>CM065589.1:11550271-11679691 GCA_033119425.1 Bufotes viridis | reverse complement strand
GTGGTGGAAGCTCAGACACGTCCTCCTGGATTCCTCCATTCACAAGGAATCCTTCTCCACGCTCTCAGCTTAGTATGATGGGGGAGGAGTAGTGGGGATAGTGGGGTTGTCATTATTTGCTGGCCCTGACTGTCCTGGTGAGGGCCCCTGCCTCCAGGAGGAGGATGAATGGAGGGGGCCCCGGCCTGAGCTCAACTCTCCAGCTCTTCTCTAGGAGTTCTGGACACAGCTGAGCACAGCCCAGAGGTGGGACCTGCATCTATCAGACCCTCATCTCCCTGTGGAGCCACCAGAGATCTCCATGTTGGGGCCCCTGGAATCCCATGTGGTGGGGGCTCTGAGAAGCAGGGCCCTCCAGGCTCAGGAAGTGCGGTTCTGGAGGAGACATCTGGTCTTGTCCCTGGATGATTTCCTCTCCTCTTCCTCATAAAGGCGCCTGCAGTACTAGAAGCCTCCAGCTCCTCCAGTTTCTCTCCTCTTCTCCTGAATGAGCCACCGAGGATGGGCCAGGAAGGAGATCAGCAGAAGAATATTAGACCTCACCTTGGAGATCATCTCCCTGCTGAGCGGAGAGGTAAACTTCTCCTAGATTTCTCTCCTCTGTATTGTATTCTGTAACAAGTCAGACATCGGGAAGGAGAATCCATCATAGGAAGTGATAGGAAGAGTCCAGGGTCCTGGAGAGCGGCCCCAGACCTTCCAAGTGACGGGAGAACCTGAAGATCAGCCCCAGTATGGTGAGTGATGTGTCATGTGACCAGTGACCAATAGTCATGTAGGAGCCATGAGGAGGTAAATAGGCACGTTGTACCAGGAGGAGAGGCCGGAGGAGAGCACATGGCCCTGAAGGGTTTATTCCCTAAGTGTCTCTCTCCATCCACAGGAGTACACAATAGTGAAGAAGACATCGGGGGACTGTGTGACTCCCATCATCCATCTCCAGGAGTCAGGAGGCGGAGCAGGACCCCTCCCCCATCACAGAGCCTCCCCTCACCCCCTGATACATGAGCAGAAGATCCTAGAGCTCACCCACAAGATGATGGAGCTGCTGACTGGAGAGGTGACACTGCTGGGAATGCTGGGAAATTCTCCAGTAACAGCACTGGAGGTCTGGGTGATGGCGGTGTCATTGTGTTGTCAGGTTCCTATAAGGTGTCAGGACGTCACTGTCTATTTCTCCATGGAGGAGTGGGAGTATATAGAAGGACACAAGGATCTGTACAAGGAGGCCATGATGGAGGAGCACCAGCCTCTTATATCACAGAGGTAAGAGCCGTCATGTGCAGTGTATACACGTGTGTGCAGTGACATGTAATGGAGGAGCACCAGCCTCTTATATCACAGGGTAAGAGCCGTCATGTGCAGTGTATACACGTGTGTGCAGTGACATGTAATGGAGGAGCACCAGCCTCTTATATCACAGGGTAAGAGCCGTCATGTGCAGTGTATACACGTGTGTGCAGTGACATGTAATGGAGGAGCACCAGCCTCTTATATCACAAGGTAAGAGCCGTCATGTGCAGTGTATACACGTGTGTGCAGTGACATGTAATGGAGGAGCACCAGCCTCTTATATCACAGGGTAAGAGCCGTCATGTGCAGTGTATACACGTGTGTGCAGTGACATGTAATGGAGGAGCACCAGCCTCTTATATCACAGGGTAAGAGCCGTCATGTGCAGTGTATACACGTGTGTGCAGTGACATGTAATGGAGGAGCACCAGCCTCTTATATCACAGGGTAAGAGCCGTCATGTGCAGTGTATACACGTGTGTGCAGTGACATGTAATGGAGGAGCACCAGCCTCTTATATCACAGGGTAAGAGCCGTCATGTGCAGTGTATACACGTGTGTGCAGTGACATGTAATGGAGGAGCACCAGCCTCTTATATCACAGAGTAAGAGCCGTCATGTGCAGTGTATACACGTGTGTGCAGTGACATGTAATGGAGGAGCACCAGCCTCTTATATCACAGGGTAAGAGCCGTCATGTGCAGTGTATACACGTGTGTGCAGTGACATGTAATGGAGGAGCACCAGCCTCTTATATCACAGGGTAAGAGCCGTCATGTGCAGTGTATACGTGTGTGCAGTGACATGTAATGGAGGAGCACCAGCCTCTTATATCACAGGGTAAGAGCCGTCATGTGCAGTGTATACACGTGTGTGCAGTGACATGTAATGGAGGAGCACCAGCCTCTTATATCACAGGGTAAGAGCCGTCATGTGCAGTGTATACACGTGTGTGCAGTGACATGTAATGGAGGAGCACCAGCCTCTTATATCACAGGGTAAGAGCCGTCATGTGCAGTGTATACACGTGTGTGCAGTGACATGTAATGGAGGAGCACCAGCCTCTTATATCACAGGGTAAGAGCCGTCATGTGCAGTGTGTACACGTGTGTGCAGTGACATGTAATGGAGGAGCACCAGCCTCTTATATCACAGGGTAAGAGCCGTCATGTGCAGTGTATACACGTGTGTGCAGTGACATGTAATGGAGGAGCACCAGCCTCTTATATCACAGGGTAAGAGCCGTCATGTGCAGTGTATACACGTGTGTGCAGTGACATGTAATGGAGGAGCACCAGCCTCTTATATCACAGGGTAAGAGCCGTCATGTGCAGTGTATACACGTGTGTGCAGTGACATGTAATGGAGGAGCACCAGCCTCTTATATCACAAGGTAAGAGCCGTCATGTGCAGTGTATACGTGTGTGCAGTGACATGTAATGGAGGAGCACCAGCCTCTTATATCACAGGGTAAGAGCCGTCATGTGCAGTGTATACACGTGTGTGCAGTGACATGTAATGGAGGAGCACCAGCCTCTTATATCACAGGGTAAGAGCCGTCATGTGCAGTGTATACACGTGTGTGCAGTGACATGTAATGGAGGAGCACCAGCCTCTTATATCACAGGGTAAGAGCCGTCATGTGCAGTGTATACACGTGTGTGCAGTGACATGTAATGGAGGAGCACCAGCCTCTTATATCACAGGGTAAGAGCCGTCATGTGCAGTGTATACACGTGTGTGCAGTGACATGTAATGGAGGAGCACCAGCCTCTTATATCACAGGGTAAGAGCCGTCATGTGCAGTGTATACACGTGTGTGCAGTGACATGTAATGGAGGAGCACCAGCCTCTTATATCACAGAGGTAAGAGCCGTCATGTGCAGTGTATACACGTGTGTGCAGTGACATGTAATGGAGGAGCACCAGCCTCTTATATCACAAGGTAAGAGCCGTCATGTGCAGTGTATACACGTGTGTGCAGTGACATGTAATGGAGGAGCACCAGCCTCTTATATCACAGGGTAAGAGCCGTCATGTGCAGTGTATACACGTGTGTGCAGTGACATGTAATGGAGGAGCACCAGCCTCTTATATCACAGGGTAAGAGCCGTCATGTGCAGTGTATACACGTGTGTGCAGTGACATGTAATGGAGGAGCACCAGCCTCTTATATCACAAGGTAAGAGCCGTCATGTGCAGTGTATACACGTGTGTGCAGTGACATGTAATGGAGAGCACCAGCCTCTTATATCACAGGGTAAGAGCCGTCATGTGCAGTGTATACACGTGTGTGCAGTGACATGTAATGGAGGAGCACCAGCCTCTTATATCACAAGGTAAGAGCCGTCATGTGCAGTGTATACACGTGTGTGCAGTGACATGTAATGGAGGAGCACCAGCCTCTTATATCACAGGGTAAGAGCCGTCATGTGCAGTGTATACACGTGTGTGCAGTGACATGTAATGGAGGAGCACCAGCCTCTTATATCACAAGGTAAGAGCCGTCATGTGCAGTGTATACACGTGTGTGCAGTGACATGTAATGGAGGAGCACCAGCCTCTTATATCACAAGGTAAGAGCCGTCATGTGCAGTGTATACACGTGTGTGCAGTGACATGTAATGGAGGAGCACCAGCCTCTTATATCACAGGGTAAGAGCCGTCATGTGCAGTGTATACACGTGTGTGCAGTGACATGTAATGGAGGAGCACCAGCCTCTTATATCACAAGGTAAGAGCCGTCATGTGCAGTGTATACACGTGTGTGCAGTGACATGTAATGGAGGAGCACCAGCCTCTTATATCACAGGGTAAGAGCCGTCATGTGCAGTGTATACACGTGTGTGCAGTGACATGTAATGGAGGAGCACCAGCCTCTTATATCACAAGGTAAGAGCCGTCATGTGCAGAGTATACACGTGTGTGCAGTGACATGTAATGGAGGAGCACCAGCCTCTTATATCACAGGGTAAGAGCCGTCATGTGCAGTGTATACACGTGTGTGCAGTGACATGTAATGGAGGAGCACCAGCCTCTTATATCACAGGGTAAGAGCCGTCATGTGCAGTGTATACACGTGTGTGCAGTGACATGTAATGGAGGAGCACCAGCCTCTTATATCACAAGGTAAGAGCCGTCATGTGCACTGTATAAACATGTGTGCAGTGACATGTAATGGAGGAGCACCAGCCTCTTATATCGCAGGGTAAGAGCCGCCATGTGCAGTGTATTCACGTGTGTGCAGTGACATGTAATGGAGGCGCACCAGCCTCTTATATCACAAGGTAAGAGCCGTCATGTGCAGTGTATACACGTGTGTGCAGTGACATGTAATGGAGGAGCACCAGCCTCTTATATCACAGGGTAAGACCCGTCATGTGCAGTTTATACACGTGTGTGCAGTGACATGTAATGGAGGAGCACCAGCCTCTTATGTCACAAGGTAAGAGCCGTCATGTGCAGTGTATACACGTGTGTGCAGTGACATGTAATGGAGGAGCACCAGCCTCTTATATCACAAGGTAAGAGCCGTCATGTGCAGTGTATACACGTGTGTGCAGTGACATGTAATGGAGGAACACCAGCCTCTTATATCACAAGGTAAGAGCCTTCATGTGCAGTGTATACACGTGTGTGCAGTGACATGTAATGGAGGAGCACCAGCCTCTGATATCACAGGGTAAGAGCCGTCATGTGCAGTGTATACACGTGTGTGCAGTGACATGTAATGGAGGAGCACCAGCCTCTTATATCACAAGGTAAGAGCCGTCATGTGCAGTGTATACACGTGTGTGCAGTGACATGTAATGGAGGAGCACCAGCCTCTTATATCACAAGGTAAGACCCTTCATGTGCAGAGTATACACGTGTGTGCAGTGACATGTAATGGAGGAGCACCAGCCTCTTATATCACAGGGTAAGAGCCGTCATGTGCAGTGTATACACGTGTGTGCAGTGACATGTAATGGAGGAGCACCAGCCTCTTATATCACAAGGTAAGAGCCGTCATGTGCAGTGTATTCACGTGTGTGCAGTGACATGTAATGGAGGAGCACCAGCCTCTTATATCACAAGGTAAGAGCCGTCATGTGCAGTGTATACACGTGTGTGCAGTGACATGTAATGGAGGAGCACCAGCCTCTTATATCACAGGGTAAGAGCCGTCATGTGCAGTGTATACACGTGTGTGCAGTGACATGTAATGGAGGAGCACCAGCCTCTTATATCACAAGGTAAGAGCCGTCATGTGCAGTGTATACACGTGTGTGCAGTGACATGTAATGGAGGAGCACCAGCCTCTTATATCACAAGGTAAGAGCCGTCATGTGCAGTGTATACACGTGTGTGCAGTGATATGTAATGGAGGAACACCAGCCTCTTATATCACAAGGTAAGAGCCATCATGTGCAGTGTATACACGTGTGTGCAGTGACATGTAATGGAGGAGCACCAGCCTCTGATATCACAGGGTAAGAGCCGTCATGTGCAGTGTATACACGTGTGTGCAGTGACATGTAATGGAGGAGCACCAGCCTCCTATATCACAGGGTAAGAGCTGTCATGTGCAGTGTATACACGTGTGTGCAGTGACATGTAATGGAGGAGCACCAGCCTCTTATATCACAAGGTAAGACCCGTCATGTGCAGTGTGTACACGTGTGTGCAGTGACATGTAATGGAGGAGCACCAGCCTCTTATATCACAGGGTAAGAGCCGCCATGTGCAGTGTGTACACGTGTGTGCAGTGACATGTAATGGAGGAGCACCAGCCTCTTATATCACAAGGTAAGAGCCGTCATGTGCAGTGTATACACGTGTGTGCAGTGACATGTAATGGAGGAGCACCAGCCTCTTATATCACAGGGTAAGAGCCGTCATGTGCAGTGTATACACGTGTGTGCAGTGACATGTAATGGAGGAGCACCAGCCTCTTATATCACAGGGTAAGAGCCGCCATTTGCAGTGTGTACACGTGTGTGCAGTGACATGTAATGGAGGAGCACCAGCCTCTTATATCACAAGGTAAGAGCCGTCATGTGCAGTGTATACACGTGTGTGCAGTGACATGTAATGGAGGAGCACCAGCCTCTTATATCACAGGGTAAGAGCCGTCAAGTGCAGTGTATACACGTGTGTGCAGTGACATGTAATGGAGGAGCACCAGCCTCTTATATCACAAGGTAAGAGCCGTCATGTGCAGTGTATACACGTGTGTGCAGTGACATGTAATGGAGGAGCACCAGCCTCTTATATCACAGGGTAAGAGCCGCCATGTGCAGTGTGTACACGTGTGTGCAGTGACATGTAATGGAGGAGCACCAGCCTCTTATATCACAAGGTAAGAGCCGTCATGTGCAGTGTATACACGTGTGTGCAGTGACATGTAATGGAGGAGCACCAGCCTCTTATATCACAGGGTAAGAGCCGTCATGTGCAGTGTATACACGTGTGTGCAGTGACATGTAATGGAGGAGCACCAGCCTCTTATATCACAGGGTAAGAGCCGCCATGTGCAGTGTGTACACGTGTGTGCAGTGACATGTAATGGAGGAGCACCAGCCTCTTATATCACAAGGTAAGAGCTGTCATGTGCAGTGTATACACGTGTGTGCAGTGACATGTAATGGAGGAGCACCAGCCTCTTATATCACAGGGTAAGAGCCGTCATGTGCAGTGTGTACACGTGTGTGCAGTGACATGTAATGGAGGAGCACCAGCCTCTTATATCACAGGGTAAGAGCCGCCATGTGCAGTGTGTACACGTGTGTGCAGTGACATGTAATGGAGGAGCACCAGCCTCTTATATCACAAGGTAAGAGCCGTCATGTGCAGTGTATACACGTGTGTGCAGTGACATGTAATGGAGGAGCACCAGCCTCTTATATCACAAGGTAAGAGCCGTCATGTGCAGTGTATACACGTGTGTGCAGTGACATGTAATGGAGGAGCACCAGCCTCTTATATCACAGGGTAAGAGCCGTCATGTGCAGTGTATACACGTGTGTGCAGTGACATGTAATGGAGGAGCACCAGCCTCTTATATCACAAGGTAAGACCCGTCATGTGCAGTCACACTTGGGTTTGAGACATTTTCGAGGTAGGACTGGCATGTCTTAAATTTACCAAATATGACGTTGGTAAGTATTGGTGGCCCCAGAATCACTTCCACTGGCGGACCTTCGGCACTGGGCACAATCAGTTCAGCATGCCCACACCTAGCCGCCACTAGCGGTGTCTGACAGCAGCCCCCCCCCCCATTCAATAGAGATAGAAGCTGACGCCGCAGTATTTGTATGAGAGAAGAGCTTCCTGGAGAAGAAGGGTTAATCTGACAGATATTAAAGGTGTACGGCCGTTTTAGGCTTGATTTACAGATATGTATTCTGCTCCGTGTGCGATCCCTGTGTGCAGTTTTCTGTGCGCCGACCAGCACCAGACCGGGGGGCCGTGCCGAGATACCCAGGACACGTCTCCTGCCTCCTCACACTGCACTGCCAGGAGCTTAGATACACACTGCACTTCCAGGAGCTTAGATACACACTGCACTGCCAGGAGCTTAGATACACACTGAGCTCAGGGTTTTTCCCATCAGTGCAGCTTTATGAGGGTCTGAGTTTTGCGGGATGAGTTGTACTTTCTCTCGGCCTCATTATCGGGGACATGGGACTCACTGATTAACCTTTATAACTTTTTATTTTGGAGGCATCATGAAGAAAACCAGCGATACGAGCCTTCTCCTGAATGAGCCCCCGAGGATGGACGGGAAGGAGATCAGCAGAAGAATATTAGACCTCACCTTGGAGATCATCTCCCTGCTGAGCGGAGAGGTAAACTTCTCTAGATTTCTCTCCTCTGTATTGTATTCTGTAACAAGTCAGACATCGGGAAGGAGAACCCATCATAGGAAGTGATAGGAAGAGTCCAGGGTCCTGGAGAACGGCCTCCAGACCTTCCAAGTGACGGAGAACCTGAAGATCAGCCCCCAGTATGGTGAGTGATGTGTCATGTGACCAGTGACCAATAGTCATGTAGGAGCCATGAGGAGGTAAGTAGGCACGTTGTACCAGGAGGAGAGGCCGGAGGAGAGCACATGGCCCCTGAAGGGTTTATTCCCTAAGTGTCTCTCTCCATCCACAGGAGTACACAATAGTGAAGAAGACATCGGGGACTGTGTGACTCATCATCCATCTCCAGGAGTCAGGAGGGCGGAGCAGGACCCTCCCCATCACAGAGCCTCCCCTCACCCCCTGATACATGAGCAGAAGATCCTAGAGCTCACCCACAAGATGATGGAGCTGCTGACTGGAGAGGTGACACTGCTGGGAATGCTGGGAAATTCTCCAGTAACAGCACTGGAGGGTCTGGGTGATGACGGTGTCATTGTGTTGTCAGGTTCCTATAAGGTGTCAGGATGTCACTGTCTATTTCTCCATGGAGGAGTGGGAGTATATAGAAGGACACAAGGATCTGTACAAGGAGGCCATGATGGAGGAGCACCAGCCTCTTATATCACAGGGTAAGAGCCGTCATGTGCAGTGTATACACGTGTGTGCAGTGACATGTAATGGAGGAGCACCAGCCTCTTATATCACAGGGTAAGAGCCGTCATGTGCAGTGTATACACGTGTGTGCAGTGACATGTAATGGAGGAGCACCAGCCTCTTATATCACAGGGTAAGAGCCGCCATGTGCAGTGTATACACGTGTGTGCAGTGACATGTAATGGAGGAGCACCAGCCTCTTATATCACAGGGTAAGAGCCGTCATGTGCAGTGTATACACGTGTGTGCAGTGACATGTAATGGAGGAGCACCAGCCTCTTATATCACAAGGTAAGAGCCGCCATGTGCAGTGTATACACGTGTGTGCAGTGACGTAATGGAGGAGCACCAGCCTCTTATATCACAAGGTAAGAGCCGTCATGTGCAGTGTATACACGTGTGTGCAGTGACATGTAATGGAGGAGCACCAGCCTCTTATATCACAAGGTAAGACCCGTCATGTGCAGTGTATACACGTGTGTGCAGTGTGGGGAGTCGCTCTGGTAGATACCGGTGCGGGTGCAGTATAGAGGCAAAACGGAGTCCAGAAAGTGTAGCAAACAGTGTTTAATTCACACTTGCAGCAAATACACAGCAAACAGTCACTTGGTGTTAATTCACACCCATCAGAAAACGTGCGGCAAAACAAAATAGTCCAATACAGGTTCCAGTCACCTGGGAGGCTTTAGGTGCAGGTTCGCACCTGGCTGTCAGTCCAGCCGCAAGGCGATCGACCTCCGGCTTCCAGGCTGTCTGCACTCCTCCTTGCTTGAGGTCTTGCTTCCAGCCCAGAGAACTCCACACAGCACAGCATGGATCAGCACTCCCAATTCAAGTGATTCCACAGCCTAACAGCAGCTCCAGGACAATCACACCACCTGCTGGTGCTGGCTGTGTTTTAAAGCCCGGCAAAGTCCGGCCTGGACCGTGGGGAGTAGGCACCCACCCAACTCTTTGCCTACTCCCAGTAAGAGCCGGCCCGGATTGGCTTTGCAGCCAAACTAAATATCAAATTGTCAAGCAGCACTAGCTGCTGCTGACACAAAAAACCCGGCTCTTACCTCACCGAGGCCAGGAACCTCGGTGACACATACCTCCCGTCGACAACGGTACCTTGCACCTTACCACATACCCCCTTTGTTCAACCCTGAGGGGGTGAACACATGTGAGGCAGTGGACGCGGGACAGGGCATCTGCGTTACCCTGCAAGCGGCCTGCCCTGTGTTCTACAGAGAACTTAAAGTTCTGCAGGGATAGGAACCACCTGGTGACCCGAGCATTCCTCTCCTTGGCCTGGCTCATCCACTTGAGAGGGAATGGTCGGTCACCAGACGGAACCTCCTCCCTAACAGGTAATAGCGGAGAGATTCGAGTGCCCACTTGATAGCCAGGCACTCCTTCTCCACTATACTATACCTGGTCTCGGCTGGGGTGAGTTTACGGCTCAGGAAGACAACGGGATGTTCTTCCCCATTGACCTCCTGAGACAGTACTGCACCGAGACCTACCTCCGAGGCATCCGTCTGAGCGACGAACTCCCTGTTGAAGTCGGGTGTCACCAAAACCGGGGACCCACACAGGACCGACTTCAACGCGGAGAAAGCCTCCTCCGCCTTCTCATTCCAGCTAACCTTCCCGACTTCCGCCCCTTCAACAGGTCTGTCAACGGCGCTGCTATTGTGGCAAAGTGGGGCACAAACCGCATGTAGTACCCTACAATTCCCAGGAAGGACTTTACCTGCCTGGTGGTGACCGGTCGGGGCCAGTTACGAATGGCCTCTACCTTAGTTACCTGCGGCTTGATGACTCCGCGCCCAATAACATATCCAGATATTCGCACACTTCTTTGGATTGGCGGTTAGACCAGCTTTCCTCAGGGCATCTACTACCGCCTGCACTTTGGGCAAATGGCTTTCCCAGTCGGTGCTGTGGATGATTACATCATCTAAGTAGGCCGAGGCGTACCGACGATGAGGTCGCAGCACAATATCCATTAACCTTTGGAAGGTGGCGGGGCGCCATGCAGGCCAAAGGGTAACACCTTGTAATGATACAGGCCCTGCGGGTAACAAAGCGTTTTTTCCTTGGCCGCCTCCGTTAAGGGTACTTGCCAGTATCCTTTAGTGAGGTCTAGCACAGAAAAATAACGGGCTTGCCCTAAATTCTCAACAAGCTCGTCTACCCGGGGCATGGGATACGCATCGAACTTGGACACTTCATTTAATTTGCGAAAATCGTTGCAGAACCGCAACGTCCCATCTGGCTTAGGTATTAGAACTATGGGACTGGCCCACTCACTTTTCGATTCCTCAATGACATCGAGCTTCAACATTAATTGCACTTCCTCCGCGATGGCCCGTCGCCGAGCCTCGGGTACCCGGTATGGTTTTAACCGGATTTTGGCCTGAGGCTCAGTGACGATGTCATGTTGGATGAGAGACGTGCGGCCAGGGAGGTCCGAGAACACATCCGTGTTCCGACTGATGAACTCCCTGACTTCCTGAACTTGTTTGGAAGACAGGCTGTCTGCAATTTTACCGTGGCTACCGCTTCGCAGGCCTCGAACTGTGGGGCTGGACCCTTGTCACCTAGAAGCCCTGGCCGGGGCTGTTGTCGTCGGCCGTGTCCCTGTCTTTCCACGGCTTCAGTAAATTCACATGGTACACCTGCTCCGGCTTGCGCCGCCTGGCTGGTGTACTTTGTAATTTACTTCCCTACCTTCTCGATAACCTCATAGGGGCCCTGCCACCTAGCTAGGAACTTGCTGTCAAGGGTGGGCACCAGAACCAAAACCCGATCTCCCGGGTTGAAGTTCCATACCCGAGCCTGACGATTATACACCCTACTCTGGGCTTGTTGCGCTGCCTCCATATGCTCCCGGACCAGCGGCAACACCCTTTCCATCCGGTCCTGCATCTGGGTGACATACTCAATGACACTTTTGTGGGGGACAGGCTGTTGTTCCCACGCTTCCTTGGCGATATCCAACAGGCCCCGAGGGTGTCTGCCATAAAGCAGTTCGAAGGGCGAGAACCCAGTAGAGGCCTGGGGCACCTCTCGCACGGCGAACATGAGATAGGGCAGAAGCAGGTCCCAGTCCTTCCCATCTCTGGACACCACCCTTTTTAACATATTTTTAGAGTTTGGTTAAACCTTTCGACAAGACCGTCTGTTTGCGGATGGTAAACAGACGTCCTTAACTGTTTTATACGCAACAATTTACACAGTTCCCTCATAACTTTGGACATAAAAGGGGTCCCTTGGTCGGTCAGAATCTCTTTTGGCAGGCCCACACGGGAAAACATTTCCATTAACTCTTTTGCAATGAGCTTAGCCGAGGTATGTCGCAGAGGCACCGCCTCTGGATATCGAGTAGCATAGTCCAGAATCACCAGGATATGTTGGTGACCCCTAGCAGACTTCGGTACGGGTCCGACCAGATCCATGGCAATACGCTCGAATGGGACCTCAATTATTGGGAGAGGGACCAGGGGACTTCTGTAATGCGGCTGGGGGCTATTTATCTGACAGGTTGGACAAGACTTACAGAACTCCTCTACTTCCTTAAACAAACCGGGCCAGTAAAATCGCTGTAGTACGCGGTCCTGCGTTTTCTGCCACCCCATGTGTCCCCCAAGAACATGTTGGTGGGCAAGCTCCATAACAAGCTTGCGATATGCGGTGGGCACCACCAACTGTTCAATGGGCTCACCTCGGATTTGGTTCACCCGATACAACATATCCTGAAGAACAATAAATCGTGGGAACATTAATTCAGCCCCAGGTTTCTGGGGTTTACCATCAATCATTACAACACTTTCCCAGGCCCTGGTTAGGGTTTGGTCCCGGTGTTGTGCGGTCCCAAAATTTTCTCCGGAGACATTGAGGTCTGCCAATTCAGGTCCCGGTGGCAAGTCCTCCGTGTCTCCCACCATTACCCTCAGTGGGGTTGCCTCCCCCTCTACCGCTGGAGCAGTGGTCACCCCTACCGCTGGCCCTTCAGATTCGGGCTCCCAGGGTTCTGGCCTTCCAGTGGTATCAGGCCACTCTACTAGGGTTACCCCTGTCTCGGGTCCCTCAGATACCTTTATTGCCGGCCACAGCGCCGGAAAACCTGGGAAGTCCCTCCCAAGTATCAGTTCGTGTGGGAGTTTAGTAGCGACAGCCACCTCGTGGGTCCACTTACCAGCCGCTGTGGACAAAGTCACTAGTGCAGTGGGGTAGTCTTTTAGGTCTCCGTGGATGCACAGGACCCCGATTTTACGGCCGGTATACTCCACAGGCCGTACCAGGGCAGCCCTTACCAGGGAGACAAGACTCCCAGAGTCCAGCAGGGCCACCGCCAGAGAATCTCCCACCTCTACCTGACACAGATGGTTATTGTCCTGCACCTCACGGGTGCCAGTTGCACACAGCTTCCGTGCATACAGGGAGTGGCGATAGCCGTAGTTCACTTCCATCGGCTCACCCTGGTGCGGACAGTCGACCCTGAGGTGGCCTGGCTCCTGACACCTCCAGCATACCACGGGAGGCGGAACCGCAGGGGGCACATTCCGTGCAGGTCTCTCTGTCGCCGGTCGTCGGAACTGGGGTGGAGGCCTCCGGGGTTTGACTGGCCCCTTCCCAGCAAGACTCCCCTGCAGGTTTCTGGTGGCCTCGTAACGCTCCACCAGGTCGACCATCTCCAGGGCGTTAGTGGGGGATACCTGGCCGATCCAGTGCTGAAGGGGGTAAGGTAGGGCCCTCCAGAACATGTCGGCCAGCAAACGGTCCAGCATAGCCGTCGGACTTAGAACCTCAGGCTGCAGCCACTTTTGCAACCTGTGCAGCAACTCATAGTACTGCGGCCTGGCAGGTTCAGCCGTTTTAAAGTCCCACTGGTGGACCCGCTGAGCCCGGACCAACACATTTACCCCCAGTCTGGCCAGGATCTCCCCCTTCACCGTGGGGTAATCAGCAGCCTGGTCATCCGCTAGGTCAAAAAAAACCTGCTGGGGTCCGGACGCCAGGAACGGAGCGACCATCTCGGCCCACTGGTCACGGGGTAACTTCTCCCTCACGGCTACCTTCTCAAAGACCGCCAGATACATCTCAACGTCGTCCGAGGGGGTCATTTTTGGGATCGCCGCACGGACCGCTTCCAGGGCATCATGGACATGGTGGGACGCTCCTGCAGCTTGTAAAGCCATCACGTGCTGTAATAGTAGCTGGTTGGTCTCCCGCTGCTGCACGTTAGCCTCTATGAGGGCTTTCACAGCTGCCTCCATGTTGCCAGCAATTCCTACTTGTAGCTTTGCCGGTTAATATATTCCATGCACTCGTGCCCAGCAAAACAAACAAACTTCGGCGTTCACGCCAGCCTCACTGCGCATGCCCGCATCCGACACCAAATGTGGGGAGTCGCTCTGGTAGATAGCAGTGCGGGTGCAGTATAGAGGCAAAACGGAGTCCAGAAAGTGTAGCCAACAGTGTTTAATTCACACTTGCAGCAAATACACAGCAAACAGTCACTTGGTGTTAATTCACACCCATCAGAAAACGTGCGGCAAAACAAAATAGTCCAATACAGGTTCCAGTCACCTGGGAGGCTTTAGGTGCAAGTTCGCACCTGGCTGTCAGTCCAGCCGCAAGGCGATCGACCTCCGGCTTCCAGGCCGTCTGCACTCCTCCTTGCTTGAGGTCTTGCTTCCAGCCCAGAGAACTCCACACAGCACAGCATGGATCAGCACTCCCAATTCAAGTGATTCCACAGCCTAACAGCAGCTCCAGGACAATCACACCACCTGCTGGTGCTGGCTGTGTTTTAAAGCCCGGCAAAGTCCGGCCTGGACCGTGGGGAGTAGGCACCCACCCAACTCTTTGCCTACTCCCAGTAAGAGCCGGCCCGGATTGGCTTTGCAGCCAAACTAAATATCAAATTGTCAAGCAGCACTAGCTGCTGCTGACACAAAAAACCCGGCTCTTACCTCACCGAGGCCAGGAACCTCGGTGACACATACCTCCCGTCGACAACGGTACCTTGCACCTTACCACAGCAGTGACATGTAATGGAGGAGCACCAGCCTCTTATATCACAAGGTAAGAGCCGTCATGTGCAGTGTATACACGTGTGTGCAGTGACATGTAATGGAAGAGCACCAGCCTCTTATATCACAAGGTAAGACCCGTCATGTGAAGACCCAGATGATTGTGACACAAAAGCCAACCAGTAGGGCTGTAGAGATAGACAGAGGTTTGTCGCCGTGCAGCAGATCTAAGCTCCAGCCATTGTTCGGTCTCCAGACCCTGAGAAGTAAAGCAGCTACATCCATGATGCTCCTTATTATAGTAACATTTTGTCCAGTTATTCTTGAAGGGCAAAATGTGTTGACAGAGAGCTGGGCTCGTTTCCAGACATGGTTCGGTTTTTCACATTTTGGGGTTTTATTAAGTCATGTAAGTCAAGTTAAGTATGTATTAAAAATCAGGACCGACTGTAAACCAGAATCTTGGACTTTGTCGAGAAGTTATAGAAGCTTTATAAGGCTGGGAAAACCAGGAGCGGATTCACAGTGAATGGCTTCTTCCAGCCTAAAGGGGTCGTCTTATGTTGCTGTTGCTAAGGTGAGATGAGACACAGTCTAGACCAGTGTTCCTCAACTCCAGTCCTCAGGGCCCACCTGCCGGTCATGTTTTCAGAATTTCCTTAGTATTGGGCAGCTGATATAATTAGTGTCCATCCATCAGGATTTACCACAGGTATTCATTCTGTGGGATACTCCTAAATCCTGACCGGCAAGTGGGCCCTGAGGACTGGAGTGGGGGAACCCTGGTCTAGACCACCAGCCGGCCGGTATACAACAGAGGGCACTGGCACATGGGAGCACCGGAAACAGGATAGCACAGCAAGCCGCACAGTTTCCCTAACTCAGAAACAGCATAATTTGCTTCTATTCAGTTTCCATACCGTTCATGCTGCGATGGGAGCTACTGAAACAGTGGGCGCTGGAGCACTCTGCTGTTTCCCGGCCGGCTGGTGGTCTGGACTTAGTGACAGTGAGATGAGACAACCCCTTTATTAGGAATGTTATAAGTTTGTCGACTCTGTAATTTAGATTAAAAAAATTAAAATTTCATTTTATATCTTTAGCTGAAAATTCCCATAAGAATTCTGAGGGAAACTTCATGTTATCACTAAATTATAAAGCAGAGGATGAAGACATCATGCAGCGCTCTTCAGGAGAAAACCTTAATGTACATCCAGGACTTCATAGTACAGACCCATCATATAATCCCCCTGTTCATGAGGAATCATCTGACCAATCACAGTTTGCTACTACAAGTGCTGGTCAGAAAGGAGGTGAAAGGTTTCAAGAGATCACAAAAAGATCAAGTCTTTCCACAGACAGAAGAATTCGCACACGGGAGAAGCTGTATTCATGCCCAAAATGTGGGAACTATTTTGCATATAAATCAGCGCTTGTTCAACATGAGAGAAGTCACACAGGAGAGAAGCCACATTCATGTTCAGAACGTGGGAAACGTCTTACACTTAGACAAACTCTTGTTAAACATGCGCAACGTCACACAGGAGAGAAGCTGTATTCATGTTCAGAATGTGGGAAATGTTTTACACAGAAAGCAATTCTTGATGCACATGAGAGAATTCACACAGGAGAGAGGCCATTTTCATGTTCAGAATGTGGAAAATGTTTTACACAGAAATCAACTCTTGATGCACATCAGAGAAGTCACAGAGGAGAGAAGCCGTTTTCATGTTCAGAATGCGGGAAATGTTTTACAGAAAAATTCAATCTTTTTACACATAAGAGAAGTCACGGAGAGAAGCCGTATTCATGTTCAGAATGTGGCAAACGTTTTACACTTAGACAAACTCTTGTTAAACATGCGCTACGTCACACAGGACAGAAGCCGTATTCATGTTCAGAATGTGACAAATGTTTTAGCGAGATCTCAACTCTTAATAGACATAAGAAAATTCATACAGGAGAGAAACCGTATTCATGTTCAGAATGTGGGAAATGTTTTACACAGAAAGCAATCCTTGATGCACATGAGAGAATTCACACAGGAGAGAGGCCATTTTCATGTTCAGAATGTGGGAAATGTTTTACACAGAAATCAACTCTTGATGCACATCAGAGAAGTCACAGAGGAGAGAAGCCGTATTCATGTTCAGAATGTGGAAAATGTTTTACAGAAAAATTTAATCTTTTTACACATAAGAGAAGTCATGGAGAGAAGCCGTATTCATGTTCAGAATGTGGGAAACGTTTTACACTTAGACAAACTCTTGTTAAACATGCGCTACGTCACACAGTAGAGAAGTCGTATTCATGTTCAAAATGTGGGAAATGTTTTACAGATAAATCAGAGCTTGTTAGACATGAGAGAAGTCACACAGGAGAGAAGCCAAATTCATGTTCAGAATGTGGGAAATGTTTTGAAAAGAAACGATATCTTATCAGACATGTGAAAATTCATACAGGAAAGAAGCCATATTCATGTTCAGAATGTGAGCAATGTTTTACGCAAAAATCAGATCTTGATAGTCATGAGAAAAGTCACAGAAGAGTAAGGATACGATCACAATTCCAGAATTTAGACTTTGATTTCGATTCCAATTAACACCTTAACGACCCTGGACGATAATGCTTGTCATAACTTGCAGGCACTTCAGGCACTAGGACGAGCATTTTCGTCCTAGGGTTAACACGCTTTCCCATATGGCCTGCCGCAATCAACAGCAGGGGCCCTGCTGTATCTGCCAGCATCGGTGAAAACAGCGATACCGGCGGATTAACCCCCTGTGTGCTGGGGTCATGCTGACCGCGGCATACAGGGGGTTAGCTTGTACATCCCCTTCGGGTCCCCGTGTTGCGGAGACGGGGACCCGATGGTTGCTATGGCAGCCCCGATGCCTTAAACAGGCATCGGGACTGCCACCTATGGAAGCCGAAGAGATCCAGCTGGGTCCCTAGGCAACTGTAAGCATCTTACAGTGTAAGACACTGAGAGTTCAATACAGCACAATACAGATATATTGTGCTGTATTGAAACAGGGATCAGACCCTGAAATGCTGAAGTCTAATAGTGGGACAAAAAAAAGTTAAAAAAGAAGTTAAAAAAAAGTTTAAATTTTTTTTAAAGTTTCAATAAAAATAAAAAAATTGCCCTTTTCCCAAAATAAAGTGAAAAAAAATTGTAAAAAATAGGGAAAAAAGAAAAGTAGACATATTAGGTATCGCCGCATCCGTATCGACCGGTTCTATAAAAATATCACATGACCTAACCCCTCAGGTGGACACCATCAAAAAAATAAAATAAAAACTGTGCTAAAAAAACACTTTTTTTGTCACCTTACATCACTAAAAGTGTAATGCACATGTCCAGCTGTTCAGTGTTTCAGTACTTTTGCACAACTTGCTGTTCTCTAACAACAGCAAAATTCAGAACAGGTGTTTGATACATGAATTACCCAATACAATTCCTGGTTCAATTAGAACCAGGAAATCATGAGACCAAGACGAGACCACCTAACAATTAATCATGAGACCACCTCACAATTGGTCAACAGTACCTCGCCATTGCAAGGCTTGACGCAGAATGTTCTCAGCTGAAGTTGAGCTTAGAGTGTCGCAGAGTGTCATCAGCAGGTTTCAACAAAGATACAGAGAGACTGGAAGAGTCACGGAAAGGCATAGAAGTGGACATCCCACACTGATGACCACTTACTTGTGAGCAATGCCCTGTGGAACTGAATGATGAATTCCACACAATTACAGTCACATTTAAGGTAGGTGAGAGGCACCCAAGTGTCACGTTAGACCATTCAAAACCTTTTACGTCAGCGTGGTCTGCGTCCTAGACGACCTGCAAGGGTATCTGACCACACCACCAGGCATAGGCGTCATCCTCTAGCATGGGCCAGAGAGCATCTACGCTGGACGAGGGACCAGTGGGCCTCAGTGCTGTTCACTGATGAAAGTAGATTCACGCTGAGCAGAAATGCAGGCCTCCAATTATGTTGGTGACATCAAGAGGAGCGCTATGCATCAGCCACTGTTGCCACCAGACAAGCCTTTGGTGGTGGTGGTGTTATAGTGTGGGCAGGTGTGTCTAGTCAATACAGAACTGCCCTACACTGTGTGAATGGTACAGTGACAAGTCCATACTACCTGAATAACATCATTAATCCAGTCATTGTGCCTCTGCTTGAACAACACAGGCCTAATTTCATCTTCAAGGACAACAATTCTCCAGCTCATCAAGGTCGCATCATTAGGGAATGGCTGGGGTACTTCAAATGGAGTGGCCTGCACTTTCTCCGGACCTGTCGACTTATGAATAGCATGAGATAATTGATGCTCAAGGCCACATGAAAAGTTATTGAGATATTACCATTTTGTGGGGTGTATACCCACCACTGTTGTTGGCTTTTGTTTCAATAAATTGTTTGAGATAAGGAAATAACCATTGTGAGCTTTTATTTAAATGCCCTACTTTCATGATATAATATCCCTGTAGTGTGAATTTTTTAAGTTTTCCATAAATTTTACCCGAAAGCCAAATATCTCTAACTTTTTGTGAGTAGTATTAGTTATTGGTGATCTCATTAGCAGCCAAAACAGCATCACATGAGAAGGTCGGTTTGCGACCACAGAAAATGGCTCCCAACGTGGGGCAGGACATCTAGTAAGGCCGTTCGGATCGACATCGGCAAGTCCTCCAACGGGACGGACAGATCATAATGCAGCTTCACGGTAAGAAATGCATTCTTACAAAATGATCCCCTGTCCCTCCCTGTGCTGATTGCGAGATCTGGGTGAGTCTTACATGTTATAATTGTCCTGTCCAAAGAACTGTGATATTGATGTGATGTTGGTTTAATGTTATACTGCCAATGTGGAGTTGACACAGTCTCCACAGACCAGGGTTTGTCACGGGCAACTGGCATCATGTCTCATGACTACGTTTTTGTAAGCGGCATAGGGCATTCCTGAAGTGCAGCGAGCAGCGCAGTCAGTTGAGTACTAACATTGTCTCAACTTCAGACTTAACAATCTATGGACGTCGGGGTTTGATTTTGGATAACTGGTCTACGTGTCTTCCGGCTACATTTTGGTAAGAGGCTCTGGAGTGCAGCGAGCATTGCAGCCCCATATCAGAATTAACAACCCAACTGTATGAATTATACCTTATTGTCATTTTTATAATATATCTGTTAGGGCTATACATAGTAATGTAAGTGGGGAATAAGTGTAATAATAAGGTCAGGTAATTTAGGAAGTTATTTCAATTTCAATAGTTATAGATTGAATGGTGTTTTATGAGAATCCCTAAATGATAAGGTGAAAGAGTGTGAGGGATCTATGATGGACAAATGAATAAGTCCCTGATTGATGAGGGATTCCAGTAGGTAAGAAGAGAAGAGACCGGCACTCACTTTTAGATAATCTTGCTGTGATTTATTGTCACATTCCAGTGACGCGTTTCAGCATACAATCTGCCGTTGTCAAACTGTGGCACGCGCACTGCTTCTCTACTTCACCGCAGTGGCGATCGACATATTGTATCACGGATTCCAGTAGGTGTGATGTCTTGTATCTGACAAGAAGAGTCTGTCTCCCTTAAGGAGACAGAAGGAGAGGGATGTGTGTGAGAAATATACCCAGTAGGGAATTTTCATGGTGAAAAAGTACAATGGGGAAGTGGTGAAGTCTTGGGAAACTGATAAGCGAACCTTCCACGAAGAAGAGTGTCAAAAGAGACTTTATCACGAACACATCATAGACTCATCATGTGGCGCATGAGTGAATAAAGACAGGGAATCCCATCATATCAGTCAGGGTCAACCTGAAAGAATAAGAGTGAAAGTTGTTTGGCCCGAGTGTCTATTTGGGAAAGAGAGGGATTCCCAAATCAGATGGCAAAACTCGAAGACCAGACTCTACAGTTTGAAAAACAACCCCAAGAAGATACAGAGAAGATCTAGGAAAGGATAGAAGTAAGTCTGAGATGGTGGTAGAGGAAGCAGAGAAAGTCACTATAGTATTGCGTATAATGATAGTTAATTTGACTGGAAAAGTTTTAGGGACACCCTGTGTTGAGGTTACCATGGACCTGGTAGAGTCTCCAGGGTGGTCTGTACAGATGTCCTGCCTAGGTGTACCAGAAAGACCGTCTGAGAAAGGAGGTCCTAGAGCATGTTTTAACTAGGTGTACCAGAAGCATTATAATCCGAGGGAGCAAGACCTAGAGGAAGCCAGGCCGCCAAATTATGTATGGGTAATTAAGGATTTGAGGTGTTAAAGTTCCTTGTCAGCCAGACCCAAATCCTGGGACTGAACTGAGACGGACCATGGGGACCACATGAAGTAACTACGGGGAACAAAAGAGAAAAACTGCCAAACAAATATAGCGAGAGAGAGAGAGTAAGAAAGAGAATGTAGAGATGCAGTGAAAAGGTATAGCAAGTTGTTGAAAAAGGTTGGAAGTTTGGATGTTGAAGAAAATGGATGATGCAGTTAAAGGGATACCCTGTATTCAGATTGTCCTGAACTAAGAATCTCCTTGTGAGTGCTGTGTGCCTGGGGAGACAGTTCATTCCCAATAAATGAGACTCCAGTAGTTAAAGAGTTAGATAGAAGATAAGAAGAATGTATATTATAAGTCAGAAATGGCCAATTGCATTTATCATATGTCTCTTTCTCCCTGAATATCTGTGTGTGAATGGATTGTTGAGTTATAGGAAAGCTGGGTTCTTATATGAAGGCAGACAGCGGGGGCCATAGCTGTGAGTGGCGTGACCTCATGACCCTGAAATGGGATAATGGAATGTGGAGCTGAAATCTTTCATTGACTGTGTTTTTATAAAATGTATATGGAGCTCCAGGAAAACTTTTTGTTTGTCATCAGTTCAAGGAACTTGTATGTGTGTGTTAATGTATTGGAAACATTTCTTTATGTCTATCCCCAGATCGTGTTTCTATGTCTGTTCTACGTTAAATGTTGTGTTTATTCCTTTTTATGTCTGTGTGGACTAGAGTTCTGACCTTGTGGGTTGCCAAGTAGATTTGGGGGATACTATCTCTCCTTGGTGAGAGTGCGCCTCGATTGGTGTGAAACAGCTGTCTGTAGATGAGAGACATGCACCTGACTGTTTGGACTGCTTTCATGGGTCCAGACATTGTACACTAACAATCAGGATAAGTAGCGAGGCACCCAGGGATCTCACTGCACTTAGTATTATTCCTCGGCGTTCACACGACTCCCAAGTATCCAGAAGCCCCCCCAGGAAATAAGGAGGGGGAGGTCAGCTGCTCCCTCCCCTCTATGTTATCTAAGTCCATCCCTCTTGGTTGAGCTTTGGGACCTTCCTCTATTAGTCAGTTTTCTATATGGCAAGAAAGCGATGCATATGAGCTCTTAACAAGCTCTGCCTCTAATGCCACCAGATGGAAGGCGGCTATACTATCCACCAATGTTCAACCCTTTAAATAGGCCTTAAGACTTGACTCGGATAATAAAGAGGACCATTCATGGGTCCAAACATTGTAAGATAACTATCAGGATATGTAGCACGGCGCCCAGGGATCTCACTGCACTTACTATTATTCCTGGGCGCCGCTCCGTTCACCCGCTGTGGCCCCTGGTATATTCTCCCGCTCTGTATGCTAATTGCTAACATCGGAGCAATCAGTAGGGGATTGCCCTTTTTCTCAATGGGCGTCTCCTTCTCCCTGACTGTAGCGCTGTCCAATCGCAGCACAGAGCGTCACAGCCTAGGATTGCTCCGCAATTAGCATACAGAGCGGGTGAATATACCGGGGCCCACAGCGGGCAAACGAAGTGGCGCCCAGGAATAATAGTAAGTGCAGTGAGATCCCTGGGCGCCGCACTACATATCCTGATAGTTAGTTTACAATGTTAAGACCCATGGATGGTCCTCTTTAACCACCTCGGCCCCCCTAGCTTAAACACCCTTAATGACCAGACCACTTTTTACAATTCCGCACTACGCTACTTTCACCGTTTATTGCTCCGTCATACAACTTACCACCCAAATGAATTTTACCTCCTTTTCTTCTCACTAATAGAGCTTTCATTTGGTGGTATTTCATTGTTGCTGACATTTTAACTTTTTTTGCTATTAATAAAAATTTAACGACATTTTCGCCAAAAAATTAAATTTTTCGCTTTCTGTTGTAAAATTTTTCAAAAAAAACTACATTTCTATATAAATTTTTCTCTAAATTTATTGTTCTACATGTCTTTGATAAAAAAAAATGCAATAAGTGTATATTTATTGGTTTGGGTAAAAATCATAGCGTTTACAAACTATGGTGCAAAAAAGTGAATTTCGGCATTTTGAAGCAGCTCTGACTTTCTGAGCGCCTGTCATGTTTCTTCAGGTGCTAGAATGCCAGGATAGTATAAATACCCCCCAAATGACACCATTTTAGAAAGAAGACACCCCAAAGTATTCGCGGAGGGGCATGGTGAGTTCATGTATCATTTCATTTTTTTTCACAAGTTAAAATATAATAAAGTTTCCATTTCTGCTAACTTCTGGCAAAAAAAAAAAAAATCTCAGACGGACTCACTATGCCCCTCAGCGAATACCTTGGGGTGTCTACTTTCCGAAATGGGGTCGTTTGTGGGGTGTGTTTACTGTTCTGGCATTTTGGGCGGGGCTAAATTGTGAGCAGCCATGTAAAACCTAAAGGTACTCGTTGGAATTTGGGCCCCTTTGCACTCAGGCTGCAAAAAGTGTCACTCATGTGGTATCGCCGTACTCAGGAGAAGTAGGGCAATGTGTTCTGGGGTGTAGCTTTACATATACCCATGCTGGGTGAGAGAAATATCTCTGTAAATTGACAACTTTGAATAAAAAAATGTAAAAAGTTGTCGTTTACAGCAATATTTCTCACACAAAGTATGGGTATATATAAAAATACACCCCAAAACACATTGCCCTACTTCTCCTGAGTTCGGCGATACCACATGTGTGCCACTTTTTTGCAGCCAAGATGCGCAAAGGGGCCCTAAAACCAATGAGTACCTTTAGGATTTCACAGGGCATTTTTACGCATTTGGATTCTCACGCTTTTGGACCCCTAAAATGCCAGGGCAGTATAAATACCCCACAAGTGACCCCATTGTGAAAAGAAGACACCCCAAGGTATTCTGTGAGGGGCCTGGCGAGTTCACAGAAAAAAAAAAAATTTTGCCACAAGTTAGCGGAAATTGATATATATATTTTTTTTTTACAAAGACTCATATTCCACTAACTTGTGACAAAAAATACAATTTTACATGAACTCGCCATACCCCTCACGGAATACCTTGGGGTGTCTACTTTCTAAAATGGGGTCACATGTGAGGTGTTTGCGGAGACCCTCAAATGCCAGGGCAGTACAATCATTACACATATGGCCAGCATTAGGAGTTTCTGCGATTCTCCTTATATTGAGCATACAGGTAATGAGATTTTTTTTTTCCGTTCAGCCTCTGGGCTGAAAAAAAAATAAATGAACGGCACAGATTTTTTCATTCGCATCGATCAATGTGGATGAAAAAATCTCTGCCTAAATCAGTGACTGCGGTTGCGGTGGGCTGGGCGCTAGCTAACTAACAAGTAGCTAACTAACTGGCGGTGATAAGGGACCCTTATGCCCCATTCACTATTCCTCTATGCGTGAATAAACTACTTTGAACAAGAGTGAAGTGCCGGTCTTTCCCTTTGCGATTGAAGTGGGTCTTCCTGCCCTGGATGCGTGCACCACGACCTCAGTGAGAGAGGAGTGCCGACTGTTTGAATTTCGTTGAATTAGTCTGTCACATATTTTTGTGACTTTATCTGTCTGCCACAGGTACTGCATATCTGACAGTCCAATTAAACGGTTACATACTGCAGTTACATTGCTGCTATAAAAAAGCAAATTTTGTGTGCTAGATAGCAAATTTCCATGCTACGCTGCATTTCTGACAGTCCAATAAAACTGTAACATAGTGCATTTACATTGGTGCTATAAAAAACACACCTTTTGTGCTAGATAGTAAAGTTGCGTCCTACACAGCATTTCTGACATTCCAATAAAACCGCTAAATACTGCAGTTACATTGCTGTTATAAAAAAAAAAGTTTTTGTGCTAGATAGCGCTACGCTGCATTACTGATATTCCAATAAAACAGTAACATACTGCATTTACATAGTTGTTTGCAAAAAAACACTGTTTTTGTGCTAGATAGCACATTAGCGACCTACGCTGCATTTCTGATATTCCAATAAAACCGTAATAGACTGCATTTTTATTGTTGTTTGCAAAAAACACTGTTTTTGAGCTAGATAGCAAATTTGGATTCTACGCTGCATTTGTGACAGTCCTATTAAACCGTTAATTTCGGCTGTTACATTGTTGGTTGGAAAATTCACATTTTTTGTATTGAATTGCTCCATTACACTGTTGTGTGACATAAAGAAATGCATTCTGTTTATGACACAGGCACAGCCTTACTGTTAGGGAACTTAATTGTTGACTATTGGCAGTTAAATTGACACCGGAGATAAACCATCTGTTAGTTTGGTGGGTGAACGCAAATAATGAGGAGAATGTCAAATAAGGGACGGGGCCCTGATCGTAGTGGTGGAGCTCCTGTTGCAGGGAGAGGACGTGGTAGTTCTGTGCCAGCTACACGTCCAAGTGAAACACCTTCCTCAGGTGCGAGTAGGCGACAGAGCCTTCAGCGTTATTTGGTAGGCCCGAATGCCGCACTACGAATGTTAAGTCTAGAACAAGTACAGTCGCTAGTAGATTGGGCGGCTGATGGTGCCTCCAGTACCTTCACATTGTTTCCCACCCGGTCCACTGCTGAAAGCTCAGAGTTGGCATCTGCAGGTCATGGGAATCTATCTTGCAAATCAGCCAAGCAGTCTGAGCTCCAAGTCATTCAACAGTCTCTTATGCTTTTTGATGACTCTGCTGGCACCATGACCCCTTTTTTCTTTCAAGGTACCCCTGCCTTGCATACCTGACTGGGAAATATATTCTGTAAATTCGGCGGCGTTTAGATTGTTGGGTGATCTGTACCCCTTACAAGCGCACGCTGGTAGACGCGCTGCTGATGGCATTCCCACCTGACACCGGGGCCTTAATGGAGGCACAAGGCGAAGGCAGTCGCCAATGCAGCCGGGGCACTGCCAGCACCTCAGAACGCAGGGTTAGCATGGCCGAAATGTGGAAAAGCTTTGTCATCACGCCACAACAACCAGCACCACCAGCTGATATGGAATGTGTTAGCCGGAAGCAGCATTTCAGCAACATGGTGGAGCAGTATATGTGCACACGCCTACACGTACTGACTGATGCATCTGCCCCCTTCAACTTCTGGGTCTCCAAACTGTCCACATGGCCTGTCATTTCCCTATGCACATTTGTTTGCAGGGCACTTGTCCTGCTCTTACCCACATTGTGCTGCCTTTTGCAGCCCTCTGGCCATTTCCATGACTCTTTTAGAGCCATTTTAGTGCCCCAAAGTTCAGGTCCCCATTGACCCGGCGAACACGAACTTCCAGGTGTTCGCTCAACTCTATACAAGAGACATACTCCACTTTCCTTTGGATTACAAATAGTATCCCACAATACTTAGGGTGCACCCCAACGAGAAGTTAGCTCAGGAAGGGGGCCCACCGGGGTCCCATGGATTGTGTGTACGCCACTGGTAGTGAGCACTTACTTCCGGCCCCTATTGATTTTATCACAGCCATTGACCCCTCCCACGAGATGGTGGCATCTAAATCCGATATGGCTAGATGTCCTCCCAGTGGCGAGTAGTTCCTACGAGACTATGGAACAATACTGGATGGAGAACGAAGGGTCCTTAGATGCCTTTAAATCTGTGATGAGGGGAACATTAATTCATGCATCACACAGGAAAGAATTACACATAACGCAGACTAAGCTAGAGGTAGCAGTCTCCAATAAGGAGCAAGAATTTTTAAAAGATCCAAGTAACAAGAAGCAGGGAGATTTGCTCGAAGCACAGCATCTGTTCTGTCTACACCTCACTGATTCTACTCAGAAGAAGCCTCTGGCCCAGGGGCAAGCAGTTTTTTCTGAGGTGGGTAAGAATGGCAGAGCTCTGGCGTACTTAGCTCGCTCAGAAACCCCCAAACAGTGATAGCCAGTGTTATGTCTGACCAGGGTGGAATGGTGGTTGAACCCCGAGATGTGTGTCGCCAATTTGCTTCCTACTATTCTACTCTATATGCTTCTAAAACTACTTGCACTGCAGCAAAAATAACCAGTTTTTTAGACAGAATTCCACTTCCCACACTCACGAGACTATGGGGAAGCCTTGGCGGCACGGATTATGGATGTGGAGATTTACTAACCAATAAATCACTGGAAGTGAGAAAGACTCCTGGTCCGGATGGCTTCCCGGCTGAATGATACAAACTCCACCCTAAGGAACATAGCGTCAGACTCCAGAAGCTTTTTGATTATGCTTTTGACCATGGCTCTTTACCTCCTTACTTTTCAGAGGCTACCATTGTGGTGATACTCAAGCTGGGAAGACCCCAGGACCAATGTAGCTTATAGAGACCTATCTCGCTCCTAAACCTAGATGCTAAAATTTTAGCGAAAGTACTGGCATTGTGATTGAGAGGTAATCATCTCTGTAGTGGGAGAGGACCAGTCCGACTTTATGCCAGGGAAAACTACTGACATAAACCTGAGACGCTTGTACACTGATCTCCAGGTACAACATGAGAATAGAAGTATGAGGGTCCTAGCATCATTAGGTAATAAAAAGACGTTCGACTCAAACAGATGTGCTTCCCCCAGAGCTTCTTACGCTGGATACTTTACAAATCTCCAACAGCCAGGGTCAAGGTAACTTGGTATGTCTCTGACTCTTTTCCCCTTGGAAGGGCACCAGACAGGACTGCCCTCTTTCCCCCCTACTTTTTGCGCTGATAATGGAACCCTTGTCCCTACTCACTTCTTCTAGCTCATCTATAGAAGGCTGGGAGGTGGCGGGGATAACCAAGAAACTTTCCCTTTATGTGGATGACATGTTGGAATTCTTGTCGAACCCAGGTAGCTCTCTGAACGACCTCTTAGATACTGTAGATGAGTTTTGGTAGCTTTTCTGGTCTGTGGATAAATTGGGCTAAATCAAGTCTCTGCTAGATAGATGATTTTGATCCCATTCATATTTTAACGCAGTCCAAGCTCCAAGTTGTAGAACAGATTAAATATTTGGGGATTACTATCCATAGAGAGGATGCATAGTTTTACCAGTTTAATGTAGTTCCCACCATCGCATATATCACTAGGAAAATACCACTGACTCTGCTAGGTTGTGTTACTGTAATAAAGATGATCCTCCTGCATAAATTGTTATATCTCTATAGAGTGGCACCTCTGGCGTTACCGAAGAGACTGTCATGGGTAGGTGGGGATTTGAGGAACACAAAATAAACAGACAGCGACGGAAAGCAGACTAAGACTGAAAGCTAGGGAAGAGGGAATGGTAACCTCCTAACGATCCCTGAGTCTTTCTCTGACGGCTGACAGTATGAGCAAATCCTGAATGTGAACAAACTCATACGCTGGAACCTATTCCCTGCTGATACTGTCACAAACCGTAACTTAGGGAGCAGGAGATGAGACAGACACTTTCTTCCACCGTTAAGGGACCAGCATCTCCCTGAGACCTAGAAACAACACACACACACCAAGGAGAAAACAGGAGAACTTAGCAGATGATCCACAAACAACTAGCATAGAACTCCAGCAGGAAATATCAACTGTATGGTCAGCAGTGAGAGGCGGACTTAAATAGAGCCTCCTCACTGATTACAAGCAAAACCTGTGGAGAGGTGGGATCCTGCCAACAATAACAAACAGAAAGGAAAAACAGAGAGACCTGTCAGATAGGCTCACGTGCTGCAAGTCTATCCGATCTTCACAGATCTCTCACAGGAAAGGCAGTGACAGTACCCCCCCCCCTCCAGGCACCCAGGACCAACCTTATCAGGGTGCGCCCTATGAATTGCCTTCAGAAGGCGACTAGCACTCACATCGGTCGCCGGAACCCACATTCTTTCTTCTGGTAACCCTTCCAGTGTACGAGGTACTGAAGGGAAGTGGCAAGGGAGATGGTTCAGCAGGTTCCACATAATTTTTCAACAATGACTTGTGAAACACATTATGAATCTTCCAAGCCTGCGGAAATTCGAGACGAAAAGCAACCGAATTAATAATGGCAGAAATCTTGTATAGACCAATAAATCTTGGTCCCAACTTCCAAGAGGGTACTTTTAACTTAATGTTCTTAGTGGACAACCACACCAAATCACCCACACTCAAGTCCGGACCAGTCATACATCTCTTGTCAGCCATACGTTTATACCGTTCACCCATTTTTTTCAAATTGATTTGAATCTTCCGCTAGATAGATGACAATGAAGAAAATAATCTTTCCTTTTCAGGTATACCAGAGGACCCAGTCCCAGAAAATGTACCAAACTGAGAGTGAAACCCATATGCACCAAAAAATGGTGATTTATCAGTGGACTCCTGTCTAGGGTTATTCAGGGCAAACTCAGCCAATGACAAAAATGAAGACCACTCTTCCTGATTCTCAGAGACAAAACACCTCAAAAAAGTCTCCAGATTCTGGTTAGTTCACTCAGTTTGTCCGTTCAACTGAGGGTGAAAAGTCAAAGAGAAGAACAACAGAACCACCAGACGAGTACAGAATGCCCTCCAGAACCTGAAAACAAATTGCGTCCCTCTATCAGACACCACATCAGACGGAATGCCGTGTAGTTTCACAATGTTATCAATAAACACTTGAACGAGAGTTTTGGCATTGGGCAAACCTGATAATGGTATAAAGTGCGCCATCTCACTGAAGAGGTCCACCACCACCAAAATCACCATCTTCCCAGAGGAACTAGGCAAATCAGTGATGAAGTCCACGGACAAATGCGTCTAGGGACAGGATGGACAAAGGAAGAAGAGATCTTGAAGGCCGAGTATGAGTCACCTTGGCACATGCACAGGTCTCACACGCTGCCACATAGCACTCCACACCTTTGCGTAAACCTGGCCACCAGAATCTACGGGAAATAAGATCCACCGTGGATCAGGTCCGAGGGTGTCGGCAAGGACAGTATCGTAAGGTTCCTTAAACACATTTTGCCGAAGTTCAGAAGGAACAAACAACCTCACTGGAGCCTCAGGTGCCTCGCCTTGGGCCTCCAACAGACCAACACCTCTGCCTCAAGTTCGGAATAAAGGGCAGATACAACCACCTTATTAGCCAAAATCGGACCGGAAACATCTGTATCCCCCCCCCCCAGGAAAGCTATGCGACAAAGCATCCGCCTTGACGTTTTTGACCCCATGGCGATAAATGAGCACAAAATTAAATCTGGTAAAACACAATGACCATCTGGCCTGCCTTGGGTTCAGACGTTTAGCCGATTCCAGGTAAGCAAGATTCTTATGATCAGTAATTACCATAATGGGATAAATCGCTCCTTCTAACCAATGATGCCATTCTTCAAAGGCCAACTTAATGGCCAGCAACTCTCTATTACCAACATCATAACATCCAACATTCTTTCAGCAGAAGAGAGTTTTTTCAACAACAAAAAAGCACAAGGACGTCATTTGCCAGGAGAAGGACCCTGAGTCAAAACGTCCACAATGAATGGTTGAGACACATCAGGTTGCACCAGAATGGGAGCAGAAGAAAAACATTTCTTTATTACTGAAAAAGCCTGTAATGCCTCTTCAGACCAGACTGAGAAATCCACACCTTTCTTAGTCATATTGGTCAAAGGCTTGACCACATTAAAATAATTCAGGATACATTTTCTGTAGTAATTGGTAAACCCCAAAAACCGCATCAGCGCTTTCTGATTCTCAGGTCGATCCCAGTCCGATACTGCATGGACCTTTGCGGGATCCATACGAAAACCTGAGGAGGAAAGCAGGTAACCCAGGAAATGCACCTCCTGAACAGCAAACACACAATTTTCCAACTTAGCATACAACTTATTCTCCTGGAGGATCAGTAATACTTGTCTCAAATGATCCTGATGAGTCTTCATATCGGGTGAGTAAATTAGTATGTCATCGAGGTATACAACAATAAATCTCCTCACCAAATGATGAAACATGTCATTGATAAAGTGCTGAAAGCCTGCCGGGGCATTAGTCAACCCAAAAGGCATGACCAAGTTCTCAAAGTGGCCCTCAGGGGTATTAAAGGCCATCTTCCATTCGTCCCCTTCCCTGATTCTTACCAAATTAAAAGCCCCTCTTAAATCTAACTTAGAAAACACCTTGGCTCTGACAATCTGGTATATGATTTAGCTCCTGGAAGTCTAAACACGGTCTAAGGGTCCCATCCTTCTTTTTAACAAAAAATAAGCCGGCAGCCACAGGTGTCTTGGATGGTCTAATATGTCCCTTTGCCAAACTCTCGGTAATATACTTTTGCATAGCGACTCTTCCGGGATCAGAAAGATTATACAATCGAGACTTTGGCAGTTTAGCTCCGGGAATAAGGTTGACCAGACAATCATACTCTCAGTGAGGGGGTAACTCCCGATCTCCACTCTCAGAGAATACGTCAGAAAAATCTGAAAGAAACGGGGGTAACATCTTAGTGGATACCACAGAAAGTGACGCACCGAGACAGTTGTCTATAGAGTAATCACTCCAATTACTGATCTATCTTTGTTGCCAATCTAAGGTAGGATTATGTTTGGTCAACCATGGTAAACCTAGCACTAGAGGAGCAGGCAGACCTTTCAGTACAAAACAAGAAATTAACTCAACATGAGAATCACCCACCCTTAAATGAATATCCTGCACCATATGAGTCAGACACTTTTGAGAGAGAGGGGCTGAATCGATTGCAAACACAGATATCCCCTTGTTTAATGCAATTGTTTTAAAACCATGACTCTGGACGTACTGATAATCCATAAGGTTAACCCCTGACCCACTGTCAATAAATACTTCCAATTCAATATTTTTGGAGTCTAGCGCCACCCTGGCAGGCAGGAGAAATCATGTACTACCGATAAAAGTACATTCTCTGACTCCCCACCCATACTGCCAAGAGTAAGAAAACTGGACCCATTAGTTAAAACCTTTTTTTTTCCTTTTTCATCTTGATGTTTAACATAAGGACATACGTTAATAAAATGTCCTTCTTTAGCACAGAAGAAACAACGTCTTCTCTGAACCCTGAAGTTCCTATTACCTGGACCTGAAGAGACCTGCCCCAATTCCATTGGCTCATCACCAGACACGAGCTGTTAGAAGAGACTGCTTCCCAATATGGTATTACGTCCCGGGTGAATGGAACCTTGAACCTCTCTCTCAGGCGTCTATCAATTATTACGGCCAGGGACATGGCCGCCTCCAATGAGTCAGGGTTTTTGTGGAATGCCAGGGCGTTTTTTAGTTTCTCTGACAGCCTTTGACACAATTGACTATGGAGTGCCGGGTCATTCCACTCCGAATCAGTTGCCCACCTACTAAATTCAGAGCAATATGACTCTGCAGAACATTCTTCCTGACGCAAGCTATGCAACTTAGATTCCGCTAGAGAAACCCGGTCTGGGTCATCATAAATAAGCCCCAGGGCTCTGAAAAATTCATCCACCGATCGGAGGGATTGGGAACCGATCAGTAGAGAAAAAGCCCAGGACTAAGCGTCACCTTTCAGCAGAGAAATAATAATCCCGACTCTTTGATTCTCGTCCCCAGAGGAGAGCAGGCATCGTCGAAAATACAGTATACAATATTCTCTGAACCGATACAAAGTTATTGCTTCCCCCAGAAAACCTATCCGTGAGAGCGATCTTAGGTTCAGGGCAGACCTGGTTCCCACTGGCGGAACCAGATGCCTGAGGACTCTGAAACTGTCCAACAGTATTACAGAGGTCAGCTACCTCCAAAGATAATCCCTGCATGCGATCAACCAGTGCAGTAACAGTATCCATATCTGCACAGAGCAAGGAAAATGATAACGGTTTACGGCGGTTGATAATGTCACGGGTAGGTGGGGATGGGAGGAACACCAATTAAACAAACAGAGACAGAAAACAGACTAGGCCTCAAAGCTAGGGAAGAGGGAATGGTAACCTCCTAACAATCCCTGAGCCTTTCCCTGACTGCTGACAGTATAAGCAAGTCCTGAAGGTGAACAAACTCATAAGCTGGAACCTAAGCCCTGCTGATACTGTCACACACCCTAACTTAGGTAGCAGGAGATGAGCCAGCCGGTTTCTTCCACTGTCAAGGGACCAGCGTCTCCCTGAGACCTAGAAAAACACACACACACCAAGGAGAAAACAGGAGAACTTAGCTTGAGACAAAAGGGACGCAGATGATCCACAAACAACTAGCATAGAAATCCAGCAGGAAATAGCAACCGCATAGTCAGCAGTAAGAGGCGGACTTAAATAGAGCCTCCTCACTGATGACGAGCAGAACCTGTAGAGAGGTGGGATCCGGCCAACAATTACAAACAGAAAGGAAAAACAGAGAGACCTGTCAGATAAACTCACGTGCCGCAAGTCTATCCGATCTTCTCAGATCTCTCACAGGGAAGGCAGTGACAGAGACATTTCATTCTTATGGATAAGATGTTTACCCCATTTCTGTGGCACAAAATGTGTCCCAGAATAGCTAGACATACCCTTCAGGCGCCGTATGGACAGGGAGGCTTGGCGCTGCTGAATCTTTCCCTTTACTATGCGGCAGTACAGTTGAGTTATGTGGCGTGGTGGATCAGAGCTGATGCTGGCAAACCAGCGGTAGTGTTGGAAGCAGCTCTGGCGGGGTTGTATGAGGCCCTTACGAACTTCGTATACAGAAAGGGGGCCTACGCAGCACGCCATTATATCCCTACTTTGGCTGCTACAAAGGCAATTTGGGTTAAGTGAGTGAGCGTAAATACAATTCAGGATGGTGAAACAAGATGGTCACCGTATGTCCCGATATGGAGGAATAAAGAGTTGTCAGAATTATTCTCTCAATTTTGGCCTCAGAAAGGTTTGGGGTATCTCACACAACTCTATGACAAGGGTCTATTCAGGTCTTCTAATAGTCTTAATAGTCTTTTAATATTTATCTCAACATTGCCTGTATAGATACTTCCAGCTCAGACATGACGGCCTTACTCAATTTTGTAAAAGTCCACTGAGGCTGGAATGTGGTCCTGGGGAGGCGGTAATAAGAAGCAGGGGCGGATTAAGTGCATGATAGGCCCGGGGCTGTCTACCCAACTTGGGCCCCCCTCCATTTTAGGTTTCAGGTTTTTTTTCTGTATAAAGAGGCTGCGGTGCTTTGTGAGCGTCACAGTCTCTTCCTAGGCCATATGACGTCACATTCATCGTTCACGTGGCCGAGGTGCAGCTCTGTCCCATCTGAGTGATTGGGGCTGAGCTGCAATACCAAGCACAGCGCTATCAAATGGACAGCGCTGTGCTTGGTAAGGAGCAAAGAGGCTGCGGCGCTCACTGGAACATCACGGTCTCCTCAAACAGGAGTCTGACCCCCACCATCTCATAACTCTCTGTGTACAGATGTCATAGATGTTACCTGCAGTCCTATGTAACACCCCACATAACACAGTGAATTATTGTGTTATGTGGGGTGTTACCTAGGACTGCAGGGAACATGTACAACATTATCTGCACACAGAGAGTTATCACTGGTATCTGGGCTGTTACATAGGGCTGCAGGTGAAAAATTCAAGTTTAAGTTGCCAAATTTAAAATACATATGATTATGATAAAGACTTGGAGGAGAAGATGAGACGCAGGTCACAGCAGTGAGGATACAGCACCACATACCTCTTACATCCAGGGACTTCTTCTGTCATGTAGATCTTCTCTTTCCTCTTCTCCTCCGTCTGACCCAGACCGCCATGACTAATTCTTTCAGCCGCATCTCGTCTCTACAGAGTTTGTTACACAGACACGTTAGATTTCTCATAATTGGGGTCATTTATCAAACTGGTATAAATTAGAACTGGCTTAGTTGCCCATAGCAACCAATTAGATTCCACCTTTCCTTTTCCAGAGGAGCTGTTAAAAATGAAAGGTGAAATCTGTAGCTATGGACAACTAAGCCAGGTCTACTTTACACCAGCTTTATAAATTATCCCAAAGGTCCCTATAGTGTCTACAGCAGTTATAATGTCCCCTAGAGGGCCCCCAATAATAATAACAACACCCTATATTGTGCTCCAGGTAATAATACCTGTATAGTGTCCCCAAAAATAATGTCCCCCAATACCCCACACTGCCCTCATATAGTAATTTCCCCCACACTGCCCCATATAGTTTTTTCCCCCACACACACACAAACTGTCCCCATATAGTAATTTCCCCCACACTGCCCCCATATAGTAATTTCCCTCACACTACCCCATATAGTAATTTCCCCCACACTGCCCCCATATAATAATTTCCCCCACACTGCCCACATATAATAATTTCCCCCACACTGCCCCATATAGTAATTTCCCCCACACTGCCCCCATATAGTAATTTCCCCCACACTGTCCCCATCCATATAGTAATCTCCCCCATACTGTCCCCATATAATAATTTCCCCCACACTGCCCCCATATAGTAATCTCCCCCACACTGTCCCCATATAGTAATTTCCCCACACTGCCCCATATAGTAATTTCCCCACACTGCCCCCATATAGTAATTTCCCCACACTGCCCCCATACAGTAATTTCCCCACACTGCCCCATATAGTAATTTCCCCACACTGCCCCCATATAGTAATTTCCCTCACACTGTCCCCATATAGTAATTTCCCCACACTGTCCCCATATAGTAATTTCCCCACACTGCCCCATATAGTAATTTCCCCACACTGCCCCCATATAGTAATTTCCCCCACACTGCCCCATATAGTAATTTCCCCCACACTGCCCCATATAGTAATTTCCCCACACTGCCCCCATATAGTAATTTCCCCCACACTGCCCCCATACAGTAATTTCCCCCACACTGCCCCATATAGTAATTTCCCCACACTGCCCCCATATAGTAATTTCCCCCCACACTTCCCCCCATTTGGAGGCCTCTCATGTGAGAGAACTGAGCCACACGTGGAGATCCACAGTTGTTAGTACCAAAGACTAACTTATACAGGTGAAATGGATAAATAGGGGGTACTATACACCTGGCAGACTATTTAAGATGCGTAAATTAACCACACCCCAATGTACCCGCTGCGGGTACGATAGCGGCTACTTCTTTCACGTGGTGTGGCAGTGCCCGATTATTCAGAACTTTTGGACAGAGGTGCACGCTTATATAATCACTAAACTTGGCGATCCAGAGATCTGCATGCCGAGGACGAGTCTCTTGGGATTAGTTAATGATGTTATCCCCCCCAAATACGGTAGGCGACTATACAGGTTGCTTTTATATTATGCATGGAAAACCATCCTTCTGAACTGGAAGACCCCCAAAATACCCACCAAACAACATTGGATACAACTGGTTAACTCTGATTTAGGGCTATACAAGCTTGTTTGTGAACACAGGGAAACCCTGATCGTTTCCTTAAAATATGGGATCCTTGGATCAACGCTCAAACAGTAATTAGTGATGAGCATCAGGGGCAATATTCCAACTGCACGATATCTCACAAATATTTGGGCGAATATTCACCGAATATTCGGGAATTCATGATCTCCAGTCATTATTTTCTTGATCGTGGACATTTGCATAAAAATTTGCAATAACTGGTATTTTTAAAAAAACGAATATTCGCGATTACGAATATATTTTGCGCTATTCTAAATATTCGCAAATTCTCGAAGTGCCAATATTCGCGATTAAAATTCGCAATTTGAATATTCGTGATCAACACTAACAGCAATACCTTGATTGAGTAGTGTATTTCCTATTGGGATTTTTTCTCGGAACGATGTCTTATGTAAATGTAACCCTGTCCAGCAATACCGACTCTGCTCAGGGGAGACTAACTGCTAGTGTGATTGTCTGTGTATTGTTTTACCTTAAGAGTTTGCTAAACTCTTTAAAAAACCAGGATAACTACCATTCACCACAAGGTAAGTCCTTTCTGGAGCCTGTCAAATTGAACAGTTCAATAGAAATTGTAGACCTGGTCACCAATACAGGAGGTCCACCGGGCCATATCTCACATAATCTCTGCACTGTTACCTCCTCTGTGTCTGGGACAAGAATCCAAACTCTCTGGCCAGTCATCTTAGAATCCTCCTATGTGTTTACAAAGATCTGAACTGAGTAGCAGAAGACTACTTGTCTGCAGGGAAATCTTTTGTTCATCTGGAGAAGTTCCTCCTCACCATGGATACTTCAGGTTGGGGTGCCCATGTCAAGAATTATTGGGTACAAAAGAAGTGGCCATCATCAGATCTCCTGTGATCAGACATGAAGGAACTCAGGGCAATCACATTGGCCTTACTCATACTTCAGCCCTAAATTCAGACGGATTCTGATTCAGATGGACGACGCGGTGGATGGTTTTTCCCCATAAACAAGGTGGAAACAGATGCCTCTCCCTGTCAGAAGAATGGAGACCGATTGTGTGTTGGGCGGAGGTCACCTTGAGATGCCTTTCTACAGTTCATATCAGAGGCAATCTCAATGGCAAATCCAATCTTCTCATCTGCAACACAATCCACTCAGCGGAGCAAGGGTTAAATACTCATCTTCTTCTCCAAACCATTCAGAAACTGAGAGCTCCAGATACGGGTGTGATGCTGATGTGAGAACAAAAGGCTGATTATCCTGAGGTGCTGGACGCTCTATCAATTCATAGTCCATGAAGCTGCTATAAACTGCCTTTGACACTGTCGACCACTCCCTTCTGTTGCAAACTCTCTCATCTCTTGGCATCACCGACCGGGCTCTCTCCTGGATCACATCATACCCCACAGACCGGACATTTAGCGTCTCCCACTCTCACGCCACCTCCTCGCCTCACTCCCTCTCTGTTGGTGTCCCGCAAGGCTCCGTCCTAGGACCCCTGCTCTTCTCTATCTACACCTTCGGCCTGGGACAGCTTATAGAGTCCCATGGCTTTAAGTATCACTTATATGCTGATGACACACAAATCTACCTCTCTGGTCCAGACATCACCACCTTACTATCCAGAATCCCACAATGCCTATCTCGCATATCCTCCTTCTTCTCCTCTCGCTTTCTAAAACTTAATATGGATAAAACAGAATTCATCATCTTTCCCCCATCTTGCTCACTCCCCCCAACAGACCTATCTATCACAATCAATGACTGCACACTCTCCCGGTCAGCCAAGTCCGCTGCCTTGGAGTGACCTTGGATTCTGCCCTCTCCTTCCGACCACACATCAAGCCCTTTCCACCACCTGCCGTTTCCAACTCAAAAACATCTCCGCATCCGCCCTTTCCTCAACTTTGAATCGGCAAAAATGCTTATACATTCCCTCATCATCTCCCGCCTAGACTACTGCAACATTCTCCTCTGTGGCCTTCCATCTAGCTCTCTCGCACCCTACAATCTATCCTCAACTCTGCTGCCCGACTAATCCATCTCTCCCCCGTTACTCCTCTGCATCTCCCTCTGCCAGTCCCTGCACTGGCTCCCCATTGCCCAGCGAATTCAGTTTAAAATACTAACCAACACATACAAGGCCGTCCACAATCGGTCCCCTCCCTACATCTCTGAGCTACTTTCCCGATACATCCCCACACGCAATCTTCGATCCTCACAGGACCTCCTTCTCTCCTCTCCTCTTATCACCTCTTCCCACACTCGCCTCCAGGATTTCTCCCGTGCATCCCCTACACTCTGGAACTCGCTACCCCAACATATCAGACTCTCACCTACAGTGGAATCCTTCAAAAGCAACCTGAAAACCCACCTCTTCAGACAAGCCTACAACCAGTGACACTGCTGCTTCTATACCGCCATGACCAGCTTCACCCTCCCCTACTGTCTGCTTCTCCCATACCATGTAGATTGTAAGCCTCGCGGGCAGGGCCCTCTCTCCTTCTGTACCAGTCTGTAACTTGTCTCGTTCATGCTTAAGGCAATTGCCTGTATTATGTATGTGCACCGCTTATGATATGTACAGAGCTATGGAATTAATGGCGCTCTAAAAATAAAAAATAATAATAATAATAATAATAATAAATCATATTTTTAAATACCATATCATCTGCAGAAAACTACAACTCCCAACATGTCCAGGCTGTTAAAAGAAATTAAAGGAGAGAACTACAATTCCCAGCATGTCCATGTTGTTATTCTACAACTCCCAGCATTTCCTTGGCTGCATAGAGAAAAAAAAAGTCATCAATCCTACAGTTCCTTCTCCATAGAAAGCTCCGCCCCCTCATGTCACATGACTAACATCACTGCTTCTTCCCCACCTCTTCTCCTCTCCTCTGCCTAGCCCCGCCCCCTGCACTGATCACATGACAGTGACATCACCCCAGGTCCTTCAGCTCTGGCAGTGCAGCAGATACTGGGCAGGTCCTGGTCGGTAGTCAGGGCTCTTGTTCTCTCTGGTATCAGCCATTCCTCCAGCCTGCAGGTAAGATGAGCTGTGAGGAGACAGTGTGGTGGAGAGCTCAGACATGTCACCTCTGGAGATTCTCCTCCATTACACACAGGGAATCCTTCTCCGCTCCTCAGCTTAGTATGATGGGAGGAGTAGTGATGATAGTGGGGGTTGTCATCATTCACTGCTGGATGAGAGAATCTGCTCCGTGTGAATGAGGGAAATACTGCCAGGAGCTTAGATACACACTGCACTGCCAGGAGATTAGATACACACGGAGCTCAGGGTTTTTCCCATCAGTGCAGCTTTATGAGGGTCTGAGTTTTGCGGGATGAGTTGTACTTTTTCTCGGCCTCATTATCGGGGACATGGGACTCACTGATTAACCTTTATTCCTTTTTTTGGAGCCGTTATGAAGAAAACCAGCAATACGAGCCTTCTCCTGAATGAGGCACCGAGGATGGACAGGAAGGAGATCAGCAGAAGAATATTAGACCTCACCTTGGAGATCATCTCCCTGCTGAGCGGAGAGGTAAACTTCTCTAGATTTCTCTCCTCTGTATTGTATTCTGTAACAAGTCAGACATCGGGAAGGAGAATCCATCATAGGAAGTGATAGGAAGAGTCCAGGGTCCTGGAGAACGGCCCCCAGACCTTCCAAGTGACGGAGAACCTGAAGATCAGCCCCCAGTATGGTGAGTGATGTGTCATGTGACCAGTGACCAATAGTCATGTAGGAGCCATGAGGAGGTAAGTAGGCACGTTGTACCAGGAGGAGAGGCCGGAGGAGAGCACATGGCCCCTGAAGGGTTTATTCCCTAAGTGTCTCTCTCCATCCACAGGAGTACACAATAGTGAAGAAGACATCGGGGGACTGTGTGACTCCCATCATCCATCTCCAGGAGTCAGGAGGGCGGAGCAGGACCCCTCCCCCATCACAGAGCCTCCCCTCACCCCCTGATACATGAGCAGAAGATCCTAGAGCTCACCCACAAGATGATGGAGCTGCTGACTGGAGAGGTGACACTGCTGGGAATGCTGGGAAATTCTCCAGTAACAGCACTGGAGGGTCTGGGTGATGACGGTGTCATTGTGTTGTCAGGTTCCTATAAGGTGTCAGGACGTCACTGTCTATTTCTCCATGGAGGAGTGGGAGTATATAGAAGGACACAAGGATCTGTACAAGGAGGCCATGATGGAGGAGCACCAGCCTCTTATATCACAGGGTAAGAGCCGTCATGTGCAGTGTATACACGTGTGTGCAGTGACATGTAATGGAGGAGCACCAGCCTCTTATATCACAGGGTAAGAGCCGTCATGTGCAGTGTATACACGTGTGTGCAGTGACATGTAATGGAGGAGCACCAGCCTCTTATATCACAGGGTAAGAGCCGTCATGTGCAGTGTATACACGTGTGTGCAGTGACATGTAATGGAGGAGCACCAGCCTCTTATATCACAGGGTAAGAGCCGTCATGTGCAGTGTATACACGTGTGTGCAGTGACATGTAATGGAGGAGCACCAGCCTCTTATATCACAGGGTAAGAGCCGTCATGTGCAGTGTATACACGTGTGTGCAGTGACATGTAATGGAGGAGCACCAGCCTCTTATATCACAAGGTAAGAGCCGTCATGTGCAGTGTATACACGTGTGTGCAGTGACATGTAATGGAGGAGCACCAGCCTCTTATATCACAGGGTAAGAGCCGTCATGTGCAGTGTATACACGTGTGTGCAGTGACATGTAATGGAGGAGCACCAGCCTCTTATATCACAGGGTAAGAGCCGTCATGTGCAGTGTATACACGTGTGTGCAGTGACATGTAATGGAGGAGCACCAGCCTCTTATATCACAGGGTAAGAGCCGTCATGTGCAGTGTATACACGTGTGTGCAGTGACATGTAATGGAGGAGCACCAGCCTCTTATATCACAGGGTAAGAGCCGTCATGTGCAGTGTATACACGTGTGTGCAGTGACATGTAATGGAGGAGCACCAGCCTCTTATATCACAAGGTAAGAGCCGTCATGTGCAGTGTATACACGTGTGTGCAGTGACATGTAATGGAGGAGCACCAGCCTCTTATATCACAAGGTAAGAGCCGTCATGTGCAGTGTATACACGTGTGTGCAGTGACATGTAATGGAGGAGCACCAGCCTCTTATATCACAAGGTAAGAGCCGTCATGTGCAGTGTATACACGTGTGTGCAGTGACATGTAATGGAGGAGCACCAGCCTCTTATATCACAGGGTAAGAGCCGTCATGTGCAGTGTATACACGTGTGTGCAGTGACATGTAATGGAGGAGCACCAGCCTCTTATATCACAGGGTAAGAGCCGTCATGTGCAGTGTATACACGTGTGTGCAGTGACATGTAATGGAGGAGCACCAGCCTCTTATATCACAAGGTAAGAGCCGTCATGTGCAGTGTATACACGTGTGTGCAGTGACATGTAATGGAGGAGCACCAGCCTCTTATATCACAGGGTAAGAGCCGTCATGTGCAGTGTATACACGTGTGTGCAGTGACATGTAATGGAGGAGCACCAGCCTCTTATATCACAGGGTAAGAGCCGTCATGTGCAGTGTATACACGTGTGTGCAGTGACATGTAATGGAGGAGCACCAGCCTCTTATATCACCGGGTAAGAACCGTCATGTGAAGACCCAGATGATTGTGACACAACAGACAACCAGTAGGGCTGTAGAGATAGACAGAGGTTTGTCGCCGTGCAGCAGATCTAAGCTCCAGCCATTGTTCGGTCTCCAGACCCTGAGAAGTAAAGCAGCTCCTTCCATGATGCTTCTTATTGTAGTAACATTTTGTCCAGTTATTCTTGAAGGGCAAAATGTGTTGGCAGAGAGCTCGGCTCGTTTACAGACATGGTCCGGTTTTTAAATTTTTTGAGTTTTATCAAGTCATGATTTACTGTATGTAATAAAAATCAGGACCGACTGTAAACCAGAATCCTGGACTTTGTCGAGAAGTTATAGAAGCTTTATAAGGCTGGGAAAACCAGGAGCGGATTCGCAGTGAATGGCTTCTTCCAGCCTAAAAGGGTTGTCTTCTGTTGCTGTTACTAAGGTGAGATGAGACACAGTGTAGACCACCAGCCGGCCGGTATACAACAGAGAGCACTGGCACATGGGAGCTCCGGAAACAGGATAGCACAGCAAGCTGCACAGTTTCCTAACTCACATGCAGCATTTTTTTTTTACTTCTACTTTTTTACTTACAGTTTATATCTATTCAGTTTCCATACCGTTCATGCTGCAATGGGAGCTACTGACACAGTGGGCGCTGGAGCACTCTGCTGTTTCCCGGCCGGCTGGTGGTCTGGACTTAGTAACAGTGAGATGAGACAACCCCTTTAATAGGAATGTTATAAGTTTGTCGACTCTGTAATTTAGATTAAAAAAATAATGATTTCATTTTGTATCTTTAGCATCAGAGCAATCACAGTTTGCTACCACAAGTTCTGGTCAGAAAAGGGGTGAAAGGTTTCAAGAGATCACAAAAAGATCAAATCTTTATACAGACAGAAGAATTCGCACACGGGAGAAGCTGTATTCATGCCCAAAATGTGGAAAATATTTTGCACATAAATCAGCACTTGTTCGACATGAGAGAAGTCACACAGGAGAGAAGCCATATTTATGTTCAGAATGTGGGAAATGTTTTACACTTAGACAAACTCTTGTTAAACATGTGCTACGTCACACAGGAGAGAAACCGTATTCATGTTCAGAATGTGGGAAATGTTTTAGTGATAGCTCAACTCTTAATACACATAAGAGAATTCATACAGGAGAGAAACCGTATTCATGTTCAGAATGTGGGAAATGTTTTACACAGAAAGCAATTCTTGATGCACATGAGAGAATTCACACAGGAGAGAGGCCGTTTTCATGTTCAGAATGTGGGAAATGTTTTACACAGAAAACAGTTCTTGATGCACACCAGAGAAGTCACAGAGGAGAAAAGCCGTATTCATGTTCAGAATGTGGAAAATGTTTTACAGAAAAATTCAACCTTTTAACACATAAAAGAAGTCACGGAGAGAAGCTGTATTCATGTTCAGAATGTGGGAAACGTTTTACACTTAGACAAACTCTTGTTAAACATGCGCTACGTCACACAGGAGAGAAGACATATTTATGTTCAGAATGTGGGAAATCTTTTACAGATAAAGCAGAGCTTGTTAGACATGAGAGACATCACAGAGGAGAGAAGCCAAATTCATGTTCAGAATGTGGGAAATGTTTTATGCAAAAATCTGATCTTGATAGTCATGAGAAAAGTCACAGAAGAGAAAGGATACGATCACAATTCCAGAATTTAGACTTTGAATTCGATTCCAATTAACACCCTAACGACCCTGGACGATAATGCTTGTCCTAACTTGCAGGTACTTCAGGCACTAGGACGAGCATTCTCGTCCTAGGGTTAATGCGCTGCCCCACATGCCCTGCCACGATTAGCAGCAGGGACCCTGCTGTATCTGCCAGTATCGGTGAAAACAGCGATACCGGCGGATTAACCCTCTGTGTGCCGCGGTCTCGCTGATCGCGACATACAGGGGGTTTGTGGCAGCTTGTACATCCCCTTCAGGTCCCCGTGCTGCGGTGACGGGGACCCGATGGTTACTATGGCAGCCCGATGCCTTGAACAGGCATCGGGACTGCCAGCTATGGAAGCCCAAGAGATCCAGGCGATCTAGACAACTGTAAGCGTCATACAGTGTTAGACACTGACAGTACAATACAGATGTATTGTGCTGTATTCAAACAGAGATCAGACCCTGAAATGTTGAAGTCCCACAGTGGGATAAAAAGAAGTTAAAAAAGTAAAGTAAAAATAAAAAAAATGAAGTTTCAAGTAAAAAAATAAAGCGCCCTTTTCCCAAAATAAAGTAAAAAAAGTAAACATATTAGGTATCGTCGCATCCGTATTGACCGGTTCTATAAAAATATCACATGACCTAACCCCTCAGGTGGATGCCGTCAAAAAAATATAAACTGCTAAAAGAAAGATTTTTTTTTTTTTCACCTTACATCACTAATAGTGTAATAGCTTTAATAAACTTTTGAATGCACATGTCCAGCTGTTCAATGTTTCAGTACTTTTGCACAACTTGCTGTTCTTTAAAACGGCAACATTTAAAACAGGTGTTTGATATGTGAATTACCCAATACATTTCCTGGTTCAATTAGAGCCAGGAAATTATGACATCATGAGACCAAGACAAGACCACCTAAAACAATTGATCAACGATCCCTTGTCATTGCAAGCCTTGACGCAGAATGTTTTCAGATGGAAGCGGCCACTGAGCTTAGAGTGCCACAGAGTGTCATCCGCAGGTTGCAACGAAGATACAGAGAGACTGGAAGAGTCACAGAAAGGCATAGAAGTGGACGCCCTTTGGCCACATCCCATACTGATGACACACTTAATTGTGAACAATGCCTTCTGGAGCCAAATGATGAATGCCACACAATTCCAGGCAAATTTAAGGTAGGTGAGAGGAACCCAAGTGTCACATCAGACCATTCAAAGCAGAAATGATGGCCTCCAATGATGTTGGAGACATCAAGAAGAGCGCTATGCATCAGCCACTGTTGCCACCAGATGAGCCTTTGGTGCTGGCGGTGTTACAGTGTGGGCAGGTGTGTCTAGTCAATACAGAACTGCCCTACACGTAGTGAATGGTACAGTGACAAATCCATACTACTTGAAGTAACATCATTAATCCAGTCATTGTGCCTCTGCTTGAACAACACAGGCCTAATTTCATCTTCAAGGACAACAATTCTCCAGCTCATCAAGGTTACATCATTAGGGAATGGCTGGGGTACTTCAAATAGAGTGGCCTGGGACAACATTAATCTTTTCTGGGCCGCCTCTAAGGCGGTCCTTCGTGGCAACATTATTTCACATATAGCCCATAAAAAGAAGAAATTAACTGCTTACATGGTTGCTACCCAAACGGCTCTTACCCGGAGCTATAGGGAATTCAAACTCCGTAACTCCCCTGAATCGAAACAGCAATACTTAGATGCCAAATTAGCAGCAGAGACGGTAGCGCATGAACGTGCGTCATTAGATGTTAATTACCAAAAACATAAATTCTTTCGTTGGGGGAATAAGCCGGGCAGGTTGCTTGCCTCTATGACGAAACCCTTCCGGTCGGCTACCAAAATCTCTAAATTAAGATCAAAGACCGGAAACTATTTCACACACCCTACCGAGATAGGAGATCAATTTAAAGCATTCTTTGAGTCCCTTTACACAGCGCCCATGGAGTCTTGCTCTTCTGAATCTCCCTTTTTTGCTAAGTCTTTAACTCCAACACTTTCTGATGACCAGAGGGCGATGTTGAATGGACCCATTTGGCTGGAAGAGGTACAGAAAACTATTAAGTCCCTCAAGATATCTAAGGCCCCTGGGCCCGATGGCTTTGGAAGTGAATATTATAAATTGCTCAGCCCCCCACTAAGCCCGCATTTACAGTCGTTATTTAATAATATTATTTCTTCTAGATCTATTCCGGATGGCTTTAATGATGCCCTAATTTCCGTTATACCGAAACCGGGTAAGGACCATTTGCTAGTAGAATCATATCGCCCTATCTCACTGCTTAACCTTGATCTTAAAATTTTCACCAAAATTATGGCGAACAGGTTACAATCAATCTTAGCTGACATTATTCACCCAGCACAAACCGGTTTTATGTTAGGTAGATCCATTACTTATAACATCAGAACTGCAATTGGAGCTATATCATCCTCCAGAGTCAATAGACAAATGTCTAATATATTGGTCAGCCTCGATGCCGATAAGGCGTTTGACCGTGTATCCTGGACCTTTTTACAGACCCTTGGAGAGAAGGGGATTCGGACCAGAGTTCTGTGCCGCTGTTGGGATGATGTATTATTCACCGAAATCTTCGGTCTAGGTTAACTCAATATGCTCCCCTCCCTTTGCCATTAATAGAGGTACCAGACAGGGGTGTCCTCTTTCCCCGTTGTTGTTTAATATAGCTCTAGATCCCCTCATCAGGATGTTACACTCGCTCCCAACTTTTGAAGGAATCCGCATGGGTTCGCATGTCACTAAATTCCTAGCTTTTGCGGACGACATACTTCTATTCATTGCTAACCCTCGTCAAGCTATCCCTGCCATTATGTCCACTATAGAGGCCTTCGGAAGCTGTTCGGGATTCCAAGTTAATTTTCAGACGTCAGAAGCCCTTCCTATTTTTCGAACAGCTAGACATCATGGCAATGATAATTTCCCTTTCACCTGGAGACCTGAATCCATAACTTATTTGGGAATTAAGCTTCCAGCCAACCCATCCCATTTGTACCATTTAAACTATAAACCACTGATTGCCTCCCTAATCTCGCAACTTCAGTCCTGGCAGCATTTCTCTTTGACCTTCTCCGGCAGGTGTCATCTTATCAAAATGTTAATTTTTCCTAAATTGCTATATTTGATTCAAACATTGCCACTTTTGTTAAAACAGGCGGATATTAAACTTCTCCAAAAGTCCTTTAGACAGTTTATTTGGAACTCCCCAGTACAGTGCAGGATTAGTCTCTTTAAACTTCAACAACCCAAGCCGCTTAGTGGGCTTAATCTTCCTGACATTAAGTTATATAACCTGGCAGCCATATTCCGATACGTCGCTGATTGGGTGCGAGGTAAATCTCACTCTGCCAACGTGTCACTTGAGAGTCAACATTTTTCCAATTTATCCTTACTGACGTTATTGCACTTACCCACTGATAAACTTCCTCCCGATATCATACATTTTCCGACTTTGTGGCACACTGTCTTGGTTTGGCATAGGGTCCGTAAGATGTTTGGGTTGGATTCTACTAATACGTTTTACCAACCCTTTTTGGGACACCCTAATTTTGTGAATGGTAACCCACCTAGAATATTTCGTGACCTGGCCATACAGGGTTGTGTGTACATTTTAGATCTACTGGACTCTAGCCACTCTCCTCTTACCTATGCAACAGCCATTCAGAAGTTCCCTGCCTTTCACCATAATCAATTTGTGTTCCTACAGGCACGTAGCTTTGCCCAGCAATGTCTGAATCGGATTCCAGTGTCTTCCAGAATGGTTGGTTTGGACATCCTCATCAAGAATGCCAGAACAAAGGTTACATCTACTAGAGGGATCTATAGTTTTATTAGGCCCTTAATAAGTATATTATATAACATAGTATATAAGGCCGAAAAAAGACATTTGTCCATCCAGTTCGACCTGTTTCCTGCAAGTTGATCCAGAGGAAGGCAAAAAAACCCTGTGAGGTAGAGCCAATTTTCCCCACTTAAGGGCAAAAAATTCCTTCCCGACTCCAATCAGGCATCAGAATAACTCCCTGGATCAACGACCCATCTTTAGTAGCTATAGCCTGAAATATTATTACGCTCCAGAAATACATCCAGGCCCATCTTGAATTACTTTATTGTACTCACCATCACCACCTTCTCAGGCAGAGAGTTCCATAGTCTTACTGCTCTTACCGTGAAGAACCCTTTTCTATGTTTGTGTACAAACCTTCTTTCCTTCCAAGTGTAATAGTTTGAACACTGACTTGTACCATCATCTGTGGGATTGTGTTCACATTAGGACATTGTGGGATCAGGTTAAAACCCATATACTCTCCACATATAACATTTCGTTCCATGTAGTTCCCCAGTGGGCGATTTTCAATATTCTCTCGGATGAGGATAGTGGCTTGTCCCGGGGTGAAAAGGCCATACTTCACACTTGGGGTGCGGCCACAAGGAAAAGTATCTTACATCAATGGTTGGATCCTACCACTCCTGCTATTCCCTTCATCTTGAATAAGGTTAATTTTCTTTTTCAGATGGACTGGATTTTTGCGTTGTCTGAGAAAGAAAAACTGACAGCGCTTTTTTGAGAAATGGTCTTTATTTATGAAAACTTTATCACCTTCTATTATATCTAAACTTATATCCCAGTTTGAAAACACCACTTCGTGGACATGTACCTTTGTGCGTGGGCACAGATCAGTGAGGTTTACCAGCAGCAATGTATTGGCTCGAAGTCGCACAATTGTTGGGTTGGGGGGGGGGGGGATGGGGGATGCTTATTTTCCTTTTATGTACATTTGTATTTTCATACATTACTATTGTAATTGCATTTTTGATTCTGCTGTTAATGCGGTTGTTCTGCTGCTATCTGATTTAAGTGTATCTGTTGGTATTATCTTTTGCCGCAGTAAATAATAAACAGAGTTTTTAAAAAAAAAATGGAGTGGCCTGCACTTTCTCCGGACCTGTCGACTTATGAATAGCATGAGATAATTGATGCTAGAGGTCACATGACAAGTTATCGAGATATTACTATTTTTAGGGTGATTACCCACCACTGCACGCGTTTATTATGCCCTACTTTCATGATATAATATCCCTGTAGCGTGAAATTTTTATGTTTTCCATAAATTTCACCCGAAAGCCAAATATCTCTAACTTTTTGTCAGTAGTATCAGTTATTGGTGATCTCATTAGCAGCCGAAACAGCATCACGTGAGAAGGTCAGTTTGCGACCACAGAAAATGGCTCCCAACGTGGGGCAGGACATCTAGTAAGGCCGTTCGGATCGACATCGGCAAGTCCTCCAACGGAACGGACAGATCATAATGCAGCTTCACGGTAAGAAATTTATTCTTACAAAATGACCCTCTGTCCCTCCCTGTGTTGACTGCAAAGATCTTGGTGAGTCTTACATATTATAATTGTCCTGTGCAAAGAACTGTGATGTTGGTGTAATGTTATACTGCCAATGTGGAGTTGACACAGTCCCCACAGACCAGGGTTTGTCACGGGCAACTGGCATCATGTCTCATGACTACGTTTTTGTAAGCGGCTTTGTTAAGTCTGGAGTTGAGACAATCTATTGACGCCGGAGTTTGCTTTTGGACAACCGGTCTACGTGTCTTCCGGCTACATTTTGGTAAGCGGCTCTGGAGTGCAGCGAGCATTGTAGCCCCATATCAGAATTAACAGTGAATGAGTGTAATAATAAGGTCAGGTAATTTATTAACTAAATTCCCATTTGAATAGCTATAGATTGTAATGGTGTTTTATGAGAATCCCTGAATAAAAGGGGAAAGAGTGTGAGGGATCCATGATGGACAAATGAATAAGTCCCTGATTGATGAAGGATTCCAGCAGGTGTGACATCTTGTATCTGACAAGAAGAATCTGTCTCCCTTAAGGAGACAGAACGAGAGGGATGTGTGTGAGAAATATACCCAGTAGGAAATGATCATGGTGAAAAAGTACACTGGGGAAGTGGTGAAGTCTTAGGTAACTGATAAGCGAACCTTCCACGAAAAAGGGTGTCAAAAGAGACTTTATCACAAACACATCATAGACTCATCATGTGGCGCATGAGTGAATAAAGACAGGGAATCCCATCATAGCAGGAACAACCTGAAAGAATAGGAGTGAAAGTTGTTTGGCCCGAGTGTCTGTTTGGGAAAGAGAGGGATTCCCAAATCAGAGGGCAAAGACTCTGCAGTTTGAAAACAACCCCAGGAAGATACAGAGAAGATCTAGGGAAGGATAGAAGTAAGTCTGAGATGGTGGTAGAGGAAGTAGAGATAGTCACTAAAGTTGTGTATAATGATAGTTTATCTGACTGGAAAAATTTAAGGGACACCTTGTGTTGAGGTTACCATGGACCTGGTAGAGTCTCCAGGGTGGTCTGTACAGATGTCCTGCCTAGGTGTACCAGAAGGACTGTCTGAGGGAGGAGGAACTAGAGCATGTTTTAACTAGGTGTACCAGAAGGATTATAATCCGAGGGAGCAAGACCTAGAGGAAGCCAGGCCGCCAAATTATGTATGGGTAATTAAGGATTTGAGGTGTTAAAGTTCCTTGTCAGCCAGACCCAAATCCTGGGACTGAACTGAGACGGACCATGGGGACCACATGAAGTAACTACGGGGAACAAAGGAGAAAAACTGCCAAACAAAGATAGCGAGAGAGAGAGAGTAAGAAAGAGAATGTAGAGATGCAGTGAAAAGGTATAGCAAGTTGTTGAAAAAGGTTGGAAGTTTGGATGTTGAAGAAAATGGATGATGCAGTTAAAGGGATACCCTGTATTCAGATTGTCCTGAACTAAGAATCTCCTTGTGAGTGCTGTGTGCCTGGGGAGACAGTTCATTCCCAATAAATGAGACTCCAGTAGTTAAAGATTCAGATAGAAGATAGGAAGAATGTACATTATTATTTTTTTAAATCAAATCCTTTTTATTATGAATTTTCTCTTTCCAAAAAGAAGTAATGAATAAACAAGGAGAACAGAATTCAAGAACCAAGCTTATACAGGGTATATCACATGTGTTGCATATATGTAACAGTCAGTATTTAGGAAGACATCATCTACAGCACAGATGCATACATTACCCCCCGGAGCCGCACCACACTGGTGAACCTGCACCAAACATGTACAGATCAGCCGTTCGGCCACATGCATATCGTATGCCTAAGTCATCTACCGCATCCCCAACCTGCTATTTAAATCCTGAAGTAAAAGGCGTCCTGACGGTAACCCCAGCGTCGTGAGCCAGGAGCCCCAAATAGAATCAAATTTTCGGATCGCGCCCCTCTTCAAGTAAACTCCCCTTCTAATTGTATTATCTCATTCATATGGATAATAAATTCTGTTTAGACTTCCGGACTGATCCAATACCTAGCGATCATTTTCCTAGCATTATATAGTATCCTGCGTATACCTATGCACACTCCTCCCTCCGCATCATCCTGCAGGAGACCCAAGATACAGGTTAATGGTTCACATCTCAATTGACTATTATAAACTCTATGAATAATACCCAACACATCTTACCAAAAGCCCCCCAGGTTCACACACTCCCAAACATGTGCATAATATGAGCGTTCGGAGTACCACATTTTGGACAGTTGGACGTATCGCGTACCCCTCTATAAACTCTGTGTATCAGATTTAAATGTGAGAGTCTATGTGATTCGCATAGTGACAGTAACGGCCCAGACTCCAACACTTCAGTCCACTGAGTTTTATCAATCCGACCCAGATCTTCTTCCCATTTGTTTTTAACCGTGAGTGGGAATTTGTCCTGGTAAAAGGACAATAGGAGCCTATTTGGTCAGCAATGCAGGAGGCCCCTATAGCGAGGTTAGTTTCTCTCCGCTGCTTCTCCAAAACATGGCGCAGCTGAAGGTAGCAAAAAAACAGAGTCAGGCAGACCAAACTCTTCCTTCAGTTGGTCATAGCTTTGAGGAAAATCCCTGAGGTGTATAACTGCGACAGCCAGTAAATACCCTTGTTCCGCCACAGACCAAATCCCTCCAGACTCTTCAATTCCTGCAGACCGCCATGGTCCCACAAAGGGGTTAGGGCTGTGCAACCGGTAAGTTTTGTAATCTCTCTCAATTTTTGTAAACCTTCCTGAATAAAAAAAACCGTGGGGAGACGGGCGAGTATCGGAACTGAGCTCTAGAATGTAACTCGGTGGTCTGCCCCCCAGCATGTGTGAGACCAGTAAACCAGTTGAACTACTGCTCCCCCCCCCCCCCCCGTTCCCCAGGACTTAAAGTGTTGGGCTTGTGAAGCCAAGAAATACAGCCACGGATTAGGAATTGCTAAACCCCCATCAAATTTTCGCCTTTGCAGAGTCTCTAGCCTAATCCTAGGCGATTTCTTGTTCCACACCAGAGCACGAAATGCACCTTGTATTTTGTAAAAGTATCGCATCGGGATCCATATTGGGCTATTATGCAGGATATATAGAAATTGTGGCATGAGCGCCATTTTAATCAGATTGGCCCTCCCCACCACCGAAAGTGGTAATTTACACCAGGCAGATATGTTTTGCTGAGAGTGATCAATTAGAGGGTCTAGATTTAGGGCAATATAGTCCTTCACTCTTGGGGAGACCTTCACCCCCAGATATTTAAAGGAAGAGTCTACTCTCAAGGGCGCTATCCTGTCCGGGATATCCTGTGGTATTGGGTCTATCCGATTTACACCAATTAATAGTGAGTCCTGAGTAGGAACCAAAATGTTCAATAAGTTGCATGACATATGGTACGGAGAGGGAGACATTGTTCAGAAACAACAGCATATCATCAGCGTATAACGCTATCTTCTCCTCCACCGCCCCATGCACCATGCCAGTCACCCTGGGGTCCCTTCTGATCATATGAGCCAGTGGCTCAATAGCCAGTGCGAAAAGCATAGGTGACAAGGGGCATCCCTGTCGTGTGCCCCTCCCCAATGCAAATGGTTCCGATAATAAGCCATTCACGCGGATTCTAGCACCAGGTTGTACATATAGAAGCTTAACCCAGGACATATACGAAGCCCATTGCCTCCATTGTTCCCCATAAGAACTGCCACTCGACGCTGTCAAATGCTTTCGCAGCGTCGAGTGACAGAACCGCACGACCGTTTCCAGCCGACCCAGACATCTGCAGATTCAAATACAGTCTTCTGATGTTAATAGCCGTAGATTTACCTGGCATAAAACCAGTTTGATCTCCATGGACCAGGTCTAGAATCACCTTTGTCAACCTATTCGCTAGAACCTTGGCCAGCAGTTTAACATCTGAGCACAGCAATGATATGGGCCTATACGTATCCGGGTCAGAGGAATCCTTACCTGGTTTGAGCAATACAATTATAATTGCCTCATTCATTGAGGGCGGCAGAGCTCCTGTCAGGGCTGCTTGCTCAAATATTCTAAGGAGTTGGGGGCAAATTCTTGATATTTTTTGAAAAAATTCCCGGGGATCCCATCTGCTCCGGGAGCCTTCTCATTAGGGAGCCCTTTCACTGCCACCTCAAGTTCTTCCAGCGTAAACGGTTCCTCTAAACTGGCCCTCTGCTCCTGTGATAACTTGGGCAGATCTAAAGATGCAAGTGGCGACTGTATTTCCGTATTACTGCGCCCCAATATAGAGGTATATAAAGATGCATAATAGGTTTTAAAAACATCTAGGATACCCTGATCTTCTGTAACACTGTGTCCCCCTGTGTCTAGGATATTTCCTACGTGCGACGTTCCCTGCTGGGCCCTGACCACCGTCGCCAACATATGCCCAACTGCCTCCCTCCCCTCTTCAAAGTACTTTTACTTCCAAAAATAACGCTTGCTAAGAATGTATGTTATTAGTCAGAAATGGCCAATTGCATTTATCATATGTCTCTTTCTCCCTGAATATCTGTGTGTGAATGGATTGTTGAGTTATAGGAAAGCTGGGTTCTTATATGAAGGCAGACAGCGGGGGTCATAGCTGTGAGAGGAGTGACCTCATGACCCTGAAATGGGATAATGGAATGTGTAGCTGAAATCTTTCATTGACTGTTTGTGTTTTCATAAAATGTGTATGAAGCTCCAGGAAAACTTTTCGTTTGTCATCAGTTCAAGGAACTTGTATGTGTGTGTTAATGTATTGGAAACGTTTCTTTATGTCTATCCCCAGATTGTGTTTCTATGTCTGTTCTACGTTAAATGTTGTGTCTATTCCTTTTTATGTCTGTGTGGACCAGAGTTCTGACCTTGTGGGTTACCAAGTAGATTTCGGGTACTATCTCCATCCCTCTTGGTTGAGCTTTGGGACCTTCCTCTATTAGTCAGTTTTCTATTTGGCAAGAAAGCGATGCATATGAGCTCTTATCAAGCTCTGCCTCTAATGCCACCAGATGGAAGGCGGCTATACTATCTACCAATGTTCGACCCTTTAAATAGGCCTTAAGACTTGACTCGGATATTAAAGAGAACCATTCATGGGTCCAAACATTGTAAACTAACTATCAGGATATGTAGCACGGCGCCCAGGGATCTCACTGCACTTACTATTATTCCTGGGCGCCGCTCCGTTCACCCGCTGTGGCCCCCGGTATATTCTCCCTCTCTGTATACTAATTGCTAACATCGGAGCAATGGGGAGGAGACTGTACTTTTTCTCAATAGGCGTCTCCTTCTCCCTGGCTGTAGCGCTGTCCAATCGCAGTGCAGAGCATCACAGCATCACAGCCTGGGATTGCTCCGATTCTATGAATGGTGAGATTGTGAAAACTCAGATCCGATAGCATATTCTAACCCCCAGGCATTCCCATGGTGACGGGACGCTTGTAAGGGAGGAGTATATAGAAGTGGAGCAAGCATAGAAAAAAGATTGACTTTTAGAATGATCGCGAATATAACGAATATTCTACAAAATATTTTCAAAATATCGCGAATACGAATATGGCCCCTTCCGCTCATCACTACTGTGCAGCTGCATTATCGCCTGTCCGTCCGGTTGGAAGACTTGCCGTTATCAATCCGAATGACCTTACTAGATGTCCTGCCCCATGTTGGGTCCCATTTTCTGTGGTTGCAGCTCCCCTGCTTACCCCCATGGTCCCGAGTTCATCGGTGATCTGCCAGTGTTTCCTGTCAGCCCTGGCCACAGCATGCTTGTTTCCTGCAGCATTTCCTTAAAGGGGTTCTGCAGTTTGTTAAAACTGATGATCTATCCTCAGGACACCCGGGACCCCCGCCGATCAGCTGTTTGAGAAGGCAGCGGCGCTGCAGGAGCGCCGCGGCCTTCTCACTGTTTACCGCTGCTAGCACCAGTGAACAGAGCTTAGCCTCGCCCACGCCAATTGGATACAAGTCATGATGTCACTGGGCGGGGCGCTAGCAGAGGTAAACAGTGAGAAGGCCGCGGCGCTCCTGCAGCGCCGCTGCCTTCTCAAACAGCTGATCAGCGGGGGTCCCGGGTGTCAGACCCCGGCCGATCAGATGCTGATGATCTATCCTGAGGATAGATCATCAGTTGTAACAAACTGCAGAAGCCCTTTAAGGGCTGTGCGCCTCACTTCCTGTGTTTTATGAGTTGGATCATGTGACCTTGCCAACCAATCCTAGCCCTCCTGCACATATATAAGTGGCTCAGCCCCCTTCCCAGATGTCTCGGTGTCAAGGTCCTTGAGTACTACTAAGGTTCCTGATTTCCGCTTGTTTTCCTGACTCGTACTTGTATTCCTGGACTCTGCTACCTGTTTGATCCCTGCCTGCTTGTCTTGACTCTCCTGTTGCTGACCCGGGTTGCCTGACCTGTACCTGTGCCGCCTGCCCTGACCTGTTTAGTTACTATGTTTAGTTTGAGGTATGAAAATGAACAATTGAGGAGGGAAAGTAGGGGCCCACAGTGGAATTTGTACTCCATCCTTCCAATGATAAATCCCCCTCCTATGTAAGTGCAGGTTATACGTAGATATCCAGGGAACACTGAATACATATACAAAATGGACGTCTTTATGCTTTCCCTCACACCACCACCCGCTGGTTCAAGTTCTGCTCCATGTCCTGCTGCTGGGTGGTTTCTTCAGTCGGTGGGTGAAGAAAACTGCAATTCAGAGACTTGAGACTTAAGTTGCCGCTCCTGTCCCCTCCACCAACCTCCGCCAGCAGTCATAGCAGTGCAGCATGAGCTCAGAGGGTTCCCGCTTGGACCTTCGTGAGAATAGGCAATGGCGCACGTTAGCAGTGACCAACCGACTACAAAGAATGTCTTAATAGTAGTTGAGTTTTTTATCCCTTTCAGAAGATGTAAAAAAGGCCTCCATTTTGAAATGGTAGCGAGTGTCTAACATTGTGGAGAGCCGATAGTCAGTAGTCAATGGTGATAATACGGCTATCACTACACAAGCAACTCAGCATGTATCTGGCCATTTGTGCAAGGGACTCGGAAGGACTTCCTGTCTCTATCTCCACTGCATACTACCACAGTCTGTCCGCTCATCTGCGTCATCTTCATCGTTGCTCTCTAGCTCCTCATCTAGTTCTATATAGAATTCCTGGGCGCTTATGTCTTCCTCCTCCTTTGCCAGTTCAACCTTCACAGGGCTCAGATGGTCATGAGATGCAGGCTCCACGCTGGAGATCACAGCCTGAAATCAGACGAGATCCCCTGTGTGCCGTAAATTACAGCTGACACTCTGCTGCAATGGCCAAAATCGGTGCTAGCACCGATCTCTGCCGCTTAACCCCATAGATGCCGCTATCAGCAGCCGCCTGCGGCATCCATGGGGTTGAGAGGGAGCCCCTCTCTCTTGCATCGCGCTGCCTGCTGCGATGGCAGCGGCCCAATGGTTGCCATAAGGCGTCCTGAGGGTCTGATCAGCCTTAGTGTAAATGTAGCACTGACTATACAATGCTTTGCCATAGATGACTACTGCAATGCACTGTATAGCCATCAGGCCCACTGGATCTTGAAGATCCTGATGGGTCTTGTTAAATAAATAAAAAAATATGTAAATAAAATAGTCTTTTCTAATATCCGTTCATTTAGGTCATTAAATAAATAAATAAAAACTACACATAATTGATATCGCCGCATCCATAACGACCTGATCTATAAAAGTATCATATTACTAATCCCGCGTGGTGAAGGCCATAAAAGATAATGTAAAAAAAAATTATGGAATTTCTGTTTTTGTCACCTCACATCCACAAAAAAATGGTATGAAAAGTGAACAAAAGATATATGTACCCCAAAAGGATACCAATAAAAACTACAGCCCGTCCCGTAAAAAACAAGCCCCCATACAGCTACATTGGCGAAAAAATATAAGTGTTATGGACTTTAGTATATGGCGATGCAAAATATCATTTATTTTTAACACAAAAGTGGTAAAAAAGTAGTAAAACATAAAAAACTGCATAAATTTGGTATCGCCAAAACTGTATCAACCCACAGAAAAAATAATCATATAATATTTACCACAAGAGGAACCCCATAAAAAATAAAAATAAAACACACTGACAGAATTGCCATTTTTGACCACTTCACCTCCACAAAAAATAGTATAAAAAGCAATCAGCACAAAGATCTGGCAATGCAGCTTTTGAAAGCAAATTCCGGGCAATTAAGCGCCTCTATAAACGAATCTCTGCCCAGGAACACATGATGACCAGGGGGAAGCGAGGACTTAAGTCCCAAAGTTAACTGGACTTCTATTTTGAAGCAAAGACAGAAGGGAGACCGCAAGTACTCGAGGTATGGACTCACCCAGATCATCCTAATGTTCACTTCATGAAAACCAAGTGGACCGGGAAGCTGTCATGGATGATGGTACAGTGCCTCTTTTGTTACCCGTAAGTGCGGCAGACCCCCTTGTAAATCCGGGGACCGCCCCCTTCATGGGAGATAGAGGACATGCCAGTTGGCGGAAATTAACTAAATGCCTCACCTGTCGGGGATATAAAGCAAATGCTTTATATATATAAAAAAGGACACCTACAAAATTCCAATAGTTTGTATGCCCAATGATTCAAACAATAACTCAATAGTCATAAATAAATATTGCAAGTTTATTAACATCACATAATAAAATGTGTTGCAATCCGTAATCTATACAGTTAGCACGTTTGCACTTTACATGCTAGGCTTGCACTTTTTGGCATATCTGCGGCCTGCAGTGCATACCTGGCAGTGAAAATTAATCAATTACATTAGTCTGTCACATATTTTTGTGACTTTATCTGTCTGCCACAGGCACTGCATATCTGACAGTCCAATAAAACCGTTAACTATTGCAGTTACCTTGATGCTTTAAAAAAACACACTTTTTTTTGCTAGATTGTAAATTGACGGGCTATGCTGCATTTATGATAGTGCAATTAAACCGTTACATACTGCAGTTACATTGCTGCTATAAAAAAGCTAATTTTTTTGTGCTGGATAGTAAATTTGCATCCTACGCAGCATTGCTGACAGTCCAATTAAACCGTTAAATACTGCAATTACATTGCTGTTATAAAAAAACACAGTTTTTGTGCTAGATAGCAAATTTGCTGTCTACGCTACATTTCTGATAGTCCAATTAAACCGTAACATATTGCATTTACATAGTTGTTTGCAAAAAACACTGTTTTTGTGCTAGATAGCACATTAGGATCCTACGCTACATTTCTGATATTCCAATAAAATCGTAACACACTGCATTTTTATTGTTGTTTTCAAAAAACACTGTTTTTGTGCTCGATAGCACATTTGGATCCTACGCTGCTTTTCTGGTAGTCTAAACAAACTGTAACATACTGCATTTACATTGGTGCTATAAAAAAACACCGTTTTTGTGCTAGATAGCAAATTTGCTGTCTACGCTGCATTTCTGATAGTCCAATTAAACCGTTAAAGTATAACTGTCAAATTTTTTTTTTTTTTACTATTGGATTCTGGTGATTAATATTACCTTATTGGCCCTGTTTTAATTTCTGATTCTTAAATAAATAACCCCTAAAAGCCACCTAAAAGTCCCCAGTATTGGCTATATTTACCTGAGATAAAATCTGGTTGTTAAGCTCCTTCCGTCTACCAGATGAGGACGGAGCACGCTGCGTGCACTGGGAACTGATAGTGAGTCAACATTGTAAGGGAATGTATAAAAAGCCAGGTCCTTCCTGACAGGAGATAACAGTGCTGGGCTGTGTGTGTGAACTTCTCCACATGTCTGTGCTTGGCAGACACTCCCTTAGCAGTTCTGGAGAATATACAGCTCAGAGAAGATATGGGGCTGCTCAGTGTATAAATGACAGCCTTATCTGATAAGAGGAGAGCTTGTAGGAGAACTACAGGCTTCAGCCAGACCTGGGAACTTCACTGCAAGACCTCCCTATACAGAGCTGGTCTTCACTAACTTCACTGCAGGCGTCCTATGGATTAGCCTCAGGGCTGAGGGCGGCCATCTTAACAGAATAGTGAAATTGCAGTTTTATGCAGACTGGTTGCTAAGGGCTGAATCTTATTAAATAAGGGGTAAGTAAGTCTAATAGTTATTGATTCAGGAATATTATCATATTAGTAACTACATATATGAAAACTGAAATTTGGGTCTAAATGTGACAGTTATCCTTTAAATACTGCAGTTATATTGCTGCTATAAAAAAAACACTGTTTTTGTGCTAGATAGCAAATTTGCGTCCTACTCTGCATTTCTGATATTCCAAAAAACAGTAACATACTGCACTTACATAGTTTTTTGCAAAAAACAGTTTTTGTGCTAGATAGAACATTAGCGGCCTATGCTGCATTTCTGATATTCCAATAAAACCGTAACATACTGCATTTACATAGTTGTTTGCAAAAACACATTTTTTGTGCTAGATAGCACATTAGGATCCTATGCTGCATTTCTGATATTCCAATAAAACCATAACACACTGCATTTTTATTGTTGTTTGCAAAAAACACTGTTTTTGTGCTAGATAGCACATTTAGATCCAACTCTGCATTTCTGATATTCCAAAAAAATCTACAACCTACTGCAGTTATATAGTTGTTTGCAAAAAAAAAAAAAAGTTTTTGAGCTAGATAGCACATTTGGATCCTACGCTGCATTTCTGACAGTCCTATTAAACCGTTAATTTCGGCTGTTACATTGTTAGTTGGAAAATTAACATTTTTTGTTATAGTAAATGTATTGAATTGCTCCATTACACTGTTGAGTGACATAAAGAAATGTATTCTGTTTATGACACGGGCACTGCCTTACTGTTAGGGAACTTAATTGTTGACTATTGGCAGTTAAATTGTCACCTGAGATAAACCATCTGTTAGTTTGGTGGGTGAACGCAAATAATGAGAACGTCAAATAAGGGACGGGGTCCTGGTACTGGAGCTACTGTTGCAGGGAGAGGACGTGGTAGTTCTGTGCCAGCTACACGTCCAAGTGAAACACCTTCCTCAGGTGCGAGTAGGCGACAGAGCCTTCAGCGTTATTTAGTAGGCCCGAATGCCGCTGTACGTATGGTGAGGCCAGAACAAGTACAGTCGCTAGACAGACATGGGGCTTGCTGCAGTGCACTTGCAACTGTATGTGAACTGCATGTGTGCCAGGGACATTACTTTAATTCTGATCTGGTAGCTCAGTGGAGGACAAATTCCCTTTTTTGGTCTGTCAGGTACCCCTGCAGCCTGCAGTGCATACCTGGCAGTGAAAATTATTCAATTACATTAGTCTGTCACATATTTTTGTGACTTTATCTGTCTGCCACAGGCACTGCGTATCTGACAGTCCAATAAAACCGTTAACTATTGCAGTTACCTTGATGCTTTAAAAAAACACACTTTTTTTTTGCTAGATAGTAAATTGACGGGCTATGCTGCATTTCTGATAGTCCAATTAAACCGCTACATACTGCAGTTACATTGCTGCTATAAAAAAGCTAATTTTTTTGTGCTGGATAGTAAATTTGCGTCCTACGCAGAATTGCTGACAGTCCAATTAAACCGTTAAATACTGCAGTTATATTGCTGCTATAAAAAAACACTGTTTTTGTGCCAGATAGCAAATTTGCGTCCTACGCTGCATTTCTGATATTCCAATAAAACCGTAACATACTGCATTTACATAGTTGTTTGCAAAAAACACTGTTTTTGTGCTAGATAGCACATTTAGATCCAACTCTGCATTTCTGATATTCCAATAAAATCGTAACAGACTGCATTTATATAGTTGTTTGCAAAAAAAAACAGTTTTTGAGCTAGATAGCACATTTGGATCCTACGCTGCATTTCTGACAGTCCTATTAAACCGTTAATTTCGGCTGTTACATTGTTAGTTGGAAAATTCACATTTTTTGTATTGAATTGCTCCATTACACTGTTGTGTGACATAAAGAAATGCATTCTGTTTATGACACGGGCACTGCCTTACTGTTAGGGAACCTAATTGTTGACTATTGGCAGTTAAATTGTCACCTGAGATAAACCATCTGTTAGTTTGGTGGGTGAACGCAAATAATGAGAACGTCAAATAAGGGACGGGGTCCTGGTACTGGAGCTACTGTTGCAGGGAGAGGACGTGGTAGTTCTGTGCCAGCTACACGTCCAAGTGAAACACCTTCCTCAGGTGCGAGTAGGCGACAGAGCCTTCAGCGTTATTTAGTAGGCCCGAATGCCGCTGTACGTATGGTGAGGCCAGAACAAGTACAGGTCGCTAGTAGATTGGGCGGCTGACGGTGCCTCCAGTACCTTCACATTGTTTCCCACCCGGTCCACTGCTGAAAGCTCAGAGTTGGCATCTGCAGGTCATGGGAATCTATCTTGCAAATCAGCCAAGCAGTCTGAGCTCCAGTCATGCAGCAGTCTCTTATGCTATTTGATGACTCTGCTGGCACCATGACCCCTTTTTTCTTTCAAGGTACCCCTGCCTTGCATACCTGACTGGGAAATATATTATGTAAATTCGGCGGCGTTTAGATTGTTGGGTGATCTATACCCCTTACAAGCACACGTTGGTAGACGCGCTGCTGATGGCATTCCCACCTGACACCGGGGCCTTAATGGAAGCACAAGGCGAAGGCAGAGGAGGAGGAAGAAGTCGCCAATGCAGCCGGGGCACTGCCAGCACCTCAGACGGCACAGCACCACCAGCTGATATGGAACGTCTTAGCAGGAGGCAGCATTCCAGCAACATGGTGGAGCAGTATGTGTGCACACGCCTACACGTACTGACTGATGGGTCTGCCGCATTCAACTTCTGGGTCTCCAGATTGGGCCCATGGCCTGAGCTTGCCCTTTACGCCTTGGAGGTGCTGGCCTGCCCTGCGGCCAGTGTATTGTCTGAACGTGTGTTTAGCACGGCTGGGAACGTTATCACAGACAAGCGCAGCCGCCTGTCCTCAGCCAATGTTGACAAGCTCACATTCATTAAAATGAACCAGGCATGGGTCCCACGGGACTTGTCCGTACCTTGTGCAGAATAAACATGAATACCGGCCTCACACAGCCATTGTTATACTCCAGAGCACTTTCTCTTTGTTTTAATTTATATATTCCACAATGTTTTGTGGTCTACCCAAATTAAATAAAAAATATAAAAAGTGTTGGCTACCTCCTCTTCCACTGCCGTTTCCACCTACACCGCCAAGTCCACCACCTCCTCAACCTCCTACTCTATATGGACCTCATCCTCCTAGTTCAAGATTATTCTCTTTATTTATTTTATTTTACGTCATTTCCCTATGCACATTTGTTTGCAGGGCACTTGTCCTGCTCTTACCTACATTTTGCTGCCTTTTGCAGCCCTCTGGCCCTTTCCATGACTCTTTTAGAGCCATTTTAGTGCCCCAAAGTTCAGGTCCCCATTGACCCGGCGAACCCGAACTTCCAGGTGTTCGCTCAACTCTATACAAGAGACATACTCCACTTTCCTTTGGATTACAAATAGTATCGCACAATACTTAGGGTGCACCCCAACGAGAAGCTAGCTCAGGAACATTCAGGCCAGCTAGGCTGCTTTATGGACTTTGGGGAACGTTTCTCAATAGCTGGTTTAGCGTTAGGCAGTGTTACCTATACTGTGTGTTTATGCTCTGTTATCAATCTGTTTTATATATGCTCAGCTAGTTATTCATTAAGTTTGTTCAGTAAACTTAAAGTGTAAATGCCTTTTAAATTTTTTTTTTGCTAATGTGTAGGGCAAGTGATAGGGAACATTTGTGTAATATACTTTAATTAGGCGAAATGTTTATTTTTAGTAGAAAACTGGGGCTGAAATGACCCTTCGCAGCACCCTCTGAAATGAGCGTTTCTATGGGCTATCCATCTCCTATTAGCAAAGGAGAGACGGGCTGTTCGGGAGCCGCGCTTCTGCTTGCCCTTCTCCCCTGGTGGGCACAGGAGTCTTAGGAGATAAAATTACATCTATATTCCCCCTTTCTATGAAATTTAATGCTTTTGTACAATCTCTAACCTGCTTTCCCAGCGCTTTTAGTGAGCTTTCCCCCAGCCGGAAGTTGACGCACTGTGTGTAGTCAGCGCTTACTTCCGGCCCCTCCTCTTGATTTTATTACAGCCATTGACCCCTTCCACGAGATGGTGGCATCTAAATCCGATATGGCTAGATGTCCTCCCAGTGGCGAGTAGTTCCTACGAGATTATGGAACAATGCTGGATGGAGAACAAAGGGTCCTTAGACCCTCTGGTGGAATGGGATGCCTTTAAATCTGTGATGTAGGAAAAGGATGGTTCCTGGACACCACTGTATTTGCTCAATAAGGATTTATTGTATAATTTAATACATAAATTGCGGTTTGCCAGTTATAAAAGGTAGACGTTTCGGCAATAATGGCAGCAACAGCAGCGGTCACACTGCCCCATCAGCTTAGCCATTTAGGCCATAGAGCCACACACCTACCATATCCATATTGAGGCACTTCCAGTGTCCTGATGAAGGCATTATTGCCGAAACGTCGACCTTTTATAACTGGCAAACCGCAATTTATGTATTGAATTATACAATAAATCCTTATTGAGCAAATACAGTGGTGTCCAGGAACCATACTTTCCCTACGTGAATACTTGGCCTAAGGAACCATTCCCTGAGACCCACATCTACCAGGTGGAGCACCACCCAATCCGAATTGCTTTAAATCTGTGATGAGGGGAACATTAATTCATGCATCACACAGGAAAGAATTACGCATAACACAGACTAAGCTAGAGGGGGCAGTCTCCAATAAGGAGCAAGAATTTTTAAAACATCCAAGTAACAAGAAGCAGGGAGATTGGCTCAAAGCACAGCATCTGTTCTGTCTCCACCTCACTGATTCTACTCAGAAGAAGCTTCTGGCCCAGAGGCAAGCAGTTTTTCTGAGGTGGGTAAGAATGGTAGAGCTCTGGCGTAATTAGCTCGCTCACTTTCTTTTGTTTTAATTTATATATTCCACAATGTTTTGTGGTCTACCCAAATTAAATAAAAAAATATAAAAAGTGTTGGCTACCTCCTCTTCCACTGCCGTTTCCACCTACACCGCCAAGTCCACCACCTCCTCAACCTCCTACTCCATATGGACCTCTTCCTCCTAGTTCAAGATTATTCTCTTTATTTATTTTATTTTACGTCATTTCCCTATGCACATTTGTTTGCAGGGCACTTGTCCTGCTCCTACCCACATTTTGCTGCCTTTTGCAGCCCTCTGGCCCTTTCCATGACTCTTTTAGAGCCATTTTAGTGCCCCAAAGTTCAGGTCCCCATTGACCCGGCAAACCCGAACTTCCAGGTGTTCGCTCAACTCTATACAAGAGACATACTCCACTTTCCTTTGGATTACAAATAGTATCGCACAATACTTAGGGTGCACCCCAACGAGAAGCTAGCTCAGGAAAATTCTGGCGCAGCTAGGCTGCTTTATGGACTTTGGGGAACATTTCTCAATAGCTGGTTTAGCGTTAGGCAGTGTTACCTATACTGTGTGTTTCTGCTCTGTTATCAATCTGTTTTATATATGCTCAGCTAGTTGTTCATTAAGTTTGTTCAGTAGACTTAAAGTGTAAATGCCTTTTAAATTTTTTTTTTTTTGCTAATGTGTAGGGCAAGTGATAGGGAACATTTTTGTAATATACTTTAATTAGGCGAAATGTTTATTTTTAGTAGAAAACTGGGGCTGAAATGACCCTTCGCAGCACCCTCTGAAATGAGCGTTTCTATGGGCTATCCATCTCCTATTAGCAAAGGAGAGACGGGCTGTTCGGGAGCCGCGCTTCTGCTTGCCCTTCTCCCCTGGTGGGCACAGGAGTCTTAGGAGATAAAATTACATCTATATTCCCCCTTTCTATGAAATTTAATGCTTTTGTACAATCACTAACCTGCTTTCCCAGCGCTTTTAGTGAGCTTCCCCCCAGCCGGAAGTTGACGCACTGTATGTAGTGAGCGCTTACTTCCGGCCCCTCCTCTTGTTTTTTTTACAGCCATTGACCCTTCCACGAGATGGTGGCATCTAAATCCGATATGGCTAGATGTCCTCCCAGTGGCGAGTAGTTCCTACGAGATTATGGAACAATACTGGATGGAGAACAAAGGGTCCTTAGACCCTCTGGTGGAATGGGATGCCTTTAAATCTGTGATGTAGGAAAAGGATGGTTCCTGGACACCACTGTATTTGCTCAATAAGGATTTATTGTATAATTTAATACATAAATTGCGGTTTGCCAGTTATAAAAGGTAGACGTTTCGGCAATAATGGCAGCAACAGCAGCGGTCACACTGCCCCATCAGCTTAGCCATTTAGGCCATAGAGCCACACGCCTACCATATCCATATTGAGGCACTTCCAGTGTCCTGATGAAGGCATTATTGCCGAAACGTCGACCTTTTATAACTGGCAAACCGCAATTTATGTATTGAATTATACAATAAATCCTTATTGAGCAAATACAGTGGTGTCCAGGAACCATACTTTCCCTACGTGAATACTTGGCCTAAGGAACCATTCCCTGAGACCCACATCTACCAGGTGGAGCACCACCCAATCCGAATTGCTTTAAATCTGTGATGAGGGGAACATTAATTCATGCATCACACAGGAAAGAATTACGCATAACACAGACTAAGCTAGAGGGGGCAGTCTCCAATAAGGAGCAAGAATTTTTAAAACATCCAAGTAACAAGAAGCAGGGAGATTGGCTCAAAGCACAGCATCTGTTCTGTCTACACCTCACTGATTCTACTCAGAAGAAGCTTCTGGCCCAGAGGCAAGCAGTTTTTTCTGAGGTGGGTAAGAATGGTAGAGCTCTGGCGTAATTAGCTCGCTCAGAAACCCCCAAACAGTGATAGCCAGTGTTATGTCTGACCAGGGTGGAATGGTGGTTGAACCCCGAGATGTGTGTCGCCAATTTGCTTCCTACTATTCTACTCTATATGCTTCTAAAACTACTTGCACTGCAGCAAAAATAGCCTGTTTTTAAGACAGAATTCCACTTCCCACTCTCACGAGACCATGAGGGAGCCTTGGCGGCACGGATTATGGATGTGGAGATTAAATAACCAATAAATCACTGGAAGTGAGAAAGACTCCTGGTCCGGATGGCTTCCCGGCTGAATGATACAAACTCCACCCTAAGGAACATAGCGTCAGACTCCAGAAGCTTTTTGATTATGCTTTTGACCATGGCTCTTTACCTCCTTACTTTTCAGAGGCTACCATTGTGGTGATACTCAAGCTGGGAAGACCCCAGGACCAATGTAGCTCATAGAGACCTATCTTGCTCCTAAACCTAGATGCTAACATTTTAGCGAAAGTACTGGCATTGCGATCGAGAGGTGATCATCTCTGTAGTGGGAGTGGACCAGTCCGACTTTATGCCAGGGAAAACTACTGACATAAACCTGAGACGCTTGTACACTAATCTCCAGGTACAACATGAGAATAGGAGTATGAGGGTCCTAGCATCATTAGGTAATAAAAAGACGTTCGACTCAAACAGATGTGCTTCCCCCAGAGCTTCTTACGCTGGTTACAAATACTTTACAAATCTCCAACACCCAGGGTCAAGGTAACTTGGTATGTCTCTGACTCTTTTCCCCTTGGAAGGGGCACCAGACAGGACTGCCCTCTTTCCCCTCTACTTTTTGCGCTGATAATAGAACCCTTGTCCCTACTCACTTCTTTTAGCTCATCTATAGAAGGCTGGGAGGTGGCGGGGATAACCGAGAAACTTTCCCTTTATGTGGATGACATGTTGGAATTCTTGTTGAACCCAGGTAGCTCTCTGAACGACCTCTTAGATACTGTAGATGAGTTTTGGTAGCTTTTCTGGTCTGCGGATAAATTGGGCTAAATCAAGTCTCTGCTAGATAGATGATTTTGATCCCAATTCATATTTCAACGCAGTCCAAACTCCAAGTTGTAGAACAGTTTAAATATTTGGGGATTACTATCCATAGAGAGGATGCATAGTTTTACCAGTTTAATGTAGTTCCCACCATCGCATATATCACTAGGAAAATACCACTGACTCTGCTAGGTTGTGTTACTGTAATAAAGATGATCCTCCTGCACTAAATTGTTATATCTCTATAGAGTAGCACCTCTGGCGTTACCGAAGAGACTGTCATGGGTAGGTGGGGATGTGAGGAACACCAAATAAACAGACAGCAACAGCAAGCAGACTAGGCTTCAAAGCTAGGGAAGAGGGAATGGTAACCTCCTAATGATTCCTGAGCCTTTCTCTGACTGCTGACAGTATGAGCAAGTCCTGAAGGTGAACGAACTCATACGCTGGAACCTATATCCTGCTGATACTGTCGCACACCCTAACTTAGGGAACAGGAGATGAGACAGCCAGTTCCTTCCACCGTGAAGGGACCAGCATCTCCCTGAGACCTAGAAACAACACACACACCAAGGAGAAAACAGGAGAACTTAGCTTGAGACAAAAGGGAAGCAGATGATCCACAAACAACTAGCATAGAAGTCCAGCAGGAAATATCAACCGCATGGTCGGCAGTGAGAGCGGACTTAAATAGAGCCTCCTCACTGATAATGAGTAGAACCTGTAGAGAGATGGGATCCGGCCAACAATAACAAACAGAAAGGAAAAACAGGGAGACCTGTCAGATTGACTCACGTGCCGCAAGTCTATCCGATCTTCTCAGATCTCTCACAGGGAAGGCAGTGACAGAGACATTTCATTCTTATAGATAAGATGTTTACCCCATTTCTGTGGCACAAAATGTGTCCCAGAATAGCGAGACATACCCTTCAGGCTCCGTATGGACGGGAAGGCATCCCGCTGCCGAATCTTTCCCTTTACTATGCGGCAGTACAGTTGAGTTATGTGGCGTGGTGGATCAGAGCTGATGCTGGCAACCCAGCGGTAGTGTTGGAAGCAGCTCTGGCGGGGTTGTATGAGGCCCTTACGAACTTCGTATACAGAAAGGGGGCCTACGCAGCATGCCATTATACCACCAATACTATTGCTGCTACGATGGCGATTTCGGTTAAGTGAGTGAGCGTACATACAATTCAGGATGGTTAAACGAGATGGTCACCGTATGTGCCGATATGGAGGAATAAAGAGTTGTCAGAATTATTCTCTCTGACGGACTCTCATTTTTGGCCTCAGAAAGGTTTGGGGTATCTCACACAACTTTTATTCACGTCTTTTAATATTTATCTCAACATTGCCTGTATAGATACTTCCAGGTCAGACATGCCGGCCTTACTCAATTTTGTAAACGTCCACTGAGGCTGGAATGTGGTCCTGTACAGGCGGTAATAAGAAGAGCACAATTAACTAAACCAGTGTCCACTCTATATGCAACACTCATGGCTGAGCAACATTCTCCGATTGATAGATCTTTTACCAAATGGAGGCGCGATGTAGTAGATTTGGAGGCCTCTCATGTGAGAGAACTGAGCCACACGTGGAGCTCCACAGTTGTTAGTACCAAAGACTAACTTATACAGGTGAAATGGATAAATAGGGGGTACTATACACCTGTATAGCAATAACAAATGACAAGACAGGTGCACACTGCGGTCTTACTAAGCCCTCAAACTGATGTTAAAACTGATGTTAGGCAAGAGGATCATCAGTGGTGCTCTAAGCCCGAGCACCACTCCAAGGTTTCTCAAGTAGCTCGGGACCTAACACTCACCTACCTGTGCCGTATGGGCAATACCAGGGGCCAGTGGGCAAAATTATAGGAATGTATAGGCCGACTCACAGCAAACTCCTCAGTTACCTCCTCAGGTCCCGATCTACTTGAGAAACCTTGGCGTGGTGCTTGGGCTTAAGACATGTCCTCCACAGCAGGACATGTTGACTAATCTCTCAATTTTAACATCAGTTTGAGGGCTTAGTAAGACCGCAGTGTGCACCTGTCTTGTCATTTGTTATTGCTATATTGTTATATTATTTATCACATCCACACTATTGCCATTTTGTGTAGGATGTCTATTGTGGTACTTGTGGTCCGCTGCGGGCATGCTCCACTGTATGCATTTTTGCTGGGGATCGCCATTACCAACGGGCCACAAGTGTAGGATCTGCTCCCCTGTATATATATGCACAACTGCATTTTTGGGTTGAGCACATCCTGCTTCATGCCACTTTTCAGTTGTTTTGTACTATACACCTGGCAGACTATTTAAGATGCGTAAATTAACCACACCCCAATGTACCCGCTGCGAGTACGATAGCGGCTACTTCTTTCACGTGGTGTGGCAGTGCCCGATTATTCAGAACTTTTGGACAGAGGTGCACGCTTATATAATCACTAAACTTGGCGATCCAGAGATTGGTACGCCGAGGACGAGTCTCTTGGGATTAGTTAATGATGTTATCCCCACCAAATACGGTAGGCGACTATACAGGTTGCTTTTATAATATGCAAGGAAAACCATCCTTCTGAACTGGAAGAACCCCGAAATACCCACCAAACAACATTGGATACAACTGGTTAACTCTGATTTAGGGCTATACAAGCTTGTTTGTGAACATAGGGAAACTCTGATCGTTTCCTTAAAATATGAGATCCTTGGATCAACGCTCAAACAGTAATTAGTGATGAGCGGAGGGCAATATTCCAACTTCGCAATATTTCGCGAATATTTGGGCGAATATTCTCTATATATTCGAGAATTCGCCAATTCGTGATCTCCAGTCATTATTTTCTTGATCGCGAAAATTCGCAATAAAAATTTGCATAAAAATTTGCAATAACTGGTATTTAAAAAAAAAAAAGAATATTTGCGATTACGAATATAATTTTTGCGATATTCTAAATATTCGCAAATTCTCGAAGTGCCGATATTCATGATTAAAATTCGCAATTCGAATATTTATGAATCAATCGAGGTTCGAGATCAATAGTGACCTGAACAATGGGTTACAACTTAATCAAATTCAGAATCCAAAAATAACCCTAAAATATAACTTTTAATAATAATGTTAAAAAGGGACAATATGTCCATAAATGACACACAATGTGAAAAAGACAAATGAAAAATACCACTGGGAGGTCGTGTCCCGTAGCAACGGGGCCTGGTGGCACACGTCCCAGTACAAACCACCAAAGGTGCACGGCGGCACTGAAATAAAACAATTTTGTCCTACCGGTTCCAGATAGTTGTTCACAAGGGAGGGTTCAAGACGCATATGTTGTCACCGCTTTCCATTAATTACTGACATGATGTCATATGATGAAGGAAAAAGTGGGTTAAACACAAAAGATAAAAACCATACGTGTAGGGTCCCTATTATGACCCTATATAAGGTGGTTATCTATGCCCTGCCACTAAGATAACGATAGCAGCCTCACCACAGGGCACTCGTCCTAACAAGGGCGACCCCGTCAGGAACCTGTCCCTATAATGTGTATAGCTGAATTCCCCTATGATTACAAAAAATAACTCCCTACACGCATGTTTCGCCGTGTGTAGTAGCAAACACGGCTCATCAGGGAGAAATAGAGTAGACAGTAATCACTGCACCAAGATAAAGGTGACCAGTATAAAGAAGAGAACAGGGGTTAAATCAAAAATTCTGCCCCAGAACGATAACCTGCCGGGCAGTGTCGTGAGTCCAGAGGACGGGCTGTTGGGATGGTACAGCCCCGCTAGATACCCTGACGTCCTCAGCGATATGGTGAAGCACAGAGCTATGATAATCAACACTCTGTGCAGGACGCTGAGGGCGCAGGTATAGCCGCCTTTTATTTAAAACTTGCCTAGTGTTGATTGGCTATTAGGAAGCCATGTGACGGCTGCAATGTGGGAACGCCAGCGCGATCATACTGCAGCGTGTGCGTTCCACATTGCCGTCTCACACCGAGGCTTGGAGCGCAGGGCATCGCGAGAGTGTGCCCCGCGCATGCGCAGTAACGATTCCAGTGCGCATCGAATATTTATGATCAAGACTAACAGTAAGGCCCCTTTCACAAGGGAGTGATTTTTTTTTTAACCCCTTAATCCACATTTTACAAAGCATTCTGTATTGAGAATGCTATTATTTTCCTTTATAACCATGTTATAAGGGAAAATAATAAAATCTACTTCTACAGAATACTCAACCCAAACCCGAACTTCAGTGATAAAGTCCGGGTTCGGGTCTGGGTACCAAACATGCCGATTTTTCCCACGTGCGTGCAAAACGCATTAAAGCGCTTTGCACTTGCGCAGAAAAATCATGCATTTTCCCGCAAAGCACCCGCCTCTTATCCGGGCGCCAAACGTGACGCCCGTGTGAAAGAGGCCTAATACCTTGATTGAGTAGGATTTCTTTTGTATGGTCCCGTGGGGGAGTGAGGGTCTGTGTGGATGTGTGTATGAATGACTGTGTTTGTGCACTTTGTATTTCCTATTGGGATTTTTTCTCGGAACGATGTCTTATGTAAATGTAACCCTGTCTGGCAATACCGACTCTGCTCAGGGGAGACTAACTGCTAGTGGGATTGTCTGTGTATTGTTTCACCTTAAGAGTTTGCTGTACTCTTTAAAATGTAATAAAAAGATGCTGTTAAAAAAAAACAGGATAACTACCATTCACCACAAGGTAAGTCATTTCTGGAGCCTGTCAAATTGAACAGTTCAATAGAAATTGTAGACCTGGTCACCAATACAGGAGGTCCACTGGGCCATATCTCACATAATCTCTGCACTGTTACCTCCTCTGTGTCTGGGATAAGAATCCAAACTCTCTGGCCAGTCATCTTAGAATCCTCCTATGTGTTTACAAAGATCTGAACTGAGTAGCAGAAGACTACTTGTCTGCAGGGAAATCTTTTGTTCATCTGGAGAAGTTCCTCCTCACCATGGATACTTCAGGTTGGGGTGCCCATGTCAAGAATTATTGGGTACAAAAGAAGTGGCCATCATCAGATCTCCTGTGATCAGACATGAAGGAACTCAGGGCAATCACATTGGCCTTACTCATACTTCAGCCCTAAATTCAGACGGATTCTGATTCAGATGGACGACACGGTGGATGGTTTTATCCCCATAAACAAGGTGGAAACAGATGCCTCTCCCTGTCAGAAGAATGGAGACCGATTGTGTGTTGGGCGGAGGTCACCTTGAGATGCCTTTCTACAGTTCATATCAGAGGCAATCTCAATGGCAAATCCAATCTTCTCATCTGCAACACAATCCACTCAGCGGAGCAAGGGTTAAATACTCATCTTCTTCTCCAAACCATTCAGAAACTGAGAGCTCCAGATATGGGTGTGACGCTGATGTGAGAACAAAAGGCTGATTATCCTGAGGCGCTGGACGCTCTATTAATTACCTGTTGGATAATCTCGTTCCCAAGGCTTGGTTTCCACAAGCATGACATTTTTTAAAGGGAACCTTCTAGAAGCTTCCATAGAGGGAACAAAGGAGCCTGTAGGTGACAGAGGAGTCTGCAGGGGTGGAGAGGAGTCTGCAGGAGCGGAGAGGGGTCTGGAGGGGAACAGAGGAGTCTGCAGGAGCGGAGAGGAGTCTGGAGGGGAACAGAGGAGTCTGCAGGAGCTGAGAGGAGTCTGGAGGGGAACAGAGGAGTCTGCAGGAGCGGAGAGGAGTCTGCAGGAGAACAGAGGAGTCTGCAGGAGCGGGAGGAGTCTGGAGGAGAACAGAGGAGTCTGCAGGAGCGGAGAGGAGTCTGGAGGTGAACAGAGGAGTCTGGAGGGGAACAGAGGAGTCTGGAAGGGAACAGAGGAGTCTGCAGGAGCGGAGAGGAGTCTGGAGGGGAACAGAGGAGTCTGGAAGGGAACAGAGGAGTCTGCAGGAGCGGAGAGGAGTCTGGAGGGGAATAGAGGAGTCTGGAAGGGAACAGAGGAGTCTGCAGGAGCGGAGAGGAGTCTGGAGGGGAACAGAGGAGTCTGCAGAAGTGGAGAGGAGTCTGGAGGGGAGCAAAGGAGTCTGCAGGAGCGGAGAGGAGTCTGGAGGGGAACAAAGGAGTTAGAGGAGCGGAGAGGAGTCTGAAGGGGAAAGGAGGAGTCTGCAGGAGCGGAGAGGAGTCTGGAGGGGAACAGAGGAGTCTGCAGGAGCGGAGAGGAGTCTGGAGGGGAACAGAGGAGTCTGCAGGAGCGGAGAGGAGTCTGGAGGGAAACAGAGGAGTCTGGAAGGGAGCAGAGGAGTCTGGAAGGGAAGAGAGGAGTCTGCAGGAGCTGAGAGGAGTCTGTAGGGGTCTGAATGGTATAGAGGGATCGAGGGGAAAAGAAGAGCCTGAAGGGAAGCTGAGGACGCGGAACTTGTAGAAGCCAAACCACAATCCACAGGAGAAGCAGTGTTTGGCAGCAGGGAAAAGGAGTGGAGGAGGCGCCGTCTAGGATCTAATCTGCTTGTGGATCCTAGAGGAGCAGCACCATCTGTTCTTCTTGCTTTTTACTTCTGGTGTGAACTGAACCCACTTCACAAGGGACCTGCAGCGCTCACAGGAGGACATACAATATGAGACTAATTCTATCATTTTTAACACCTCAGTATAGTTACACAGGATCCACCATTTACAATAGGTGTCACAGCTTACCTCCTCCCCCTCCCTGCACAATGACCTTTGCTCAGTTCACAAAGCAGGCCCACAATTCTCTTCTGTCTACTGTGCCCATAGTCCATGTAGCTGCTATAAATCATATATCTAAATACTGTTCTCAGCATCAGGAAAGATGGCCACCTCCACCCCCGTAATCATGTGCAGAGAACTACAACTCCCAACATGTCAAGAAATCAAAGGAGAGAACTACAATTTTCAGCACATCCAGGCTGCGATTACAGAATATGAGATTACTACAATTCCCAGCATGTCCATGTTGTTATTTTATCGGGTGACAGATCTACAACTCCCAGCATTTCCTTGGCTGTATGGAGAAAAAAAATCATCAATCCTACAGTTCCTTCTCCATAGAAAGCTCCGCCCCCTCATGTCACATGACTAACATCACTGCTTGTTCCCCACCTCTTCTCCTCTCTACTGCTGAGCCCCGCCCCCTGCACTGGTCACATGACGGTGAGGTCACCCCAGGTCCTTCACCACCTCTTCTTCTCTCCACTGCTGAGCCCCGCCCCCTGCACTAATCACATGACAGTGACGTCACCCCAGGTCCTTCAGCTCTGGCAGTGCAGCAGATACTGGGCAGGTCCTGGTCGGTAGTCAGGGCTCTTGTTCTCTCTGGTATCAGCCATTCCTCCAGCCTGCAGGTAAGATGAGCTGTGAGGAGACAGTGTGGTGGAGAGCTCAGACATGTCACCTCTGGAGATTCTCCTCCATTACACACAAGGAATCCTTCTCCGCTCCTCAGCTTAGTATGATGGGGGAGTAGTAGTGGGGATAGTGGGGGTTGTCATCATTCGGTGCTGAATCAGAGAATCTGCTCCCTGCAACTGAGATTTTCACTGCCAGGAGCTTAGATACACACTGCACTGCCAGGGGCTTAGATACACACGGAGCTCAGGGTTTTTCCCGTCAGTGCAGCTTTATGAGGGTCTGAGTTTTGCGGGATGAGTTGTACTTTTTCTCGGCCTCATTATCGGGGACATGGGACTCACTGATTAACCTTTATTCCTTTTTTTGGGGGAAGGATGAAGAAAACCAGCAATACGAGCCTTCTCCTGAATGAGCCACCGAGGATGGACAGGAAGGAGATCAGCAGAAGAATATTAGACCTCACCTTGGAGATCATCTCCCTGCTGAGCGGAGAGGTAAACTTCTCTAGATTTCTCTCCTCTGTATTGTATTCTGTAACAAGTCAGACATCGGGAAGGAGAATCCATCATAGGAAGTGACAGGAAGAGTCCAGGGTCCTGGAGAACGGCCCCCAGACCTTCCAAGTGACGGAGAACCTGAAGATCAGCCCCCAGTATGGTGAGTGATGTGTCATGTGACCAATAGTCATGTAGGAGCCATGAGGAGGTAAGTAGGCACGTTGTACCAGGAGGAGAGGCCGGAGGAGAGCACATGGCCCCTGAAGGGTTTATTCCCTAAGTGTCTCTCTCCATCCACAGGAGTACACAATAGTGAAGAAGACATCGGGGGACTGTGTGACTCCCATCATCCATCTCCAGGAGTCAGGAGGGCGGAGCAGGACCCCTCACCCCATCACAGAGCCTCCCCTCACCCCCTGATACATGAGCAGAAGATCCTAGAGCTCACCCACAAGATGATGGAGCTGCTGACTGGAGAGGTGACACTGCTGGGAATGCTGGGAAATTCTCCAGTAACAGCACTGGAGGGTCTGGGTGATGACGGTGTCATTGTGTTGTCAGGTTCCTATAAGGTGTCAGGATGTCACTGTCTATTTCTCCATGGAGGAGTGGGAGTATATAGAAGGACACAAGGATCTGTACAAGGAGGCCATGATGGAGGAGCACCAGCCTCTTATATCACAGGGTAAGAGCCGTCATGTGCAGTGTATACACGTGTGTGCAGTGACATGTAATGGAGGAGCACCAGCCTCTTATATCACAGGGTAAGAGCCGTCATGTGCAGTGTATACACGTGTGTGCAGTGACATGTAATGGAGGAGCACCAGCCTCTTATATCACAGGGTAAGAGCCGTCATGTGCAGTGTATACACGTGTGTGCAGTGACATGTAATGGAGGAGCACCAGCCTCTTATATCACAGGGTAAGAGCCGTCATGTGCAGTGTATACACGTGTGTGCAGTGACATGTAATGGAGGAGCACCAGCCTCTTATATCACAGGGTAAGAGCCGTCATGTGCAGTGTATACACGTGTGTGCAGTGACATGTAATGGAGGAGCACCAGCCTCTTATATCACAGGGTAAGAGCCGTCATGTGCAGTGTATACACGTGTGTGCAGTGACATGTAATGGAGGAGCACCAGCCTCTTATATCACAGGGTAAGAGCCGTCATGTGCAGTGTATACACGTGTGTGCAGTGACATGTAATGGAGGAGCACCAGCCTCTTATATCACAGGGTAAGAGCCGTCATGTGCAGTGTATACACGTGTGTGCAGTGACATGTAATGGAGGAGCACCAGCCTCTTATATCACAGGGTAAGAGCCGTCATGTGCAGTGTATACACGTGTGTGCAGTGACATGTAATGGAGGAGCACCAGCCTCTTATATCACAGGGTAAGAGCCGTCATGTGCAGTGTATACACGTGTGTGCAGTGACATGTAATGGAGGAGCACCAGCCTCTTATATCACAGGGTAAGAGCCGTCATGTGCAGTGTATACACGTGTGTGCAGTGACATGTAATGGAGGAGCACCAGCCTCTTATATCACAGGGTAAGAGCCGTCATGTGCAGTGTATACACGTGTGTGCAGTGACATGTAATGGAGGAGCACCAGCCTCTTATATCACAAGGTAAGAGCCGTCATGTGCAGTGTATACACGTGTGTGCAGTGACATGTAATGGAGGAGCACCAGCCTCTTATATCACAAGGTAAGAGCCGTCATGTGCAGTGTATACACGTGTGTGCAGTGACATGTAATGGAGGAGCACCAGCCTCTTATATCACAGGGTAAGAGCCGTCATGTGCAGTGTATACACGTGTGTGCAGTGACATGTAATGGAGGAGCACCAGCCTCTTATATCACAGGGTAAGAGCCGTCATGTGCAGTGTATACACGTGTGTGCAGTGACATGTAATGGAGGAGCACCAGCCTCTTATATCACAGGGTAAGAGCCGTCATGTGCAGTGTATACACGTGTGTGCAGTGACATGTAATGGAGGAGCACCAGCCTCTTATATCACAGGGTAAGAGCCGTCATGTGCAGTGTATACACGTGTGTGCAGTGACATGTAATGGAGGAGCACCAGCCTCTTATATCACAGGGTAAGAGCCGTCATGTGCAGTGTATACACGTGTGTGCAGTGACATGTAATGGAGGAGCACCAGCCTCTTATATCACAGGGTAAGAGCCGTCATGTGCAGTGTATACACGTGTGTGCAGTGACATGTAATGGAGGAGCACCAGCCTCTTATATCACAAGGTAAGAGCCGTCATGTGCAGTGTATACACGTGTGTGCAGTGACATGTAATGGAGGAGCACCAGCCTCTTATATCACAAGGTAAGAGCCGTCATGTGCAGTGTATACACGTGTGTGCAGTGACATGTAATGGAGGAGCACCAGCCTCTTATATCACAGGGTAAGAGCCGTCATGTGCAGTGTATACACGTGTGTGCAGTGACATGTAATGGAGGAGCACCAGCCTCTTATATCACAAAGTAAGAGCCGTCATGTGCAGTGTATACACGTGTGTGCAGTGACATGTAATGGAGGAGCACCAGCCTCTTATATCACAGGGTAAGAGCCGTCATGTGCAGTGTATACACGTGTGTGCAGTGACATGTAATGGAGGAGCACCAGCCTCTTATATCACAGGGTAAGACCCGTCATGTGAAGACCCAGATGATTGTGACACAACAGACAACCAGTAGGGCTGTAGAGATAGACAGAGATTTGTCGCCGTGCAGCAGATCTAAGCTCCAGCCATTGTTCGGTCTCCAGACCCTGAGAAGTAAAGCAGCTCCATCCATGATGCTTCTTATTGTAGTAACATTTTGTCCAGTTATTCTTGAAGGGCAAAATGTGTTGGCGGAGAGCTCGTTTACAGACATGGTTCGGTTTTTCGAATTTTGGGGTTTTATTAAGTCAAGTTAGACTGTAAACCAGAATCTTGGACTTTGTCGAGAAGTTATAGAAGCTTTATGAGGCTGGGAAAACCAGGAGCGGATTCACAGTGAATGGCTTCTTCCAGCTTAAAGGGGTCGTCTTCTGTTGCTGTTACTAAGGTGAGATGAGACACAGTCTAGACCAGTGGTCCTCAACTCCAGGCCTCAGGGCCCACCTGCCAGTCATGTTTTCAGGATTTCCTTAGTATTGGGCAGCTGATATAATTAGTGTCCATCCATCAGGATTTACCACAGGTATTCATTCTGTGGGATACTCCTAAATCCTGACCGGCAAGTGGGCCCTGAGGACTGGAGTTGTGGATCCCTGGTCTAGACCACCAGCCGGCCGGTATACAACAGAGGGCACTGGCACATGGGAGCTACGGAAACAGGATAGCACAGCAAGCTGCACCGTTTCCCTAACTCAGAAACAGCATAGTTTGCTTCTATTCAGTGGGCGCTGGAGCACTCTGCTGTTTCCCGGCCGGCTGGTGGTCTGGACTTAGTAACAGTGAGATGAGACAATCCCTTTAATAGGAATGTTATAAGTTTGTCGACTGTAATTTAGATTAAAAAAATACATTTCATTTTGTATCTTTAGCTGAAAATTTCCATAAAAATTCTGAGGAAAACTTCATGTTATCACTAAATTATAAAGCAGAAGATGAAGACATCGTGCAGCGCTCTTCAGGAGAAAACCTTAATGTACATCCAGGACTTCATAGTACAGACCTATCATATAATCCCCCTGTTCATGAGGAATCATCTGACCAATCACAGTTTGCTACCTCAAGTGTTGGTCATAAAAGGGGTGAAAGGTTTCAAGAGGTCACAAAAAGATCAAATCTTTCTACAAACAGAAGAATTCGCACACGGGAGAAGCTGTATTCATGCCCAAAATGTGGAAAATATTTTGCATATAAATCAGCACTTGTTCGACATGAGAGAAATCACACAGGAGAGAAGCCATATTCATGTTCAGAATGTGGGAAACGTTTTACACTTAGACAAACTCTTGTTAAACATGTGCTACGTCACACGGGAGAGAAACCGTATTCATGTTCAGAATGTGGGAAATGTTTTAGTGATATCTCAACTCTTAATAGACATAAGAGAATTCATACAGGAGAGAAACCGTATTCATGTTCAGAATGTGGGAAATGTTTTACACAGAAAGCAATTCTTGATGCACATGAGAGAATTCACACAGGAGAGAGGCCGTTTTCATGTTCAGAATGTGGGAAATGTTTTACACAGAAAGCAATTCTTGATGCACATCAGAGAAGTCACAGAGGAGAGAAGCCATATTCATGTTCAGAATGTGGAAAATGTTTTACAGAAAAATTCAATCTTTTTACACATAAGAGAAGTCACGGAGAGAAGCTGTATTCATGTTCAGAATGTGGGAAACGTTTTACACTTAGACAAACTCTTGTTAAACATGCGCTACGTCACACAGGAGAGAAGACATATTTATGTTCAGAATGTGGGAAATCTTTTACAGATAAATCAGAGCTTGTTAGACATGAGAGACATCACACAGGAGAGAAGACATATTTATGTTCAGAATGTGGGAAATCTTTTACAGATAAAGCAGAGCTTGTTAGACATGAGAGACATCACAGAGGAGAGAAGCCAAATTCATGTTCAGAATGTGGGAAATGTTTTTCAAAGAAACAATATCTTATGAGACATTTGAAACTTCATACAGGAAAGAAGCCGTATTCATGTTCAGAATGTGAGCAATGTTTTATGCAAAAATCTGATCTTGATAGTCATGAGAAAAGTCACAGAAGAGAAAGGATACGATCACAATTCCAGAATTTAGACTTTGAATTCGATTCCAATTAACACCCTAACGACCCTGGACGATAATGCTTGTCTTAACTTGCAGATACTTCAGGCACTAGGACGAGCATTCTCGTCTTAGGGTTAACGCGCTGCCCCACATGCCCTGCCACGATTAGCAGAAGGGACCCTGCTGTATCTGCCAGGATCTGTGAAAACAGTGATACCGGTGGATTAACCCTCTGTGTCCCCCGGTCACACTGACCACAGCATACAAGGGGTTTGTGGCAGCTTGTACATCCCCATCGGGACTGCCAGCTATTGAAGCCCAAGAGATCCAGACAATCTAGGCAACTGTAAGCTTCTTACAGTGTTAGACACTGACAGTACAATTCAGATGTATTGTGCTGTATTAAATCAGGGATCAGAACCCTGAAATGTTGACAAAAAAAGTTAAAAAAGCAAGGTAAAAAAAAATATTACGTTTCCAGTAAAAACTACAACTCCCATCATGCCCTTCTGTAGGTTGATAGCTGTAGGTTGTCCAGGAATGATGGGAGTTGTAGTTTTGCAACATCTGGAGGGCCGGAGTTTGGACATGCCTGACCTAACCCCTCAGGTGCATGCCGTCAAAAAAATAGAAACTGCTAAAAGAAAGATTTTTTTTTTCACCTTACATCACTAATAGTGTAATAGCTTCAATAAACTTTTGAATGCACATGTCCAGCTGTTCAGTGTTTCAGTACTTTTGCACAACTTGCTGTTCTCTAACAACGGCAAAATTCAAAACAGGTGTTTGATATGTGAATTACCCAATACATTAACTGGTTCAATTAGAGCCAGGAAATTATGACATCATGAGACCAAGACAAGACCACCTAACAATTAACCTGCTCTGGACCGCCGCACGCAGGATCGCGTGATCTCGGCGGCCCAGTTATTCCTCATTGACGCGCGGGCGCGTCATCTCGCAAGAGGCGAGATTTTGCGATCTGTGCGCCTAAACACAGCCAATGATCGGCGCTGGCAGGCTGGTGTCTTTCAAAAAAACGAATCACCAGCCATATAACACATTATATTTTTAAATATGATTCATTAAATGGCTTCTGTACCCTGTGCTGGGTCCTTTTCATCGGTTGGACCCAGCACAGAGCACATGTCACAGTGAGTACACCAATCACTACATATTTAGCCCCAGATCACCCCCCATCACCCCAATTAACCCCTTGATCACCCCATATCAATCACCTGTCAATCACTAGTGAAAGGAAAAAAAGTGATCAGTGTAAACTGTGACTTTTTTTTTTCACCAGTATTGACTGCTAGGTTTAGGTTAGTTTAGGCCCCTTTGGTAGGTAGTTAGCTTCCGTTAGCGCCCACCGCACCGCAGTCACTGATTCGCTGATTAGCATAGCGCTAATCAGCATTTGTACTTTTATAGTATCTGTAAGTGATCAGAACTGATCACAGTCAGATCTATAATAGTATTACCTTAGTTCACCTTAGTGTCACCTTAGTTCGCCCCCCACCCAAAACGCAGTGTTTGCCCGATCAGGCCTGATCAGTCGCCCACACGTGCGTTCACCCACGCCTGCCCCGCCACAGTGACACATTTTTTTTTTATCACTGCACTATCACTTCACAAGCGCTGCGGCGATGAAAAAATCAGTTTTGATCTTTTTTATCAATCGCAGCGGCTTCCTGTACTTCGCTAGCCTCCCATTTGTAAGACAGGCTTGCTTTTTTTCTTGGGTAGTCTCAGGGAATACCCCCTAAATTTAGTTTTCCAAATGTCAAATAAGGGGTATTGGTCTGAAGAGGCCTACAGGATTCTGACCCAGTCGGATGAGGAATAGGAACCCTCATCTGACGAATCTGGCGGGTCAGAATATGAACCTGTAGAACGCAGTGGCAGTCTGACCCAAAGTTCGGACGAGGAGGTTGAGGTCCCTGATACCACCAGGCGTACCCGGCCTCGTGTCGCTAGACCACAGGTTGCGCAGGATCCGCTTCAAGGGCAGCAGAGTGGGGCTGGTGCTGTTGGATTACGTGGTGAGGCATACACCAGCAGCGCAGCCCATCCTGGACCTAGTACCAGCACTGCCGTAGAACATGGTGAAGTGGCGAGCACCAGAAGGGCAGTTGAAGCTGGTACGGTGGCACTTGCAATGGTTCCCCCTTCGCAGCCACCGCGCAGACAGGCCCGTAGGGCCGCTAGAATCCCTGAGGTGCTGGCAAACCCTGATTGGCAGCCCCCATCTTCAGCCACACCAGTAGTTCCCCCTTTCACCGCCTAGTCAGGAGTTCGGGTGGAGACAGCTCAGATCGGATCGGCACTGGGGTTTTTTGAGCTGTTCTTCACTGCGGAGCTCTTTGACCTAGTCGTGGCAGAAACAAACCTTTATGCCACTCAATTTATAACCGCCAACCCGGGAAGCTTTTATGCCCCGCCTTTCTGGTGGAAACCAGTCTAAGTTTCCGAATTTAAAACTTTTCTGGGCCTTCTCCTTAACATGGGCCTAACAAAAAAGCATGAATTGTGGTCATATTGGTCCACGAACCCAATTCATCACATGCCCATGTACTCTGCTGCCATGTCCAGGACACGATTTGAGACCATCTTGCGTTTCCAGCACTTTAGTGACAACACCACCTCTCGTCCTAGAGGCCACCCAGCTTTTGACCGGCTCCACAAAATTCGGCCCCTCATAGACCACTTCAACACCAAATTTGCAGATTTGTATACCCCTGCACAAAACATCTGCGTAGACGAGTCCCTGATACATTTTACCGGGCGCCTTGGCTTCAAACAATACATCCCAAGCAAGCGCGCCCGGTATGGGGTCAAATTGTATAAGCTCTGTGAAAGGGCCACAGGCTATACCCACAAATTTCGTGTCTATGAGGGTAAAGATCAGACCCTGGAGCCGGTCGGTTGCCCTGACTACCTGGGGAACAGTGGGAAGATAGTCTGGGATTTGGTGTCACCCTTATTCGGTAAGGGGTACCATCTTTATGTGGACAATTTCTACACAAGTGTGCCCCTCTTCAGGCATTTGTTCCTAGAACAGATTGGCTGCTGTGGCACCGCGCGACCTAATCGCCAGGGCTTCCCCCAACGGCTCGTTACCACCCGTCTTGCAAGGGGGGAGAGGGCTGCCTTGTGTAACGAAGAACTGCTTGCGGTGAAATGGAGAGACAAGAGTGACGTTTACATGCTCTCCTCCATTCACGCAGACACGACAATCCAAATTGAACGGGCAACCAGTGTCATTGAAAAGCCCCTCTCGGTCCACGACTATAATTTGCTCATGGCAGGGGTGGACTTCAATGACCAGATGTTGGCCCCATATTTGCTTTCCCGAAAGACTAGACGCTGGTATAAGAAGGTGTCTGTATATCTAATTCAGTTGGCTATGTATAATAGTTTTGTTCTCTACAGTAAGGCTGGGAGAACAGGATCCTTCCTCAAATTTTAGGAAGAGATCATCGAGAACCTCCTGTATCCAGGAGGTTCCATGGCCCCAAACCCCAGTATAGTGAGCCGTCTATACGAGCGACACTTCCACAGTGTCGTTGCTGGTACCTCAACCCAACCGCCACCCCGAAAAAGATGTCGTGTCTGTAGCAGGAGTGGAATAAGGCGTGACACCCGCTATTTCTGTTCTGACTGTCCTGACCACCCTGCCCTATGCCTAGGGGAGTGTTTCCGGAAGTACCACACTCAGGTACACTTAGGGACGTAGGGACCGAAGGACGCAGGTACAGTTGTGTTCAAAATTATTCAACCCCCACTGAAATTGAGTGTTTTGGCCAGTTTGACATTGATTTTGATCATTTCAGTCATCTTGTTTACAATTAAGTCAAAGAGGCACTTGTAAGTCAGACAAATATAACATAACATTTATAATGAAATAACCACAAATGTCTTTTTTGTGCTCACATCATTATCAGTTTTACTCAACCCCCAAGTGACATTCAATCTTAGTACTTAGTACAACATCCTTTTCCAGTTATAACAGCTTTTAAACATGAAGCATAGCTTGACACAAGTGTCTTGCAGCGATCTACGGGTATCTTCGCCCATTCTTTATGGGCAAAAGCCTCCAGTTCAGTCACATTCTCAGGCTTGCGCGCTGCAACTGCTTTCTTTAAGTCCCACCAGAGGTTCTCAATCGGATTTAAGTCTGGTGACTGCGATGGCCACTTCAAAATGTTCCAGCCTTTAATCTGCAACCATGCTCTAGTGGACTTGGAGGTATGCTTGGGATCATTGTCCTGTTGAAAGGTCCAACGTCTCCCAAGCCTCAGGTTTGTGACGGACTGCATCACATTTTCATCCAATATCTCCTGGTACTGAAGAGAATTCATGGTACCTTGCACACGCTGAAGCTTCCCTGTACCTGTAGAAGCAAAACAGCCCCAAAGCATGATTGACCCCCGCCATGCTTCACAGTAGGCAAGGTGTTCGTTTCTTCATAGGCCTTGTACTTCCTCCTCCAAACATAGCGTTGATCCATGGGCCCAAACAGTTCTAATTTTGTTTCATCAGTCCACAGAACACTATCCCAAAACTTTTGTGGTTTGTCCACATGACTTTTAGCATACTGCAGTCGACTCTTTTTATTCTTTGGAGACAGCAAGGGGGTGCGCCTGGGAGTTCTGGCATGGAGGCCTTCATTACGCAGTGTGCGCCTTATTGTCTGAGCTGAAACTTCAGTACCCGCATCTGACAAATCTTTTTTCAGTTCCTCAGCAGTCACACGGGGACTTTTCTCCACTTTGCGCTTCAGGTAGCGCACAGCAGTCAAAGTCAGCATCTTCTTTCTGCCACGACCAGGTAGCGTTTCAACAGTGCCCTTTGCCTTGAATTTGCGAATGATGCTTCCTATGGTGTCTCTTGGTATGTTTAACATCTTTGCAATCTTCTTATAGCCATTGCCCTTCCCAAGAAGAGAAATCACCTCTTCTCTTGTCTTCCTAGACCATTCTCTTGACTTCACCATGTCTGTAAACACTCCAGTAAATGTCTAGAAGGAGCTGAGTATCACAGTCATTTTACATCTGACTAATTGGGGCTTATTCTGCTTGATTGCTGCTCCTTGACATCCACAGGTGTTATCAATACCTGATCGAAAACACTTGAATGAACCTCTGTTCTTAAGAGCGGTCGTCTTTAAGGGTTTGAATAATTGTGTCAATGAAGAAATCACAAAAAAAAACATTTAATACTGTATTACAAAAACAATTGATGTCATTTTAGTTGCATTTGGGACTTTAAAAAGTCTTTGTAAGATTTCATTCTGAACACAATTACAAATGCACACTAAATTCCCTAAAACCCTTTACAGCATTGGGGGTTGAATAATTTTGAACACAACTGTATACAAGCTTGTTTGTGAACACAGGAAAACCCTGATCGTTTCCTTAAAATATGGGATCCTTGGATCAATGCTCAAACAGTAATTAGTGATGAGCATCAGGGGTAATATTCCAACTGCGCGATATTTCGCGAAATATTTGGGCGAATATTCACCGAATATTCGAGAATTCATGATCTCCGGTCATTATTTTCTTGATTGCGGAAATAATCTGGTATTTAAAAAAAAACTAATATTCGCGATTACGAATATATTTCGCACTATTCTAAATATTCGCAAATTCTCGAAGTGCCAATATTCGCGATTAAAATTTGCGATTCGAATATTCGTGATCAACACTAACAGTAATACCTTGATTGAGTAGGATTTCTTTTGTATGGTCCCGCGGGGGAGTGAGGGTCTGTGTGGATGTGTGTATGAATGACTGTGTTTGTGCACTTTGTATTTCCTATTGGGATTTTTTCTCGGAACGATGTCTCATGTAAATGTAACCCTGTCTAGCAATACCGACTCTGCTCAGGGGAGACTAACTGCTAGTGGGATTGTCTGTGTATTGTTTCACCTTAAGAGTTTGCTGTACTCTTTAAAATGTAATAAAAAGATGCTGTTAAAAAAAAACAGGATAACTACCATTCACCACAAGGTAAGTCCTTTCTGGAGCCTGTCAAATTGAACAGTTCAATAGAAATTGTAGACCTGGTCACCAATACAGGAGGTCCACTGGGCCATATCTCACATAATCTCTGCACTGTTACCTCCTCTGTGTCTGGGACAAGAATCCAAACTCTCTGGCCAGTCATCTTAGAATCCTCCTATGTGTTTACAAAGATCTGAACTGAGTAGCAGAAGACTACTTGTCTGCAGGGAAATCTTTTGTTCATCTGGAGAAGTTCCTCCTCACCATGGATACTTCAGGTTGGGGTGCCCATGTCAAGAATCATTGGGTACAAAAGAAGTGGCCATCATCAGATCTCCTGTGATCAGACATGAAGGAACTCAGGGCAATCACATTGGCCTTACTCATACTTCAGCCCTAAATTCAGACGGATTCTGATTCAGATGGACGACACGGTGGATGGTTTTTCCCCATAAACAAGGTGGAAACAGATGCCTCTCCCTGTCAGAAGAATGGAGACCGATTGTGTGTTGGGCGGAGGTCACCTTGAGATGCCTTTCTACAGTTCATATCAGAGGCAATCTCAATGGCAAATCCAATCTTCTCATCTGCAACACAATCCACTCAGCCGAGCAAGAGTTAAATACTCATCTTCTCCAAACCATTCAGAAACTGAGAGCTCCAGATATGGGTGTGATGCTGATGTGAGAACAGTCTTAAGGCTGATTATCCTGAGGTGCTGGACGCTCTATCAATTACCTGTTGGATAATCTCGTTCCCAAGGCTTGGTATTCCACAAGCATGACATTTTTTAAAGGGAACCTTCTAGAAGCTTCCATAGAGGAAACAAAGGAGCCTGTAGGTGACAGAGGAGTCTGGAGGAGCAGAGAGGGGTCTGGAGGGGAACAGAAGAGTCTTAGGAGTGGAGAGGAGTCTGGAGGGGAACAGAGGAGTCTGCAGGAGCAGAGAGGAGTCTGGAGGGGAACAGAGAGGAGTCTGCAGTAGCGGAGAGGAGTCTGGAGGAGTGGAGAGGAGTCTGGAAGTGAACGGAGAGGAGTCTGCAGGAGTGGAGAGGAGTCTGGAGGAGCGGAGAGGAGTCTGGAGGAGTGGAGAGGAGTCTGGAGGGGAACAGAGGAGTCTGCAGGAGTGGAGAAGAGTCTGGAGGAGCGGAGAGGAGTCTAGAGGGGAACAGAGGAGTCTGCAGGAGCAGGAGAGGAGTCTGGAGGGGAACAGAGGAGTCTGGAGGAGTGGACAGGAGTCTGGAGGAGTGGAGAGGAGTCTGGAGGAGTGGAGAGGAGTCTGGAGAGGAACAGAGGAGACTGCAGGAGCGGAGAAGGAGTCTGCAGGAGCGGAGAGGAGTCTGAAGGAGAACAGAGGAGTCTGGAGGAGCGGAGAGGAGTCTGGAGGGGAACAGAGGAGTCTGCAGGAGCGGAGAGGAGTCTGCAGGAACGGAGAGGAGTCTGAAGGGAAACAAAGGAGTCTGCAGGAGCGTAGAGGAGTCTGGAGGAGCGGAGAGGAGTCTGGAGGAGCGGAGAGGAGTCTGGAGGAACAGAGAGGAGTCTGGAGGGGAACAGAGGAGTCTGGAGGAGCGGAGAGGAGTCTTCAGCAGCGGAGAGGAGTCTGGAGGGGAACAGAGGAGTCTGCAGGAGCAGAGAGGAGTCTGGAGGAGCGGAGAGGAGTCTGCAGGAGCGGAGAGGAGTCTGCAGGAGCGGAGAGGAGTCTGGAGGGGAACAGAGGAGTCTGCAGGAGTGGAGAGGAGTCTGGAGGGGAACAGAGGAGTCTGCAGGAGCAGAGAGGAGTCTGGAGGGGAACAGAGGAGTCTGGAGGAGCGGAGAGGAGTCTGGAGGGGAACAGAGGAGTCTGCAGGAGCGGAGAGGAGTCTGCAGGAGCGGAGAGGAGTCTGGAGGAGCGGAGAGGAGTCTGCAGTAGCGGAGAGGAGTCTGGAGGAGCGGAGAGGAGTCTGGAGGAGAACAGAGGAGTCTGCAGGAGCGGAGAGGAGTCTGGAGGGGAACAGAGGCGTCTGCAGGAGCAGAGAGGAGTCTGGAGGGGAACAAAGGAGTCTGCAGGAGCGGAGAGGAGTCTGGAGGGGAACAGAGGAGTCTGCAGGAGCAGAGAGGAGTCTGCAGGAGCGGAGAGGAGTCTGGAAGGGAACAGAGGAGTCTGCAGGAGCGGAGTGGAGTCTGGAGGGGAACAGAGGAGTCTGCAGGAGCGGAGAGGAGTCTGGAGGGGAACAGAGGAGTCTGCAGGAGCGGAGAGGAGTCTGGAGGGGAACAGAGGAGTCTGGAAGGGGAACAGAGGAGTCTGCAGGAGCGGAGAGGAGTCTGCAGGAGCAGAGAGGAGTCTGAAGGAGCAGAGAGAGTCTGGAGGGGAACAGAGGAGTCTGCAGGAGCGGAGAGGAGTCTGCAGGAGCGGAGAGGAGTCTGGAGGAGCGGAGAGGAGTCTGGAGGAGCGGAGAGGAGTCTGCAGGAGCGGAGAGGAGTCTGCAGGAGCGGAGAGGAGTCTGGAGGGAACAGAGGAGTCTGGAGGAGCAGAGGAGTCTGGAGGGAACAGAGGAGTCTGCAGAAGCGGAGAGGAGTCTGGAGGGGAACAGAGGAGTCTGCAGGAGCGGAGAGGAGTCTGGAGGGGAAGGGAGGAGTCTGCAGCAGCAGAGAGGAGTCTGGAGGGGAACAGAGGAGTCTGGAGGGGAACAGAGGAGTCTGGAGGGGAACAGAGGAGTCTGGAAGGGAACAGAGGAGTCTGCAGGAGCGGAGAGGAGTCTGGAGGGGAACAGAGGAGCCTGCAGGAGCAGAATGGAGTCTGGAGGGGAACAGAGGAGTCTGCAGGAGCGGAGAGGAGTCTGCAGGAGCGGAGAGGAGTCTGGAGGGGAACAGGGGAGTCTACAGAAGCGGAGAGGAGTCTGGAGGGGAACAGAGGAGTCTGCAGGAGCGGAGAGGAGTCTGGAGGGGAACAGAGGAGTCTGGAGGGGAACAGAGGAGTCTGGAAGGGAACAGAGGAGTCTGCAGGAGCGGAGAGGAGTCTGGAGGGGAACAGAGGAGTCTGCAGCAGCAGAGAGGAGTCTGGAGGGGAACAGAGGAGTCTGGAGGGGAACAGAGGAGTCTGGAGGGGAACAGAGGAGTCTGGAGGGGAACAGAGGAGTCTGCAGGAGCTGAGAGGAGTCTGTAGGGGTCTGAATGGTATAGAGGGATCTGGAGGGGAAAAGAAGAGCCTGGAGGGAAGCTGAGGACGCGGAACGTGTAGAAGCCAAACCACAATCCACACTAGAAGCAGTGTTTGGCAGCAGGGAAAAGGAGTGGAGGAGGCGCCGTCTAGGATCTAATCTGCTTGTGGATCCTAGAGGAGCAGCACCATCTGTTCTTCTTGCTTTTTACTTCTGGTGTGAACTGAACCCACTTCACAAGGGACCTGCAGTGCTCACAGGAGGACATACAATATGAGACTAATTCCATCATTTTTAACACCAGTATAGATAACACAGGATCTGCCATTTACAATAGGTGTCACAGCTTACCTCCTCCCCCTCTCTGCACAATGACCTCTGCAAAGCAGGCCCACAATCCTCTCCTGTCTATTGTGCCCATAGTCCATGAAGCTGCTATAAATCATATTTCTAAATACCATATCATCTGCAGAAAACTACAACTCCCAACATGTCCAGGCTGTTAAAAGAAATTAAAGGAGAGAACTACAATTCCCAGCATGTCCATGTTGTTATTTTATCGGGTGACAGATCTACAACTCCCAGCATTTCCTTGGCTGCATAGAGAGAAAAAAATCATCAATCCTACAGTTCCTTCTCCATAGAAAGCTCCGCCCCTCATGTCACATGACTAACATCACTGCTTCTTCCCCACCTCTTCTCCTCTCCACTGCTGACCCCGCCCCCTGCACTGATCACATGACGGTGACATCACCCCAGGTCCTTCAGCTCTGGCAGTGCAGCAGATACTGGGCAGGTCCTGGTCGGTAGTCAGGGCTCTTGTTCTCTCTGGTATCAGCCATTCCTCCAGCCTGCAGGTAAGATGAGCTGTGAGGAGACAGTGTGGTGGAGAGCTCAGACATGTCACCTCTGGAGATTCTCCTCCATTACACACAAGGAATCCTTCTCCGCTCCTCAGCTTAGTATGATGGGGGGAGTAGTAGTGGGGATAGTGGGGGTTGTTATCATTCTGGGCTGAATCAGAAAATCTGCTCCCTGTGAATGAGGATTTCACTGCCAGGAGCTTAGATACACACTGCACTGCCAGGAGCTTAGATACACACATAGCTCAGGATCTTTACCATCAGTGCAGCTTTATGAGGGTCTGAGTTTTGCGGGATGAGTTGTACTTTTTCTCGGCCTCATTATCGGGGACATGGGACTCACTGATTAACCTTTATTCCTTTTTTTGGAGCCGTTATGAAGAAAACCAGCAATACGAGCCTTCTCCTGAATGAGCCACCGAGGATGGACAGGAAGGAGATCAGCAGAAGAATATTAGACCTCACCTTGGAGATCATCTCCCTGCTGAGCGGAGAGGTAAACTTCTCTAGATTTCTCTCCTCTGTATTGTATTCTGTAACAAGTCAGACATCGGGAAGGAGAATCCATCATAGGAAGTGATAGGAAGAGTCCGGGGTCCTGGAGAACGGCCTCCAGACCTTCCAAGTGACGGAGAACCTGAAGATCAGCCCCCAGTATGGTGAGTGATGTGTCATGTGACCAGTGACCAATAGTCATGTAGGAGCCATGAGGAGGTAAGTAGGCACGTTGTACCAGGAGGAGAGGCCAGAGGAGAGCACATGGCCCCTGAAGAGTTTATTCCCTAAGTGTCTCTCTCCATCCACAGGAGTACACAATAGTGAAGAAGACATCGGGGGACTGTGTGACTCCCATCATCCATCTCCAGGAGTCAGGAGGGCGGAGCAGGACCCCTCCCCCCATCACAGAGCCTCCCCCTCACCCCCTGATACATGAGCAGAAGATCCTAGAGCTCACCCACAAGATGATGGAGCTGCTGACTGTAGAGGTGACACTGCTGGGAATGCTGGGAAATTCTCCAGTAACAGCACTGGAGGGTCTGGGTGATGACGGTGTCATTGTGTTGTCAGGTTCCTATAAGGTGTCAGGATGTCGCTGTCTATTTCTCCATGGAGGAGTGGGAGTATATAGAAGGCCACAAGGATCTGTACAAGGTGGCCATGATGGAGGAGCACCGGCCTCTTATATCACAAGGTAAGAGCCGTCATGTGCAGTGTATACACGTGTGTGCAGTGACATGTAATGGAGGAGCACCAGACTCTTATATCACAGGGTAAGAGCCGTCATGTGCAGTGTATACACGTGTGTGCAGTGACATGTAATGTAGGAGCACCAGCCTTTTATATCACAGGGTAAGAGCCGTCATGTGCAGTGTATACACGTGTGTACTGTGACATGTAATGGAGGAGCACCAGCCTCTTATATCACAGGGTAAGACCCGTCAAGTGCATTGTGTACACATGTGTGCAGTGACATGTAATGGAGGAGCACCAGCCTCTTATATCACAGGGTAAGAGCCATCATGTGCAGTGACATATAATGAAGGAGCACCAGCCTCTTATATCACAGGGTAAGACCGTCATGTGCAGTGTGTGCAGTGACATGTAATGGAGGAGCACCAGCCTCTTATATCACAAGGCAAGACCCGTCATGTGCAGTGTGTACACGTGTGTGCAGTGACATGTAATGGAGGAGCACCAGCCTCTTATATCACAAGGTAAGAGCCGTCATGTGCAGTGTATACACGTGTGTGCAGTGACATGTAATGGAGGAGCACCAGCCTCTTATATCACAGGGTAAGAGCCGTCATGTGCAGTGTATACACGTGTGTGCAGTGACATGTAATGGAGGAGCACCAGCCTCTTATATCACAGGGTAAGAGCCGTCATGTGCAGTGTATACACGTGTGTGCAGTGACATGTAATGGAGGAGCACCAGCCTCTTATATCACAAGGTAAGAGCCGTCATGTGCAGTGTATACACGTGTGTGCAGTGACATGTAATGGAGGAGCACCAGCCTCTTATATCACAAGGTAAGAGCCGTCATGTGCAGTGTATACACGTGTGTGCAGTGACATGTAATGGAGGAGCACCAGCCTCTTATATCACAGGGTAAGAGCCGTCATGTGCAGTGTATACACGTGTGTGCAGTGACATGTAATGGAGGAGCACCAGCCTCTTATATCACAGGGTAAGAGCCGTCATGTGCAGTGTATACACGTGTGTGCAGTGACATGTAATGGAGGAGCACCAGCCTCTTATATCACAAGGTAAGAGCCGTCATGTGCAGTGTATACACGTGTGTGCAGTGACATGTAATGGAGGAGCACCAGCCTCTTATATCACAGGGTAAGAGCTGTCATGTGCAGTGTATACACGTGTGTGCAGTGACATGTAATGGAGGAGCACCAGCCTCTTATATCACAAGGTAAGAGCCGTCATGTGCAGTGTATACACGTGTGTGCAGTGACATGTAATGGAGGAGCACCAGCCTCTTATATCACAGGGTAAGAGCCGCCATGTGCAGTGTATACACGTGTGTGCAGTGACATGTAATGGAGGAGCACCAGCCTCTTATATCACAAGGTAGGACCCGTCATGTGCAGTGTATACACGTGTGTGCAGTGACATGTAATGGAGAAGCACCAGCCTCTTATATCACAAAGTAAGAGCCGTCATGTGCAGTGTATACACGTGTGTGCAGTGACATGTAATGGAGGAGCACCAGCCTCTTATATCACAGGGTAAGACGCGTCGTGTGCAGTGCGTGTGACACAACAGCCAACCAGTAGGGCTGTAGAGATAGACAGAGGTTTGTCGCCGTGCAGCAGATCTAAGCTCCAGCCATTGTTCGGTCTCCAGACCCTGAGAAGTAATGCAGCTCCATCCATGATGCTTCTTATTGTAGTAACATTTTGTCCAGTTATTCTTGAAGGGCAAAATGTGTTGGCAGAGAGCTCGGCTCGTTTACAGACATGGTCCGGTTTTTCAAATGTTGGGGTTTTATCAAGTCATGATTTACTGTATGTAATAAGTCAGGACAGACTGTAAACCAGAATCCTGGACTTTGTCGAGAAGTTATAGAAGCTTTATAAGGCTGGGATCACAAGTGCAGTGTTTTGTACAGTTTGTTTTTAGCCAAAGCCAGGAGCGGATTCAAGAGTGAATGTCTTCTTCCAGCCTAAAGGGGTCGTCTTCTGTTGCTGTTACTAAGGTGAGATGAGATACAGTTTAGACCACCAGCCGGCCGGTATACAACAGAGAGCACTGGCACATGGGAGCTCCGGAAACAGGATAGCACAGCAAGCTGCACAGTTTCCCTAACTCAGAAACAGCATAGTTTGCTTCTATTCAGTGGGCGCTGGAGCACTCTGCTGTTTCCCGGCCGGCTGGTGGTCTGGACTTAGTAACAGTGAGATGAGACAACCCCTTTAATAGGAATGTTATAAGTTTGTCGACTCTGTAATTTAGATTAAAAAAAATAATGATTTCATTTTGTATCTTTACCAGAAAATTCCTATAAGAATTCAGAGGGAAACTTCATGTTATCACTAAATTATAAAGCAGAAGATAATGGCATCATGCAGCGCTCTTCAGGAGAAAACCTTAATGTACATCCAGGACTTCACAGTACAGACCTATCATATAATCCCCCTGTTCATGAGGAATCATCTGACCAATCACAGTTTGCTACCACAAGTGCTGGTCATAAAAGGGGTGAAAGGTTTCAAGAGATCACAAAAAGATCAAGTCTTTCTACAGACAGAAGAATTCGCACACGGGAGAAGCTGTATTCATGCCCAAAATGTGGGAAATATTTTGCATATAAATCTGCGCTAGTTCGACATGAGAGAAGTCACACAGGAGAGAAGCCATATTCATGTTCAGAATGTGGGAAATGTTTTAGTGAGAGCTCAACTCTTAATAGACATAAGAGAATTCATACAGGAGAGAAACCGTATTCATGTTCAGAATGTGGGAAATGTTTTACACAGAAAGCAATTCTTGATGCACATGAGAGAATTCACACAGGAGAGAGGCCGTTTTCATGTTCAGAATGTGGTAAATGTTTTGCACAGAAAACAGTTCTTTATGCACATCAGAGAAGTCACAGAGGAGAAAAGCCGTATTCATGTTCAGAATGTGGAAAATGTTTTACAGAAAAATTCAATCTTTTTAAACATAAGAGAAGTCACGGAGAGAAGCTGTATTCATGTTCAGAATGTGGGAAACGTTTTACACTTAGACAAACTCTTGTTAAACATGCGCTACGTCACGCAGAAGAGAAGCCATATTCATGTTCAGAATGTGGGAAATGTTTTACAGATAAATCAGAGCTTGTTAGACATGAGAGACGTCACAGAGGAGAGAAGCCAAATTCATGTTCAGAATGTGGGAAATGTTTTGAAAAGAAACAATGTCTTATGAGACATGTGAAAATTCATACAGGAAAGAAGCCGTATTCATGTTCAGAATGTGAGCAATGTTTTATGCAAAAATCTGATCTTGATAGTCATGAGAAAGGTCACAGAAGAGAAAGGATACGATCACAATTCCAGAATTTAGACTTTGAATTTGATTCCAATTAACACCCTAACGACCCTGGACGATAATGCTTGTCCTAACTTGCAGGTACTTCAGGCACTAGGACGAGCATTCTCGTCCTAGGGTTAATGCGCTGTCCCACATGCCCTTCCACAATTAGCAGCAGGGACCCTGCTGTATCTGCCAGTATCGGTGAAAACAGCAATACTGGTGGATTAACCCTCTGTGTCCCGCGGTCACGCTGACCGCGGCATACAGGGGGTTTGTGGCAGCTTGTACATCCCCTTCAGGTCCCCGTGCTGCGGTGACGGGGACCCGATAGTTACTATGGCAGCCCGATGCCTTGAACAGGCATCGGGACTGCCAGCTATGGAAGCCCAAGAGATCCAGGCGATCTAGGCAACTGTAAGCGTCATACAGTGTTAGACACTGACAGTACAATACAGATGTATTGTGCTGTATTCAAACAGGGATCAGAACCCTGAAATGTTGAAGTCCCATAGTGGGACAAAAGAAGTTAAAAAGTAAAGTAAAAAAAAGAAATTACGTTTAAAGTAAAAAAGCGCCCTTTTCCTAAAATAAAGTGAAAAAAATGGTAAAACATAGGGAAAAAAGAAAAGTAGACATATTAGGTATCGTCGTATCCGTATTGACCTGTTCTATAAAAATATCACATGACCTAACCCCTCAGGTGGATGCCGTCAAAAAAATAAAAACTGCTAAAAGAAAGTTTTTTTTTTCCCACCTTACATCACTAATAGTGTAATAGCTTCTCTAAACTTTTGAATGCACATGTCCAGCTGTTCAGTGTTTCAGTACTTTTGCACAACTTGCTGTTCTCTAACAACGGCAAAATTCAAAACAGGTGTTTGATATGTGAATTACCCAATACATTTCCTGGTTCAATTAGAGCCAGGAAATTATGACATCATGAGACCAAGACAAGACCACCTAACAATTGATCATGAGACCACCTAACAATTGATCAACGATACCTTGTCATTGCAAGCCTTCATGCAGAATTTTCTCAGATGGAAGCGGCCACTGAGCTTAGAGTGCCACAGAGTGTCATCCGAAGGTTGCAACGAAGATACAGAGAGACTGGAAGAGTCACAGAAAGGCATAGAAGTGGACATCCTTTAGCCACATCCCACACTGATGACACACTTAATTGTGAACAATGCCCTCTGGAGCCGAATGATGAATGCCACACAATTCCAGGCAAATTTAAGGTAGGTGAGAGGAACCCAAGTGTCACGTCAGACCATTCAAAACCATTTTTGTCAGCATCACGCTGAGCAGAAATGATGGCCTCCAAAGATGTTGAAGACATCAAGAAGAGCGCTATGCATCAGCCACTGTTGTCACCAGTCAAGCCATTGGTGGTGGTGGTGTTACAGTGTGGGCAGGTGTGTCTAGTCCATACAGAACTGCCCTACACGTAGTGAATGGTACAGTGACAAGTCCATACTACTTGAATAACATCATTAATCCAGTCATTGTGCCTCTGCTTGAACAACACAGGCCTAATTTCATCTTCAAGGACAACAATTCTCCAGCTCATCAAGGTCACATCATTAGGAAATGGCTGGGGTACTTCAAATGGAGTGTCCTGCATTTTTTCCAGACCTGTCGACTTCTGAATAGCATGAGATAATTGATGCTAGAGGTCACATGACAAGTTATCGAGATATTACTATTTTTGGGGTGATTACCCACCACTGTTGTTGGCTTTTGTTTCAATAAATTGTTTGAGATGAGTAAATAACCATTGCACGCGTTTATTATGCCCTACTTTCATGATATAATATCCCTGTAGCGTGAAATTTTTTTTTTTCCCATAAATTTCACCCGAAAGCCAAATATCTCTAACTTTTTGTGAGTAGTATTAGTTATTGGTGACCTTATTAGCAGCCAAAACAGGATCACATGAGAAGATCACATGAGTACGGCTACATTTTCGTAAGCGGCTCTGGAGTGCAGCGAGCATTGTAGCCCCATATCAGAATTAACAGCCCAACTGTATGAATTATACCTTTTTGTAATTTTGTAAAATATCTGTTAGGACTATACATAGTAATGTATGTGGGGAATAAGTGTAATAATAAGGTCAGGTAATTTATGAAGTACAGTTGTGTTAAATTATTTAACCCCCAATGCCTTAAAGGGTTTGTTAGCTCTTTCCAATTCGATGTGGTTATGAGATGGTTATCAATGAGGCATCCGACCTCCAACCCATATATATTTCCCCTTGCAGTGAATATACCAGTTGCACTGGCCAGGAGATACCAGCTTCCCAGACTGAACTTAGGTAGCCAATATCTGAAGTCTTTATTGCACAGCACATATTTATAGGACATTGGGGGTGGGAACCAGGGCTGTGGAGTCGGTAGATAAATTGTCCGACTCCGACTCCGACTCCGACTCCTCAGATTTTGAAACTTCCGACTCCGACTCCGACTCCGACTCCTCGACTCCGACTCCTCTGTATTTAATATGCAAATACGAAGCTGTTCCACCAAGTTCTTCTAATCTTCTCCAGCACAGAATGGTAGTTGAGCAGAAGCTGCTGCCTTCTCCTTTGTGTGCTGATCTTCTGCTGAAGATAGAGCAGTGGGAGGATCCAGGAAGGGGCAGGGGAAGGGGCATTTATTTTAAAACATGATTTTCCTAGTAGAATCCCATAGTCATGTTTAAAATTTAAGCTAACAATCTGAGTTTACATGTTTTATAGCCTTAGCTGAATGATAGCAGTTTTTCAAATGGTTTACAGCTTCAGTCTTGAACTATTGGCTCTCCAGTCCCTTCACTTATACAAGTGTCTCCAGTCCTTAATCAGTTATCAGTGAGAGGTGAGGATAACCATGGGCTCCTGTAACAGCAGACCACAAGACAATGGAACGTGTAAGTATTGCCGCTCCTTAAAGGGACACTGACAGGCTGATTTTCCAGCTAAAGATATATATATACTGGTATTCATCAGAGAATTAGGAATAAAACTATACTAATGTTACCCCCAGTTAAGCTGTACTTGTGTTTAAGAAACATTTTAATCTGTATGCAAATTCACTATCTTTGTGTCCAATGGGGCAGCGTCTCCTGCGGCTTTGTGCCCAGCCGCGCCCGAGTACAGCTTCCCAGCGCTGTTCCCCTCGTTATTATTCACTGCACTGGCCTTTTTTTCAGGCTAGCCGAACGCTGAATTCCTGCGCAGGCGCAAGTGTAGAGTGCTGGCAGCAGCCCCGTCTGGCTATGCTGAGGCTGTGCCAGCTTTCTCTCTTCCTCCTCGCTACCTAGTCCTGTCTAGTGCTGCCAGTACTCTACATGTGCGCCTGCCCCTTGGGCACAAAGGTAGAGAATTTGTATATTGATTAAAACGTTTTTAAACACAAGTAAACCTCAACTGGGGGTAACAGTCGTCTAGTTGTATTCCTAATCCTCTGATGAATACCAGCAGATATATCTTTAGCCGGTAAATCAGCCTGTCAGTGTCCCTTTAACTGCATAGTAAAGCATATGAAAAGCGTGCTTCTTCACGGTCACTTAACGTCTTTGTTTAGCGGTAACGTGACGCACTGCATGCATTGGCCTTTATTCTTACAGTAGGGAAGTAATTAATTATAACTTTATCTGAATTGGGACATTTAAACTTGCTTTTTTTTTATTCCAATTTTTTTTTATTCCAATTTAAATCTAGTAGGAGTCGGAGTCGGAGTCGGTCCATTTTTTGCCGACTCCGACTCCGACTCCAGGTACCCAAAATTGCCTCCGACTCCGACTCCTCGACTCCGACTCCGACTCCAACTCCACAGCCCTGGTGGGAACACCAAAATTAGCTCAGCAGATGACATGTTAATTCTGGGAAGTCGGTAAACAATACTGGTATCTGCCATATACAATACAGGAAGTGGTATTTTACATATTACAATGGTAGTCTAGATGCTAACAAGTTAAACTCGTTACAGCTTGCTCTCATGTACCTGAGGATCCTGCTATCCATTGTATTTTCCAACTGATAACTGTGTGTCATGTATTCTAGTGTCAATGTCTGCTGGGGTGGGCTCGCATACAGGAATTAAGAGCCCTCTGGAACATTTGTCTCAAAAGGAAATGAACTGTATTGTCTCTAAAATGTGTATAATCCATACAACGGACAGTGCCTGATAGAAATATAATATATATCTAATGTACATCTGATAGCAAGGTTAAAAATCCCTTTCAGGGTTTTAGGGAATTTAGTGTACATTTGTAATTGTGTTCAGAATGAAATCTTACAAGGACTTTTTAAAGAACCAAATGCAACTAAAATGACATCAATTGTTTTTGTAATACAGTATTAAATGTTTTTTTTGTGATTTCTTCATTGACACAATTATTCAACCCCTTAAAGACTACCACTCTTAAGAACAGAGGTTCATTCAAGTGTTTTCGATCAGATATTAAAAACACCTCTGGATGTCAAGGAGCAGCAATCAAGCATAATAAGCACCAATTAGGCAGATGTAAAATGACTGTGATACTCAGATCCTTCAGACATTTACTGGTGTGTTTACAGACATGGTGAAGTCAAGAGAATGGTCCAGGAAGACAAGAGAAGAGGTGATTTCTCTTCACAGGAAGGGCAATGGCTATAGGAAGATTGCAAAGATGTTAAACATACCAAGAGACACCATAGGAAGCATCATTCGCAAATTCAAAGCAAAGGGCACTGTTGAAACGCTACCTGGTCGTGGCAGAAAGAAGATGCTGACTACGACTGCTGTGCGCTACCTGAAGCGCAAAGTGGAGAAAAGTCCCCGTGTGACTGCTGAGAAACTGAAAAAAGATTTGTCAGATGCGGGTACTGAAGTTTCAGCTCAGACAATAAGGCGCACACTGCGTAATGAAGGCCTCCATGCCAGAACTCCCAGGGGCACCCCCTTGCTGTCTCCAAAGAATAAGAAGAGTCATGTGCAGTATGCCAAAAGTCATGTGAACAAACCACCAAAGTTTTGGGATAGTGTTCTGTGGACTGATGAAACAAAATTAGAACTGTTTGGGCCCATGGATCAACGCTATGTTTGGAGGAGGAAGAACAAGGTTTATGAAGAAAAGAACACCTTGCCTACTGTGAAGCATGGCGGGGGGTCAATCATGCTTTGGGGCTGTTTTGCTTCTACAGGTACAGGGAAGCTTCAGCGTGTGCAAGGTACCATGAATTCTCTTCAGTACCAGGAGATATTGGATGAAAATGTGATGCAGTCCGTCACAAACCTGAGGCTTGGGAGACGTTGGACCTTTTAACAGGACAATGATCCCAAGCATACCTCCAAGTCCACTAGAGCATGGTTGCAGATTAAAGGCTGGAACATTTTGAAGTGGCCATCGCAGTCACCAGACTTAAATCCGATTGAGAACCTCTGGTGGCAGTTGCAGCGCGCAAGCCTAAGAATGTGACTGAACTGGAGGCTTTTGCCCATGAAGAATGGGCGAAGATACCCGTAGATCGCTGCAAGACACTTGTGTCAAGCTATGCTTCACGTTTAAAAGCTGTTATAACTAGTGTTGAGCGAACAGTTCGAGAATAGTTCGGGTTCTAGTTCGGGATATATTTTGTTCTGGGGTGAAATTCAATTGCCAAAATAGCAATACCATAAATCAGTGGTTTCAGCTGTGGCTGGCCAAGTTTCATAGTGTCCGCAAAAACATATATTTTGTTCTGGGGTGAAATTCAATTGCCAAAGTAGCAATACCATAAATCAGTGGTTTCAGCTGTGGCTGGCCAAGTTTCATAGTGTCCTGCAAAGGATATATTTTGTTCTGGGGTTAAATTCAATTGCCAAAATAGCAATACCCTGTATCTGGTGTTCCAGCTGTTGCAGGCCTAGTTTAAATCTGTCCGTAACAGGGTATATTTTGTTCTGGGGTGAAATTCAATTGCCAAAATAGCAATACCATAAATCATTGGTTTCAGCTGTGGCTGGCCAAGTTTCATAGTGTCCGCAAAAACATATATTTTGTTCTGGGGTGAAATTCAATTGCCAAAATAGCAATACCCTGAATCTGGTGTTCCAGCTGTTGCAGGCCAATTGTAAATCTGTCCATAAAAGGATACCTTTTATCCAGGGCCTAAATACTAGCCCTAAAAGAGATATTCCCCTAAATCAGTGGTTACTGCTGTGCCTGGATTAGTGTAATACGCTACATAAATAAATAGGCAGATAGTGTTAGGTGCCTGTAAAAAAAGGCCTGAATTTGAAATCAATACATTGGGCCAAATATTTTTTTACTTATTGTGGTGCTTGGTGAACGGTAACAATGAGGAAAACATCTAGTAAGGGACGCGGACGCGGTCGTGGTGGTGTTAGTGGACCCTCTGGTGCTGGGAGAAGACGTGGCCATTCTGCCACAGCCACACGTCCTAGTGAACCAACTACCTCAGGTTCCAGTACCTGCCAGAATTTACAGCGATATTTGGTGGGGCCCAATGCCGTTCTAAGGATGGTAAGGCCTGAGCAGGTACAGGCGCTAGTCAATTGGGTGGCCGACAGCGAATCCAGCACGTTCACAACATTATCTCCCACCCAGTCTTCTGCAGAAAGCGCACAGGTGGCGCCTGAAAACCAAGCCCATCAGTCTGTCACATCACCCCCATGCATATCAGGGAAACTGTCTGAGCCTCAAGTTATGCAGCAGTCTCTTATGCTGTTTGAAGACTCTGCTGGCAGGGTTTCCCAAGGGAATCCACCTCGCCCTTCCCCAGTGGTGAAAGACATAGAATGCACTGATGCACAACCACTGATGTTTCCTGATGATGAGGACATGGGAATACCACCTCATCGGAGTCCGCACGTCTCTGATGATGACGAAACACAGGTGCCAACTACTGCGTCTTTCTGCAGTGTGCAGACCGAACAGGAGGTCAGGGAGGAAGACTGTGTGGAAGGCGATGCAGGGGACGATGAGGTCCTAGACCCCACATGGAATGAAGGTCGTGCCACTGAGTTTCATAGTTCAGAGGAAGAGGCAGTGGTGAAACCGAGCCAACAGCGTAGCAAAAGTGGGAGCAGGGGGAAAAAGCAGACCAGCCACCGCCAAGAGAGTTCGCCTGCTACTGGCCACCGCCACCAGGGACCGAGCACCCCAAAGGCAGCTTCAAGGGGTTCCCTGGCATGGCACTTCTTTAAACAATGTGCTGACGACAAGACCCGAGTGGTTTGCATGCTGTGCCATCAGATCCTGAAGCGAGGCATTAACGTTCTGAACCTTAGCACAACCTGCATGACCAGGCATCTACATGCAAAGCATGAACTGCAGTGGAGTAAACACCTTAAAAACAAGGAACTCACTCAGGCTCCCCCTGCTCATTCTTCTGCTGCTGCCTCGGCCTGTTCCTCCGCCTCAGGAGGAACGTTGGCACCTGCCGCCCACCAAACAGAGGATGTGCCACTGACACCACCACCTGCGTCACCAAGCATCTCCACCATGTCACACGGCAGCGTTCAGCTCTCCATCTCACAAACCTTGGAGAGAAAGCGTAAATTCCCACCTAGCCACCCTCGAGCCTTGGGCCTGAATGCCAGAATTTCTAAACTACTGGCCTTTGAAATGCTGTCATTCAGGCTGGTGGACACAGACAGCTTCAAACAGCTGATGTCCATGGCTGTCCCACAGTATGTTGTTCCCAACCGCCACTACTTCTCCAAGACAGCCGTGCCTTCCCTGCACAACCAAGTATCCGATAAAATCAAGTGTGCACTGCGCAACGCCATCTGTGGCAAGGTCCACCTAACCACAGATACGTGGACCAGTAAGCACGGTCAGGGACGCTATATCTCCCTAACTGCACACTGGGTAAATGTAGTGGCGGCTGGGCCCCAGGCAGAGAGTTCCTTAGCGCACGTCCTTCCGCCGCCAAGGATCGCAGGGCATCATTCTTTGCCTCCTGTAGCCTCCTCCTCCTACTCGGCTTCCTCCTCCTCTGCTTCCACCAGCTTATCCAGTCAGCCACACACCTTCACCACCAACTTCAGCACAGCCCGGGGTAAACGTCAGCAGGCCATTCTGAAACTCATATTTTTGGGGGACAGGCCCCACACCGCGCAGGAGTTGTGGCGGGGTATTGAACAACATACCGACGAGTGGTTTCTGCCGGTGGGCCTCAAGCCCGGCCTGGTGGTGTGCGATAATGGGCGAAATCTCGTCGCAGCTCTGGGACTAGCCGGTTTGACGCACATCCCTTGCCTGGCGCATGTGCTGAATTTGGTGGTGCAGAAGTTCATTCACAACTACCCCCACATGTCAGAGCTGCTGCATAAAGTGTGTGCCGTCTGTGCGCGCTTCCGGCGTTCACATCCTGCCACTGCTCGCTTGTCTGCGCTACAGCGTAACTTCGGCCTTCCCGCTCACCGCCTCATATGCGACGTGCCCACCAGGTGGAACTCCACCTTGCGCATGCTGGAGAGACTGTGCGAGCAGCAGCAGGCCATAGTGGAGTTTCAGCTGCAGCACGCACGGGCCAGTCGCACTGCGGAACAGCACCACTTCACCACCAATGATTGGGCCTCCATGCGAGACCTGTGTGCCCTGTTGCGCTGTTTCGAGTACTCCACCAACATGGCCAGTGGCGATGACACCATTATCAGCGTTACAATACCACTTCTATGTCTCCTTGAGAAAATGCTTAGGGCGATGATGGAAGAGGAGGAGGAGGATGAGGGGTCATTTTTTGCACTTTCAGGCCAGTCTGTTAGAAGTGGCTCAGAGGGAGGTTTTTTGCAACAGCAGAGGCCAGGTACAAATGTGGCCAGCCAGGGCCCACTACTGGAGGACGAGGAGGATGAGGAGGAGGTGGAGGAGGATGAGGATGAAGCAGGTTCCCAGCAGGGTGGCACCCGACACAGCTCAGGCCCATCACTGGTGCGTGGCTGGGGGGATACGGAGGACGATGACGATATGCCTCCCACAGAGGACAGCTTGTCCTTACCTCTGGGGAGCCTGGCATACATGAGCGACTACATGCTGCAGTGCCTGCGCAACGACAGCAGAGTTGCGCACATTTTAACGTGTGCAGACTACTGGGTTGCCAGCCTGCTGGATCCCCGGTACAAAGACAATGTGCCCACCTTACTTCCTGCACTGGAGCGTGATAGGAAGATGCGCGAGTACAAGCGCACGCTGGTAGACGCGCTCCTGAGAGCATTCCCAAATGTCACAGGGGAACAGGTGGAAGCCCAAGGCGAAGGCAGAGGAGGAGCAAGAGGTCGCCAACGCAGCTGTGTCACGGCCAGCTCCTCTGAGGGCAGGGTTAGCATAGCAGAAATGTGGAAAAGTTTTGTCTCCACGCCACAGCTAACTGCACCACCACCTGATACGGAACGTGTTAGCAGGAGGCAGCATTTCACTAACATGGTTGAACAGTAGGTCTGCACACCCCTCCACGTACTGACTGATGGTTTGGCCCCATTCAACTTCTGGGTCTCCAAATTGTCCACGTGGCCAGAGTTAGCATTTTATGCCTTGAGGTGCTGGCCTGCCCGGCGGCCAGCGCTTTGTCTGAACGTGTATTCAGCACGGCAGGGGGCGTCATTACTGACAAACGCAGCCGCCTGTCCACAGCCAACGTGGACAAGCTGACGCTCATAAAAATGAACCAGGCATGGATCCCACAGGACCTGTCCCTCCCTTGTGCAGAATAGACATTTATAACTGCCTCCCCTCAACCATGTATTCTTGTACTCCGGGCACTTTTTTATTGAATCCTCATTTTTTTAACTTTACCATGATCTTGCGGTGCAACCCAAAGTTGAATGAACCTCTCCTCTGTCTGGGTGCTGGGGCCGAAATAACTGAAAGTGGCCTTCTCCAGTGGTGGGTGATATGACGCATGATTCCTTGCTGTGGGACCTCTCTCCTCTGTCTGGGTGCTGGGCCGAAATAACTGAAAGTGGCCTTCTCCAGTGGTGGGTGATATGACGCATGATTCCTTGCTGTGGGACCTCTCTCCTCTGTCTGGGTGCTGGGCCGAAATAACTGAAAGTGGCCTTCTCCAGTGGTGGGTGATATGACGCATGATTCCTTGCTGTGGGACCTCTCTCCTCTGTCTGGGTGCTGGGTCCGAAATAACTGAAAGTGGCCTTCTCCAGTGGTGGGTGATATGACGCATGATTCCTTGCTGTGGGACCTCTCTCCTCTGTCTGGGTGCTGGGTCCGAAATAACTGAAAGTGGCCTTCTCCAGTGGTGGGTGATATGACGCATGATTCCTTGCTGTGGGACCTCTCTCCTCTGTCTGGGTGCTGGGCCGAAATAACTGAAAGTGGCCTTCTCCAGTGGTGGGTGATATGACGCATTATTCCTTGCTGTGGGACCTCTCTCCTCTGTCTGGGTGCTGGGTCCGAAATAACTGAAAGTGGCCTTCTCCAGTGGTGGGTGAAATGACGCATGATTCATTGCTGTGGGACCTCTCTCCTCTGTCTGGGTGCTGGGCCGAAATAACTGAAAGTGGCCTTCTCCAGTGGTGGGTGATATGAAGCATGATTCCTTGCTGTGGGACCTCTCTCCTCTGTCTGGGTGCTGGGGCCGAAATAACTGAAAGTGGCCTTCTCCAGTGGTGGGTGATATGACGCATGATTCCTTGCTGTGGGACCTCTCTCCTCTGTCTGGGTGCTGGGGCTGAAATAACTTAAAGTGGCCTTCTCCAGTGGTGGGTGATATGACGCCTTATTCCTTGCTGTGGGACCTCTCTTCTCTGTCTGGGTGCTGGGTTCGAAATAACTGAAAGTGGCCTTCTCTAGTGGTGGGTGAAATGACGCATGATTCATTGCTGTGGGACCTCTCTCCTCTGTCTGGGTGCTGGGCCGAAATAACTGAAAGTGGCCTTCTCCAGTGGTGGGTAATATGAAGCATGATTCCTTGCTGTGGGACCTCTCTTCTCTGTCTGGGTGCTGGGGCCAAAATAACTAAAAGTGGCCTTCTCCAGTGGTGGGTGATATGACGCCTTATTCCTTGCTGTGGGACCTCTCTCCTCTGTCTGGGTGCTGGGTCCGAAATAACTGAAAGTGGCCTTCTCTAGTGGTGGGTGAAATGACGCATGATTCCTTGCTGTGGGACCTCTCTCCTCGGTCTGGGTGCTGGGCCGAAATAACTGAAAGTGGCCTTCTCCAGTGGTGGGTGATATGACGCATGATTTCTTGCTGTGGGACCTCTCTCCAATTGATATTGGTTAATTTTTATTTATTTTATTTTAATTCATTTCCCTATCCACATTTGTTTGCAGGGCATTTACCTACATTTTGCTGCCTTTTGCAGCCCTCTAGCCCTTTCCTGGACTATTTTACAGCCTTTTTAGTGTCTAAAAGTTCGGGTCCCCATTGACTTCAATGGGGTTCGTGTTCGGCATAAAGTTCGGGTCGAGTTCGGATCCCGAACCCAAACATTTTCGGGAAGTTCGGCCGAACTTTCCGAACTCGAACATCCAGGTGTTCGCTCATCTCTAGTTATAACTGGAAATGGATGTTGTACTAAGTACTAAGATTGAATGTCACTTGGGGGTTGAATAAAACTGATAATGATGTGAGCACAGAAAAGACATTTGTGGTTATTTCATTATAAATGTTATGTTATATTTGTCTGACTTACAAGCGCCTCTTTGATTTAATTGTAAACAAGATGATGAAATGATCAAAATCAATGTCAAACTGGCCAAAACACTCAATTTCAGTGGGGGTTGAATAATTTTGAACACAACTGTACATTTCCATTTGAATAGCTATAGATTGAATGATAAGGTAAAAGAGTGTGAGGGATCTATGATGGACAAATGAATAAGTCCCTGATTGATGAAGGATTCCAGTAGGTGGGACGTCTTGTATGTGACAAGAAGAGTCTGTCTCCCTTAAAGAGACAGAAGGAGAGGGATGTGTGTGAGAAAAAAAAACAGTAGGGAATTTTCATGGTGAAAAAGTACACTGGGGAAGTGGTGATTGGTGAAGCTGATAAGGGAACCTTCCACGAAGAAGAGTGTCAAAAGAGACTTTATCCTGAACACATCATAGACTCATCATGTGGCGCATGAGTGAATAAAGACAGGGAATCCCATCATAGCAGTCAGGGTCAACTCAAAAGAGTAGGAGTAAAAGTTGTTTGGCCTGAGTGTCTTTGGGAAAGAGAGGGATTCCCAAATCAGAGGGCAAAACTAGAAGACCAGACTCTGCAGCTTGAAAAACAACCCCAGGAAGATACAGAGAAGTTCTAGGGAAGGATAGAAATAAGTCTGAAATCTTGATAGAGGAAGTAGAGATAGTTTATCTGACTGGAAAAATTCAAGGGACACCTTGTGTTGAGGTTACCATAGACCTGGTAGGGTCTCCAGGGTGGTCTGTACAGATGTCCTGCCTAGGTGTGCCAGAAAGACCGTCTGAGAAAGGAGGTCCTAGAGCATGTTTTGACTAGGTGTACCAGAAGCATTAGAATCCGAGGGAGCAAGACCTAGAGGAAGCCAGGCCGCCAAATTATGTAATTGAGGATTTGAGGTGTTAAAGTTCCTTGTCAGCCAGACCCAAATCCTGGGACTGAACTGAGACGGACCATGGGGACCACATGAAGTAACTACGGGGAACAAAAGAGAAAAACTGCCAAACAAAGATAGCGAGAGAGCGTAAGAAAGAGAATGTAGAGATGCAGTGAAAAGGTATAGCAAGTTGTTGAAAAAGGTTAGAAGTTTGGATGTTGAAGAAAATGGATGATGCAGTTAAAGGGATACCCTGTATTCAGATTGTCCTGAACTAAGAATCTCCTTGTGAGTGCTGTGTGCCTGGGGAGACAGTTCATTCCCAATAAATGAGACTCCAGTGGTTGAAGAGTGGGATTGAACAGAAGAAGAATGTATGTTATTTGTCAGAAATGGCCAATTGCATTTATCAAGCAGTATATTATTATTCGTATTATTTTTTTTCCCCCTGGCTGTGACGCTCTGCGCTTTGATTGGACTGCGCTACAGCCAGGGAGAAGGAGACACCCATTGAGAAAAAGGGCAGTCTCCTCCCCATTGCTCCGATGTTAGCAATTAGCATACAGAGCGGGAGAATATACCGGGGGCCACAGCGGGCGAACGGAGCGGCGCCCAGGAATAATAAGTGCAGTGAGATCTCTGGGCGCCGTGCTACATATCCTGATAGTTAGTTTACAATGTCAAGACCCATGAATGGTCCTCTTTAACCACATCAGCCCCCCTAGCTTAAACACCCTTAATGACCAGGCCACTTTTTACAATTCCGCACTACACTACTTTCACGGTTTATTGCTCTGTCATACAACTTACCACCCAAATGAATTTTACCTCCTTTTCTTCTCACTAATAGAGCTTTCATTTGGTGGTATTTCATTGCTGCTGACATTTTTACTTTTTTTGCTATTAATCAAAAATGACCGAAATTTTTGCAAAAAAATGCCATTTTTCACTTTCTGTTGTAAAATTTTTCAAAAAAAACTACATTTCTATATAAATTTTTCTCTAAATTTATTGTTCTACATGTCTTTGATAAAAAAAAATCCAATAAGTGTATATTTATTGGTTTGGGTAAAAGTTATATCGTTTACAAACTATGGTGCAAAAAAGTGAATTTCGGCATTTTGAAGCAGCTCTGACTTTCTGAGCACCTGTCATGTTTCTTCAGGTGCTAGAATGTCAGGAAAGTATAAATACCCCCAAATCACACCATTTTAGAAAGAAGACACCCCAAAGTATTCGCGGAGGGGCATGGTGAGTTCATGTATCATTTCATTTTTTTCACAAGTTAGCGGAAAATGACACTTTCTGAGAAAAAAAAAAAAAAGTTTCAATTTCTGATAACTTCTGGCAAAAAAAAAAAAAAAATCTCAGACGGACTCACTATGCCCCTCAGTGAATACCTTGTGGGGTGTGTTTACTGTTCTGGCATTTTGGGCGGGGCTAAATTGTGAGCCGCCATGTAAAACCTAAAGGTACTCGTTGGAATTTGGGCCCTTTGCGACTCAGGCTGCAAAAGTGTCACTCATGTGGTATCGCCGTACTCAGGAGAAGTAGGGCAATGTGTTTTGGGTGTATTTTTACATACACCCATGTTGGGTGAGAGAAATATCTCTGTAAATTGTCAACTTTGTATAAAAATTTTTAAAAGTTGTCGTTTACAGAGATATTTTTCACACAAAGTATGGGTATATATAAAAATACACCCCAAAACACATTGCCCTACTTCTCCTGAGTACGGCGATACCACATGTGTGCCACTTTTTTGCAGCCTGGTGCGCAAAGGGGCCCTAAAACCAATGAGTACCTTTAGGATTTCACAGGGCATTTTTACGCATTTGGGGTATGGTGAGTTCATGTAAAACTTTATTTTTTGTCACAAGTTAGTGGAATATGAGACTTTGTTTTTTTTTTTTTACAATTTCCGCTGACTTGTGCCAAAAATAAAAATTCTGTGGACTCACCATGCCCCTCACAGAATACCTAGGGGTGTCTTCTTTCCAAAATGGGGTCACATGTGGGGTATTTATACTGTCCTGCCATTTTAGGGGCCCCTAAAGCGTGAGAAGAAGTCTGGAATCCAAATGCAGCTAAAGGTACTCATGGTTTAGGCCTTGCGATCTTGGCTGCAAAGTGTCACACATGTGGTATCGCCGTACTCAGGAGAAGTAGGGCAATGTGTTTTGGGGTGTATTTTTACATATACCCATGCTGCGTGTGAGAAATATCGCTGTAAACGACAACTTTTTAAATTTTTTTATTCAAAGTTGTCAATTTACAGAGATATTTCTCTCACCCAGTATGGGTATATGTAAAAATACACCCCAAACCACATTGCCCTACTTCTCCTGAGTACGGCGATACCACATGTGTGACACTTTTTTGCAGCCAAGATGCGCAAAGGGGCCCTAAAACCAATGAGTACCTTCAGGATTTCACAGGGCATTTTTACGCATTTGGATTCTCACGCTTCAGGGCCCCTAAAATGCCAGGGCAGTATAAATACCCCACATGTGACCCCATTGTGGAAAGAAGACACCCCAAGGTATTCTGTGAGGGGCATGGCGAGTTCACAGAAAAAAAAATTTTGGCACAAGTTAGCGGAAATAGTTTTTTTTTGTTTTTTTACAGTCTCATATTCCACTAACTTGTGACAAAAATAAAATTTTGCATGAACTCACCATACCCCTCACGGAATACCTTGGGGTGTCTTCTTTCTAAAATGGGGTCACATGTGGGGTTTTTGTACTGCTCTGGCATTTGAGGGTCTCCGCAGTCATTACACGTATGGCCAGCATTAGGAGTTTCTGCGATTCTCCGTATATTGAGCATACGGGTAATGAGATTTTTTTTTTCCGTTCAGCCTCTGCGCTGAAAAAAAAAAAATGAACGGCACAGATTTTTTCATTCGCATCGGTCAATGTGGATGAAAAAATCTCTGCCAAAATCAGTGACTGCGGTGCGGTGGGCTGGGCGCTAACTAACTGGTGGTGATAGGGGACCCTTATGCCCCATTCACACGTCCGCAATTCTGTTTGCGGAACGGAATTGCGGACCCATCCATTTCTATGGGGACAGACTTTGTCCCGCTCGGATCCGAATTACGGATCCGCGCTTCCGGGTCTGCACTTCCGTTCTGCAAAAATATAAAACATGTCCTTTTCTTGTCCGCAATTGCGTACAAGAAAAAGCATTTTCTATATAGTTCTGGCAATGTGCGGATCTGCAAAATGCGGAAAGCACATTGCCGGTGTCCGTGTTTCGAGGATCTGCGGATCGGATCCGCGGATCGGATCCGCGGATCCGTGAATCCACGGATCCGTGAATCCACGGATCCGCAAAACACATATGGACGTCTGAATGGAGCCTTACAAGGGTGTGATCAATGACAGGGGGTGATCAGGGGTCTAGATGGGGTGATCAAGGGGTTAATAGGTGAGGGGGTTAGTGTAGTGTTTGGTGCAACTTTACTGTGTTACCTGGTCCTCTGGTGGTCGATCCCAGTAAATGGGACCACCAGAGGACCAGGTAGCAGCTATATCAGACGCTGTTCATAAAACAAAACAAAACAGCGTCTGATATAGCAGTTTGATGCGATTTTATTCGCATCTACAGCCTGCCAGCGATGGATCATCGCTGGCAGGCTGTAGCCGAACTGCTGTGCCGCGCTTCTCTGTTCACAGGAAATCTCGCCTCTCGCGAGATGACGCGCCGATGCGTCGGAACAGAGCTACAGGGCCGCCCGCAGGACGCATCCCTGCGTTAGGCGGTCCTGTAGCGGTTAATATCCGAGTCAAGTCTTAAGGCCTATTTAAAGGGTTGAACATTGGTGGATAGTATAGCCGCCTTCCATCTGGTGGCATTAGAGGCAGAGCTTGTTAAGAGCTCATATGCATCGCTTTCTTGCCAAATAGAAAACTGACTAATAGAGGAAGGTCCCAAAGCTCAACCAAGAGGGATGGACTTAGATAACATAGAGGGGAGGAAGCAGCTGACCTCCCCCTCCTTATTCACTGGAGGGGGGGGGGGGCTTCTGGATATTTGGGAGTCGTGTGGATCCACTGCAGTTCTTTTCTTGAGGTGAAATGAAGTATTGTCACCTCTGGATCTTGTGCTTCTCGTACAAGGGCCCATTGTTTGCATGTTTCAAGTTGGACCAACATAATTGCCGAGGCAATAGCTGCCTTTTATAACATGAAATGTGCATTGATTATTGCTCTTTGAACTATGAATTAAAATCTCCAAAAATTAGATGTCAAAATTCATAATATTGTTTTTTATTGAACATGCGGCTGCCTTGTGACATTTTGGCCTTTATGGCCGCTTGAGAGATAAGGAACGGTCAGGACTCGGTATGCTCTCAGTAGGTAAAGTGTGCGCTCGCACATAGGTATAGGGGCTCATCTATAACTTTGTATGAGCGCACACTTTATCTACTCAGCGCATACCTCCTGACCGTTCCTTATCTCTCAAACGGCACCAGATTGAAAAAGTCCATAAAGGCCCAAACATCACAAGGCAGCCATGTTCAATAAAAACCCACATTCTGCATTTTGACATCTAGTTTTTCTAGTTTGTGGAAACCCGACTCCAATAAATTAAAATAAAAAAAATCAGAGTGTGATTAAGCATCTATTATATTGCCCCTTGGACTAGGCATCCCTGACTCAACCAAGACCATGGAGGCAGGCAGAGACTGTTGGGGTATTACTCAGTGGTTCTGGACCCTGTAATCATCGGATCTCCATTTGTGTATGAACAGTTGTGGCTCCGGCTGAACTTGTTAAAAAGCTGTAAATGCCCTGTGCGGCGTCTGAAATTTTACCAAGCCAGACACCTGTCTACAGCTAGACCAGACACCTTTCCAAGGTTCTATTCACCAATTATGAGGTTTCACTGTTCTTACCCTCGAATCTAAAGCAGTATTGAAATGCTCTGAATTCAGCCACCTTGCTGCTGGTGGATTTGGAAAAAGGGGGAGGGCATGGAGAAAGTGGAGAACAAGGTGAAATCCAGTCTCAAATTTTTTAATTAGTCTGTGAGGAATGCCCATTTAAAGAGGACCTTTCATGGGTCCAAACATAATAAAGTAAGTAGCAGGACATGTAGGAGTTAATGCAGCGATCTCCCTGCACTGACTATTTTTTCTCTCCGCCGCTCCGTTCACCCGATCTGGCCACGTTAAATTCTCCCGCGCTGTATGCTAATCACTAGGATCGGAACAGCAGGGATGAAACATCAGCTTTTCTCTCTGGGCGTCTCCTTCTCCCTGGCTGTAGCGCTGTCCAATCGCAGCGCAGGGCGTCACAGCCTGGAAGATGTTTGGACTCCTGAAAGGTCCTCTTTAACAAGACACACGAATATGATAGTCAAGTATTGATAGGTATGGCAACAAGTGGGTTGGCAAATATAACTGGTGTACCATTTAATAACCTTTTGTTGAGTATTTTGTAGATGGCTCCAGGTCATGGGACAATGGCCAAGGAAGATTCGTCACTGAGTATGCCGTAGTCCGAAGTCCAAAATGGTGAGGCAGTGATACAGAAACCCCTCCCTTCTAGTTTCTTGACACAAGATGCAGAGCTAAAGGCACTCACTACGAACAAGTAGAATCAGGAGATGTGGTGCGCTCACCGTGGAAGGTGCAGCACGGACAGCGTCCAGATCCAGGACGCACCAAGGTACTTTAGGAAAACGAAGAAAATGTCCAGCTTCATACACCAACTCGTTCTTTATTTCAAAGCGATAAAAACAGCGGGATACATGTCGCGTCTACGCGTTTCGGATCTCTGTTACAAATACCGATCCTTAATCATGACAAAGCAACATTGGCAAAGCCACACATATATAAGCTAATACACCAGCTGAAACCTGCCCATACTCCATATGGAAGAGGATTGGCGGCCTCTTATTGGACACGGCATAAAATGTGTAGCTCGGAAGGCACCCACATTAGGAACTAAACTTAGTCCATCGATGTATAGGGATCAACCGCAAGTCCAACATACATGGTTACGTTATTTAGGCAGCTTCAAATGTGGCCATAAAATCTGCACTTGCTGCACACATATGATAGTAGGAAAGGAAATAATGTCTTTCTCTAAAAACAAAGTTTTCCCTATACGGCAATATATCAACTGCAATACCCCATATGTGGTTTACTGTATATCCTGTACATCATGCTCCCTACAATATATTGGCTGCACAACAAACAGTTTGAAGATTAGGATCTGCAGACACATCTCTGATGTCCCTCATTCCTGGACAGAGGTGTGTCTGCAGCCAGTTTACATTTTGCGGCCATACATGCCGGCAGTGTGGAGAGCATGGTAGTGCAGGGTATAGAACGAGTGCCCTCTCAATTAGGGTGGAGACCACCGCAAGAAGCTTTTGAATCGAGAATTTCTATGGATATTTAAAATGGGTTCATATGCACCTCTGGGCCTTAATCAGAAACACGATCTGATCCTGCATTATTAACTACTTGCTTTTATCTTTTCTTATGTTTAATTTCATAGATTGTATGTTTAGGTGTATTGACATTTTAAGCATTTTGTATGTGTATAGCCTTTGGACATATATGTGGGCGGCACCCAATTAAGACTGAACTGTTTCAGCTGGTGTATTAGCTTATATATGTGTGGCTTTGCCAATGTTGCTTTGTCATGATTAAGGATCGGTATTTGTAACAGAGATCCGAAACGCGTAGACGCGACATGTATCCCGCTGTTTTTATCGCTTTGAAATAAAGAACGAGTTGGTGTATGAAGCTGGACATTTTCTTCGTTTTCCTAAAGGCACTCACTGTATCGTGTAATCTGGGTAAGGGAAAGTAGGGGAACATCCATATGGACTCGAGGTATGCGTTTGGTGTAGCACTGACCTTTGAGCCATTTGGCGGAGCCGCAATTTATTAAGTTCTGTAGGTAAGCCTATAAAGAACGCTGAGCCTGTACAACAGCTATCGGACTGATATGACAAAAAAGGCGGCAGTTGTGAAGGTGTCAGCACACCAAAGAGCAGACCCTTGAAGATCTCGGAATACATTGTCAGATCAAGCGGCCAGAAAGGCAGCATTTCTGCCCTTGATGGCGGCTGCCCCTCTGGCCATGCTTGCAGTAGAGCTGCTACAGACCCTCCAGAACTAGAGATGAGCGAACTTTAAAAAAAAGTTCGGCGTTCGGGTTGTGGTAATCGCCGCATCCCGTTATGGATTCCACTACCGCAGACTATCCCGGCATATGGAATCCATAAGGGGCGGCTTCCACGAACCCGAACTGTTGAACAGCCGAAGGACCTGGGGTGACATCACCGTCATGTGATCAGTGCAGGGGGCGTGGCTCAGCACTGGATTTGATCCCATGTGCGACTTACCACAACCCGAACGCCGAACTTTTTTTTAAAGTTCGCTCATCTCTATCCAGAACCAGACATCCCCTCACAAGGAAAATATGTAGATGAAGGGAGGTGTCAAACAAGGAGAAGGAGGGCCGTGGAGTGTATCTGCCCCGTCGTTTGTTTTGCATGATGGCCACCCTGTCCCAATCAGTGGTCCATAACTTCAAGCACCATAGTTTTAAAGAAATACTTTGCCCCAGGGTTTAATAATGCGGCTAAGAAAAATTTGTAAACGAGTCCTTACATATGCAAGGCATAACCCTGGTAAGCCTACCCGAGTAACCAGGCAGAGCATCACAAGACTGGATTACCCGTTCTAGAGATTGTAGGTGGACTACACACACCTAACTAAGGTGGGTAATTACAAGTATGTCTTGGTCTGAGTAGATTTGTTCTCTGGATGGCCTGAAGAGCCGCTTACCAAAATGTAGCCGGAAGACACGCAGACCAGTTACTCAAAAGTAAACCCCGACATCCGTAGATTGTCTCAACTCTGGACTTAACAATATTAGTACTCAACTGGCGGCAATGCTCGCTGCACTTGAGGAACACCCCAAGTTGCTTACCAAAGCGCAGTCGTGAGACACGATACTAGTTGCCCATGACAAACCCTGGACTGTGGAGACTGCATCAACTCTCTTCATTTATTACATTTCTGATCATCAAAGGTACCCTGTTTTTTATCAGGTATCCTGTAAAGTATCGAGCCGTGAATGGCTCTCAAATTTTGTATCTAAGAATATACCGTAGCATCCCTGTGATTATCATATAATATGATTTCTCAGTATTATGTTATCTGTACTCATTAATCACCCTGTTTAATGGCACCTTATACCTGCTAAACAGTAGGAGTACTCCATTTATCCTCATTTTCCCAGTTTTTGGGCTTGAGTTCCATGGTGGAGCGTAGGACCCGACCTTTAACCTGGTTTGCGTTCCACTGTGGAGCCAATGAATCTTTCCTAATCTTTATGTTATTTCTGGCAGTATGCCATATCTATTATAAACGATTATTTGCTTTTGGGGAGTTATGGGAAGGTGATATCCCACCTCTTTGGCATGATATGTATTACCTGAGTGGGTCTACTGAGGTCTAGATCCCGGTTTATGTTCAAAAGACTGGAAGTTACGGGCCAAGCACCGGAAGTGACATAGCACTTTTTTTGCAATAGTTGGTATTTAAAGCAGCGTCTGAGTCGATTTCAGAGCGCCACTATTCATTAGGATGCCATCATCTTTTTTCTTTTTTTTAAAGCCCTTTTTGCCATGTATTAGTGGCAAAATATGTTGAAAAGCCTTTTGTGGAGTGTATAAGTGGAAAAAAATAAGGGCCTATTTACCGTTCAGCGGTGCAGTTATATGCTGTAAAGTCCTTTTTGCTTATTAGCCATTGTGTGGTGAAGTGAGAAAATTACAGACTTATTTTTGAGGTGTTTAATTTCCTTTTTATTTATTTATTTGATCTAACAGTGTGTCAGACAGAGAAGTGCCAGGCCCTGCACAGGGGAGCATCAGAGGCCTAAATGTTTCTGGCACAGGCACAGGTCGCAGCAGAGTAAGGGGATGTGGCAGCAGGGGCCTGAGCTCCCAGTGTCAGCTAGCGGCCGTGTCTTGACCAGCAACCCAGCGGTTCTTGATTGGTTGACTCGATCTTTGACTTTGTCGCAAGTGACATCAGACACCCCCAGCCAAGAGTTGGTGGGTTCGTCAGACACAACCCTTAGTCGGCATGGCCCGGGAGGAGGCCCTGTGCCCTCACCTGTCCTCAACCTCCCTCTGTCCTTTTCTGTTCCCTCAGCCAGAGAAGTATTATATGCTGTGGGCTCAGCTCCACTATACAGCGAGGACGAGCTACTAGAGGAGAGTCAGCAGCTACTGCCCAGCCTAGATGTGGAGGAGACATCCGCCGCTTGTCAGAACTATTGGACAGAAAGGAATCCATATTGTGAAGGCCTATACAGATTACATTACAGATTGATGTAGTATGGTAACCATCTTGTCTGATTTCTAAAAAGGCAATATGATTTCAATCCTCCTTAAATTTAGAATTACTAACCAAGAAGTTAGGAATGTTTGCATAAACCTTTTCTCAGGTCATAAATTGAGGGGGATGCAGAGACATACCATAAAACTGCAAGCCCTTGCAAAACAATGAACAGAATGGGCTGAAGGTTTCTTTTCGCTCCCAATAAATAGAAGGGGATAACTTTAATATTATTGTATTGTGATATTATATGCTTTATCCTGTATGTTTATGTTTTAAGAAACTGAGGTCAAGTATAATTCTGTAATTCAAATATATTCCTGGAATATGTAAAGTTAGGTAAAATATACTAATGCTACTTGTTATGTGTGAAAGAATGGTGTAGAGTTAATTACCTCATCGTCAGGGTATGTGGACATAGGAAAGAAGAGTAAATATCTTGAAAGAGGATTGTTTAAAGAGTAAATTTAGGAATAGAGGAGATGTTTGACAAGTTGATAAACATCATTGTCTTTCTTAACCTATTTCTAAGGCTTTGATTAAAGATTATCTTTGGAAAATAGTGGAATTGGTTGTATTTACCTAACTTTTTACATAGAATCCTAAAGGCATCTAGTGGTGGAATTGAAATACGACATGAGTTATGAAATAGTACATAATTTAATTAGTTACGTGAAAGACCAAATCAAACCCTTTTTCAGGAGGGAGATAAATATAGCAGGAAAAGAACATGCAGGGACAGACACCGGATCAGAGGAGGAAGGGGTTACCTCTGACCATCCATAATTTCTGAACTTTGACTGCTGACTTCTTCCCGGCCAATAGATTACAAATTAATGGTATAGTATACATTTTTATCTTTATATTAGCCAATTAATTAACCATATATATATATATATATATATATATATATATTCGAATAAACCATATCCCTCTTGTAGTATCTAGATTGATTGGGGATAATTATAACTGCAGTATCAATTCCGCATTTCGATCTAGGGAGAGAAATATATACAATGATATATATCATTGTATATCAACTTGCAGGAAAGACGTGGCACCTAGATCTCATGGCCACACGAGCCCTGTTGGGGCTGAACTGGAGGAAGCAGAGTACATTGAAGCGCAAGCAATGTGTAGCGAAATGGGTAGTTTTTCTACACAGGCTACAGGGCGATGAGGAAGACGAGGCAGACGACCCAGACACACCGTGGCAGTATGCAGTGGAGATGAAGGCAGGGAGTCCCTCTGAGTCACTTGCACAAATGACCCGATGCATGCTCACTTGCCTGCGTAGTGACAGCTGAATTGTCACCATTCGGCAGAGGGATGACTTCTGGCTCTCCAGCTTGTTGGACCCTCGCTACCGGTCCAAAATGGGAGCCTTTTTACACCCACTGAGAGGGTGGACAAATTGAACTACTACAGAGACATCCTATGTAGTCAGTTGGCCGCAGCCTATCTGCGCCATCAACCATCCTCTCGCAGGTCTGACCAGGGGGCCCTCTGCGCTCACGTTCCACTGCCATGGCTGCTGAGGAGGGGTGGCAGGAGCAGTACTTGCTCCATCAGTAGCAGCCCGAGTCTAGAGTCGCTGATGATCACCTTTGTTCACCCACATAGTGAAGAAACTGCTCACCAGCAGCTAGACATACAGCAGAACCTGAACCAGCAGGTGGTGGCATACTTGGAGTGCACCATGCCAGCCGTTATTAAAGATCCGCTGGACTACTGGGCAGCCAAACTGGATTTGTGGCTGCAACTGTCAGAGTTTGCCCTGGAAAAGCTGTCCTACCCGCCCAGTAGTGTGGAATCATAGCGGATGTTTAGTGTGGCGGGGGCCATAGTTACCCCAAGAAGAACTCACCTGTCCCCCCAAAATGTGGAGAGACTGACCTTTGTCAAGATTAATCACCCACCAATGCCTGATGCATCAGACTAGATCATCCATGGTGCCACACCAACACTTTGACAAAAGAGTCCGGTTTCTTCTGGCTACCTGCCTCAGCTACTATTCTGATGCTGCAACCCGCCTGATGCCACACATCTGATGCCAAGTGCTCTTTCTTTCACCTACCTTCTTCAGCTGGTACTCGTATTGCAACCCACCTCCCCACTCTGTCAACGGGTCACTGTGGTCTCCTGATGCTGCTGCCACCTTCACACTATGTCACTTTGCCACTCTGTGGTCTCCTAATGCTGCTGCCACCTGAACACTATGTCACCTTGCCATGTCATAGGGCAACTCTGTGGACTTCTCATGATGTTCCCACTCTCCCCACTTCATGACTGGGCCACTATTTGCCTTTTGGCCTGGCTGACATCATCATTTATTTGACCTTTCTTCTCTTCTTTCAGAAGGAAGGAAAAATGAGACGCACAACGGATCCTGTCTATGTAACAGTTGTAAGGCCTATATGGTCCCATCAGAATTGGCCTATGATTTGGTAGCCGAAATCAGGAGTGGGTACAAAACACAGAAGACATGCAAATATTCCATTTATGTGGCATCTCTGTTTTGTATCCACTCCTGATTTTTTAGCATTAGCAATACTGATCGATTACTGAGCAAATGCTGACCGAGTAAAGGCGGATGCTCCACAGACAGGATCCGTTTTTTGTGGGTTAGTGTTCTGATGAATCAGAGGAAGGGCAAAATAATCAGTGACGTCAACACAAACTTACTATTGACACCCTCTCCTGTCAGGGGGGAAATACTTGTATAAGCGTTTAATAGAACAGGTTCTATAGAAATCTATATGGAATCAGCTGACGAGGGTGTAAAGGGAGTGCGCTTCCTCTTGACGCTAACATCGACCTCTAAGGCTGAGTCCATACTTGAGTTATTTGGTCAGTTTTGGCCTTGTGATTGTAAGTGAAGTGTGCAGTGATTCTAAGACGCCTGTCATCTGCATGTCATACTGACTCACAGTATTATTTCACTACCACAGCAGTCTTCCTCTGCGTGCAACTGCGAGGCACAGTGTTCTACACCACTATAAAGGCTCCCTGCAGCCAAGAAATAGCAGTTTTTAACGCAATTCGCCACAAATAAATTCGCATCGAAACAAATTTTTTCGAAAAAAATTTGCCGCACCAGCCGAATCCAATTTTTGAGAAATTCGCTCATCTCTAGTCAAGAGTATAACTTGGAGACTTCCCCCACTGCAGTTTGTGTGTGTCTCAGACACTGAACTCTACCAAGACCTGAAGAGGTTCAGATTGACAGCCTGAAGATTGACCAGCCTGTAACTATCTTGAAGCCTCTTTGATTAAATCATGAAGACCTTTGCCACACTCTGGTTTGCAATTTATAAAAAGTTCATTTTCATTCCAACTCATTCAAATGAGTCAAGAGTGTATCTGAAGACTTCCCCCAGTGCAAATTGTGTGTGTCTAGAGCACTCAGCTCTGCCAGAACCGGTGGAGACTCAACCGTACCGCCACTATATCAACCTAATGGTCTCTAAGACATAGTCCAGAAGACCTTGTCGTAGCCAGGTCTCCACTTAAAGGGCTTACACAAGGATCAAGTGATTCTATTCAGGTTGAATTCGGTTAAGGGGTGGATAGTTCTAATCTACAGATTATCAGCCTCTTAGGCTTCCTGCAAGACAAATTTGGCCTTAGGCCCCTTTCACACGAGCGAGTATTCCACAAGGGTACAATGAGTCCTGACCCATTCATTTTAGTTGGTCTGTGTACATGAACGTTGTTTTTCACGCATCACTTCTGTGTTGCGTGAAAATCGCAGCATGTTCTATATTCTGCGTTTGTCATGCAACACTGGCCACATAGAAGGGCTGCGTGAAAAACGCAATGCATCCGCAAGCAAGTGCGGATGCGATTTTCACATATGGTTGCTAAGAGATGTAGTTAGCAAACATTCAGTTTTTTATCAGGCGTGTGCAGAAACGCGTTAAAATGCATTGCACTCTCACGGAAAAAACTGAACACCGGAACGCAATAGCAGACAAAACTCACTGAACTTGCTTGCAGAATCTCTCAATTTTCCCGAGAACGCACCTGCAACACTAATCCGCGGCGTTCGTCTGCAGGGGGCCTTAGAGTATCAACCTAAAAAGTCAAAATTTTGCCTATTCTGCAAGTTTATCTGTCACGGACGTTCCCGTGACAGGTGCCAGGAGATCAGTGAGACTTGCAACATGTGGTTTGATCTGACAGGTTTCCTCGTGGATCAATTGTTGTCTGTGTTGTTTCTGGTAATGCCACACCCCTTGCCTCAGGTGTTGCTTATGTGGTCATTTAACCTTCCCTATTTAGTTTTGCTTCTCCCACCATGCTGTGCGGTTTATAGCTTCAGTTTTGTAGTGGATTGCTGGTGGGTGGATCTTGGCTGAGGTCCTCTAGCTTCCAATACCACTTGAAGTTAAGTGTTTGCTTCCCCTTTTGTATTTTGTGTGTTGCCTTTTCCTGTCATTTGTATTTAGGCCTCCTGTTCATCCTTCTTGTTGAAGGAACAGGTTGTCTCAGTCCTGACCCTATTACCAGGGTCCTACAGGGCGTGTTAGGGCTTTAGGATCCTGTGTATGAACTCATCTACCTCTAGTGTCTGTTCATACTGGTAGTTAGTTGGGACTTTGATTAGGGTCTTTCTAGGAGGCCGTATTCCCTCACCCCTTTCCCTCCTACGCTCGGTGTGGTATTTCCCTCCACACCAAAGTGTGAGATTATCCTTGTCACAATAGTCCTTGATGAAAAGGTTCCTGAAAGGTTTGCTAAGATGTAGCCTTCCATACTCAGAATCTGTGTCAAATTAGAACTTGACTTGACATCTTGGCTATGTTAAAGATAATACAACCGGATCTGCTCATAACAGATGCAGATGGTTGTATTATCAGTAACAGAAGTGTTTTTTAATGGACCCTGCCAGATCCAGCAAAACGATAGTATGAAAGTAGCCTAAAAGTTTAAAGATCATCTCCCTTTGAACCTCTGAAGGAGAACCCACATAAATACCTAACCTAAAGAGGTTATTTCCATCTGGCCATGACATCTGCCATAAGAACAGGGAGATCCTAGTCTTGTCATCAGTGGATCTGTACTTCAGATTCCTTCTTACTCCAAAGGATTGTTCTTTGGTAACTATAATCAGGTCTCCTCCTTCCAGTGTCTGTTATGAGCTTTACTGTAATGTTGAATATCATCTCCATTCCCTAGATCTTTCCAGATGTCCTGAGATCTATTTAGCCTCGAGTAAAGAGATCAGGAAGGTTGAGAATTTATTACTTCATTTCACGAAGGAACAATAAGCTCTTACATGCGCCATAGCTGCCAGGTGCCTGCTGTTTCATACAGCAGACACCAGCAGCTAATGTCCGTGACCGGCGGTAACAATGATCTCAGACTTTTAACCCTTCAGATGCTGTGGTCAAACAGGAGGATCAGGGGAGCCAGATGCATTGTGCGGCAGCCTCAGTCCTCTGTAATGAACTGAAGCTGCCGCATGTTAGCTCCTATGAAGACCCTGCCTGTGGCAGGGCTTTATAGGAATACATTGCAACTCTCATACACTCCAATGTTGGTGTATGAGAGAAGAAATCTGATAATTGTGTTTTATAATTCGCTATGGGAACTATAAAATACAAAAAAAAAAGTTTCAAAAGTTTCAAAAATCTAAAAAATCATCCCCTTTCAACAAAATGTAAATAAAAAATGGAGACTATAAAAAAAAATTACACATCATCGGTATCATCGCGTGCGAAAGCGCCCATACTTTTAAACTATAAAATATTTTTCAGATATGGCAAAATGGAAAAAAAAAGTCAAAATGGTACATTAGACGTTTTTTGTCTCTTCGCCTCCCACAAAAAAGGTAATAAAGTAAAATTAAATAAAATAAATTTTAAAAAGTGATTAAAAAATACCCCAGAATGGTATGAATAAAAACTACAGATCATCCCTTAAAAAATGAGCTCTCCCACAGCTCCATACACATAATTACAAAAGAGTTATAGAGGTCACAATATGGCGATGAAAAGGAAAAAAAAAACAAAGTTTTTTTTTTCAGTTTTAAAATGCAAGAAAAACTAAACATATGTGGTATCGCCATAATCGTACTGACCATGAGAAAGAAAGTAACAGGTAAGTTTTACCGTTTAGGGAACACCGTAAAAACAATACATAAAACTGTTGCGTAATTGCATTATTTTTATAGTTTCACCCCACATGGAATTTTGAAAATAATAACCCCTAATCATGGCTTTAGGAGAAAAAAATTCTCATTCTGAATGCAGCTTCTCTCATGTGTGATTCCTCTTATGTTTTAGAAGACTTGATTTATGTAAAAAATGTTTCCTACATTCTGATCATGAATATGGCTTCACTCCTGTGTGAAATCTCTCATGTATACCAAGATGTGATTTTTGTCTAAAACATTTCCCACATTCTGAACATGAATATGGCTTTTCCCCTGTGTGACTTCTCTCATGTATAACAAGATATGATTTATATGTAAAACACTTCCCACATTCTGAACATGAATATGGCTTCTCTCCTGTGTGAGTTCTCTCATGTGAAACAAGATATGCTTTAGCTGTAAAACATTTCCCACATTCTGAACACGGATATGGTTTCTCTCCTGTGTGAATTCTCTCATGTACAACAAGATGTGATTTTTGTCTAAAACATTCCCCACATTCTGAACATGTATATGCTTTCTCTCCTGTGTGACTTCTCTCATGTATAACAAGATATGATTTATATGTAAAACATTCCCCACATTCTGAACATGAATACGGCTTTTCCCCAGTGTGAAGTCTCCTATGTGTAACAAGAGCTGATTTCTGTGTAAAACATTTCCCACATTCTGAACATGAATATGGCCTCTCTCCTGTGTGACATCTCTCATGTACAACAAGATGTGATTTGTGTGTGAAATATTTCCCACATTCTGAACATGAATACATTTTCTTTCCTTTGTGACGTCTTCTGTGTGTAGAAAGTCCTGAGCTATTTGTGGACTCTTTACCACAATGAAACCTTTTAATCCCTTTCTGACTTGTACTTGTGGTAACAATCTGTGATTGGTCCGGAGAAGGTTCCTCATAATTAGGAAGATTATATGACAGATCTGTACTGTGAAGTCCTGGACGTACATTAAGGGTAATGAGATTTTCTGCTGAAGAGCGCTGCATGATATCTTCATCTAGTGGTAACATGACATTCTCACATTTCTTACTGGGATTTTCTGTTAAGATAAAAATGAAAATTTGTTTTAAAGTGTTTTTTTTTTTGGAAACTACAGAGTAGACAGACTTATAACATTCCAATTAGACTGGAAGTTGATCCAGCAGGAGGGAGAAGTGTTCATTCATTTGGAATCCATTCCTGACTTTGGCCAAAAAACACTGCCCTTGTGATCCCGGCCTTACAAAGCGTCTATAACTACCTGACAAAGTCCAGGATTCTGGTTTACACCGGGTCAGGACTTTTATTACATACAGTAAATAATGACTTAACAAAACAAAAAAATGTGAAAAGCCCGACCATGTCTGTAAACGAGCCCTGCTCTCTGCCAACACGTTTTGCTTTTCAACAGCAACTGGAGATCAATTGAATAACACAAGGAGCAATCATGGATGGAGCTGGTGAAGTGGGGCCTAATGGTTTGGGGCTGGTGGAGGGAACATCATGATTTGTAGCTGGTGGAGGGATATCATGGTTTGAAGCTGCTTTGCTGCCTCGTGGTCTGGACACCCTGCAACCATTGGGTAAACAACTGGGCAGATTTACTAATCCTGCTTAAAACGTACAGAGTAAATCTAGAGATGGAGGAGCTTGGGCTGGAGGACAGATCTGCTGCACAGCTACACAAGTCTGTCTACCTCTATACCACCTAGGTGGTTGGCTTTTCTGTCACAATGGAGCTTCATAAGCCCCGCCCCTGCAGAACTTTCCTGTTTCACATTTTATTGAGACACCAACGATCTTACATAACACTGACGCCAGTTTTAATATCGATGACAAACAGTCTCCCCCATTACATGTCACTGCACACACGTATATACACTGCACATGACGGCTCTTACCCTGTGATATAAGAGGCTGGTGCTCCTCCATTACATGTCACTGCACACACGTGTATACACTGCACATGACGGCTCTTACCCTGTGATATAAGAGGCTGGTGCTCCTCCATTACATGTCACTGCACACACGTGTATACACTGCACATGACGGCTCTTACCCTGTGATATAAGAGGCTGGTGCTCCTCCATTACATGTCACTGCACACACGTGTATACACTGCACATGACGGCTCTTACCCTGTGATATAAGAGGCTGGTGCTCCTCCATTACATGTCACTGCACACACGTGTATACACTGCACATGACGGCTCTTACCCTGTGATATAAGAGGCTGGTGCTCCTCCATTACATGTCACTGCACACACGTGTATACACTGCACATGACGGCTCTTACCCTGTGATATAAGAGGCTGGTGCTCCTCCATTACATGTCACTGCACACACGTGTATACACTGCACATGACGGCTCTTACCTTGTGATATAAGAGGCTGGTGCTTCTCCATTACATGTCACTGCACACACGTGTATACACTGCACATGACGGCTCTTACCCTGTGATATAAGAGGCTGGTGCTCCTCCATTACATGTCACTGCACACACGTGTATACACTGCACATGACGGCTCTTACCCTGTGATATAAGAGGCTGGTGCTCCTCCATTACATGTCACTGCACACACGTGTATACACTGCACATGACGGCTCTTACCCTGTGATATAAGAGGCTGGTGCTCCTCCATTACATGTCACTGCACACACGTGTATACACTGCACATGACGGCTCTTACCCTGTGATATAAGAGGCTGGTGCTCCTCCATTACATGTCACTGCACACACGTGTATACACTGCACATGACGGCTCTTACCCTGTGATATAAGAGGCTGGTGCTCCTCCATTACATGTCACTGCACACACGTGTATACACTGCACATGACGGCTCTTACCCTGTGATATAAGAGGCTGGTGCTCCTCCATTACATGTCACTGCACACACGTGTATACACTGCACATGACGGCTCTTACCTTGTGATATAAGAGGCTGGTGCTCCTCCATTACATGTCACTGCACACACGTGTATACACTGCACATGACGGCTCTTACCTTGTGATATAAGAGGCTGGTGCTCCTCCATTACATGTCACTGCACACACGTGTATACACTGCACATGACGGCTCTTACCTTGTGATATAAGAGGCTGGTGCTCCTCCATTACATGTCACTGCACACACGTGTATACACTGCACATGACGGCTCTTACCCTGTGATATAAGAGGCTGGTGCTCCTCCATTACATGTCACTGCACACACGTGTATACACTGCACATGACGGCTCTTACCCTGTGATATAAGAGGCTGGTGCTCCTCCATCATGGCCTCCTTGTACAGATCCTTGTGTCCTTCTATATACTCCCACTCCTCCATGGAGAAATAGACAGTGACGTCCTGACACCTTATAGGAACCTGACAACACAATGACACCGTCATCACCCAGACCCTCCAGTGCTGTTACTGGAGAATTTCCCAGCATTCCCAGCAGTGTCACCTCTCCAGTCAGCAGCTCCATCATCTTGTGGGTGAGCTCTAGGATCTTCTGCTCATGTATCAGGAGGTGAGGGGAGGCTCTGTGATGGGGTGAGGGGTCCTGCTCCGCCCTCCTGACTCCTGGAGATGGATGATGGGAGTCACACAGTCCCCCGATGTCTTCTTCACTATTGTGTACTCCTGTGGATGGAGAGAGACACTTAGGGAATAAACCCTTCAGGGGCCATGTGCTCTCCTCCGGCCTCTCCTCCTGGTACAACGTGCCTACTTACCTCCTCATGGCTCCTACATGACTATTGGTCACTGGTCACATGACACATCACTCACCATACTGGGGGCTGATCTTCAGGTTCTCCGTCACTTGGAAGGTCTGGGGGCCGTTCTCCAGGACCCTGGACTCTTCCTATCACTTCCTATGATGGATTCTCCTTCCCGATGTCTGACTTGTTACAGAATACAATACAGAGGAGAGAAATCTAGAGAAGTTTACCTCTCCGCTCAGCAGGGAGATGATCTCCAAGGTGAGGTCTAATATTCTTCTGCTGATCTCCTTCCTGTCCATCCTCGGTGGCTCATTCAGGAGAAGGCTCGTATTGCTGGTTTTCTTCATATCGTCTCCAAAAAAGGAATAAAGGTTAATCAGTGAGTCCCATGTCCCCGATAATGAGGGCGAGAAAAAGTACAACTCATCCCGCAAAACTCAGACCCTCATAAAGCTGCACTGATGGGAAAGACCCTGAGCTCCATGTGTATCTAAGCTCCTGGCAGTGCAGTGTGTATCTAAGCTCCTGGCAGTGCAGTGTGTATCTAAGCTCCTGGCAGTGCAGTGTGTATCTAAGCTCCTGGCAGGGAAAACCTCATTTACACGGAGCAGATTCTCTCATCCAGCACAATGATGACAACCTCCACTATCCCCACTACTCCTCCCATCATACTAAGCTGAGGAGCGGAGAAGGATTCCTGTGTGTAATGGAGGAGAATCTCCAGAGGTGACATGTCTGAGCTCTCCACCACACTGTCTCCTCACAGCTCATCTTACCTGCAGGCTGGAGGAATGGCTGATACCAGAGAGAACAAGAGCCCTGACTACCGACCAGCATGGTAGATGCTAGAGTGGAGTTGTTAGAACGAGGTCTGTGACGTCACTGGTCACATGCTCCTTCATGGTCACATGGTCAAGTGGGGGAAGTGCTTATAAACCCAGACTGCAGGAGCTTGTGGAGGAGGAGGAGCTGTGTGCCCGGATGTGCTGCAGACCTAGAGTCCATAGGAGCTCATACACGAGGAGGCATGTGGTGTATTCTGGGGACATGAGGGGGGGGGCATGTGGTGTATTCTGGGGACATGAGGGTGCAGATCTATGGGGGGCATGTGGTGTATTCTGGGGACATGAGGGTGCAGATCTATGGGGGAGGGCATGTGGTGTATTCTGGGGACATGAGGGTGCAGATCTATGGGGGGGCATGTGGTGTATTCTGGGGACATGAGGGTGCAGATCTATGGGGGGGCATGTGGTGTATTCTGGGGACCATGAGGGTGCAGATCTATGGGGGGCATGTGGTGTATTCTGGGGACATGAGGGGTCAGATCTATGAGGGGGCATGTGATGTATTCTGGGGACATGAGGGTGCAGATCTATGGGGGGGCATGTGGTGTATTCTGGGGACATGAGGGTGCAGATCTATGGGGGGGCATGTGGTGTATTCTGGTGACCATGAGGGTGCAGATCTATGGGGGGGCATGTGGTGTATTCTGGGGACATGAGGGTGCAGATCTATGGGGGTCAATCTGTGAGGGGGCATGTGGAGTATTCTGGGGACATGGGGGTGCAGATCTGTGAGGGGGCATGTGGTGTATTCTGGGGACATGAGGGTGCAGATCAATGGGGGGCATGTGGTGTATTCTGGGGACATGAGGGTGCAGATCTATGGGGGGCATGTGGTGTATTCTGGGGACATGAGGTGCAGATCTATGGGGGGCATGTGGTGTATTCTGGGGACATGAGGGTGCAGATCTATGAGGGGGCATGTGGTGTATTCTGGGGACATGGGGGTGCAGATCTATGAGGGGGCATGTGGTGTATTCTGGGGACATGAGGGTGCAGATCTGTGAGGGGGCATGTGGTGTATTCTGGGGACATGAGGGTGCAGATCTATGGGGGGGCATGTGGTGTATTCTGGGGACATGAGGGTGCAGATCTATGGGGGGGCATGTGGTGTATTCTGGGGACATGAGGGTGCAGATCTATGGGGGGGCATGTGGTGTATTCTGGGGACATGAGGGTGCAGATCTATGGGGGGCATGTGGTGTATTCTGGGGACATGAGGGTGCAGATCTATGGGGGGCATGTGGTGTATTCTGGGGACATGAGGGTGCAGATCTATGGGGGTGGCATGTGGTGTATTCTGGGGACATGAGGTGCAGATCTATGGGGGGGCATGTGGTGTATTCTGGGGACATGAGGGTGCAGATCTATGGGGGGGCATGTGGTGTATTCTGGGGACATGAGGGTGCAGATCTATGGGGGGCATGTGGTGTATTCTGGGGACATGAGGGTGCAGATCTATGGGGGGGGGCATGTGGTGTATTCTGGGGACATGAGGGTGCAGATCTATGGGGGGGGCATGTGGTGTATTCTGGGGACATGAGGGTGCAGATCTATGGGGGGGGGGTCAATCTGTGAGGGGGGGGCATGTGGTGTATTCTGGGGACATGAGGGTGCAGATCTATGGGGGGGTCAATCTGTAAGGGGGGGTGTGACAACCACCCGCCAATCCCGTCGTACTATGCCACAGTTGCCATACAGGTCTCGTCCACTAGAGACTTCTGGAGGCGAATCCACTGTGAGCACAGTAGACGTTTAAGATTGGTTGGTGGGCCCAGAAATGATACAATCGGTAAAAATAAAATTATCACTTTCACACTGGAAATTGATTTAATTTGCTGCCACCACTCTTCGTATTGAATCGGAGCGAAGAGACCCCGGCTAGCTTTTCCTAAATGGAAGAACGGGTATTGGTAACCTAGCTAGTAGATTAACAATTTATAAAAATAAAACAATTTGGTAGTATGTCTCCGGAGGACAGAGTTCTTAGCATAGATCAGATGATCAAGTAACAAGGGCAAAACTGGAACGAGGAAATCGTTAGTTTTTATTCTAAACTATACACAAAAAATATATACATTAAAACCGACAGATAAATATACCGGCCGGTGAACAGATTGGTTTGGATAGAAATAGAAGAGATGGAAGGGAATAAAATGTCTGTAAGTTCTGAATTACCGTAGTAAAGTCCAGTAAAAGGCAATCTTTGTAAGGTATAATCCAATATGGTGGTGTGCCCGTGTCCAGCGGGCAGTCGGGATGTTGTTCGACGTCAGAAGAAGAAGGACCCCGGGCTGGATGTGTCGCAGGGTTTTACCCCCTCTGTAGTGGGGAGGGGTTGTGACCCGCACAAGTCCGGCCCTGGGTAATTGGAAGAGGGGCAGTTCCTGCCCCGGACAGAGAAAATCTGGCTGAATCTTTGCCGTGCCAGTTTCTCCGTATCCGTGGGTCAAATTAGGACATAGAGGCCATATTGATGATCAGCACAATTTTACAAATCCTCTGATACCAAACAGGATAGAATTACCATTTGGATTCCCTGAGAGCTTTGATATCTGAGAGAGAGAATCTCCGATTGACTGGCCGATTCCCTGAAAGGTGTATTATT
>CM065589.1:11522447-11549771 GCA_033119425.1 Bufotes viridis | reverse complement strand
GGTATGAGCCGTCATGTGCAATGAATACACGTGTGTGCAGTGACATGTAATGGAGGAGCACCAGCCTCTTATATCACAAGGTAAGAGGCGTCATGTGCAGTGAATACACGTGTGTGCAGTGACATGTAATGGAGGAGCACCAGCCTCTTATATTACAAGGTAAGAGCCGTCATGTGCAGTGTATACACGTGTGTGCAGTGACATGTAATGGAGGAGCACCGGCCTCTTATATCACAAGGTAAGAGCCGTCATGTGCAGTGTATACACGTGTGTGCAGTGACATGTAATGGAGGATCACCAGCCTTTTATATCACAAGGTAAGAGCCGTCATGTGCAGTGTATACACGTGTGTGCAGTGACATGTAATGGAGGAGCACCAGCCTCTTATATCACAGGGTAAGAGCCGTCATGTGCAGTGTATACACGTGTGTGCAGTGACATGTAATGGAGGAGCACCAGCCTCTTATATCACAAAGTAAGACCCGTCATGTGCAGTGTATACACGTGTGTGCAGTGACTTGTAATGGAGGAGCACCAGCCTCTTATATCACAGGGTGAGAGCCGTCATGTGCAGTGTATACACCTGTGTGCAGTGACATATAATGGAGGAGCACCAGCCTCTTATATCACAGGGTAAGAGCCGTCATGTGCAGTGTGTACACGTGTGTGCAGTGACATGTAATGGAGGAGCACCAGCCTCTTATATCACAGGATAAGAGCCGTCATGTGCAGTGTATACACGTGTGTGCAGTGACATATAATGGAGGAGCACCAGCCTCTTATATCACAGGGTAAGAGCCGTCATGTTCAGTGTGTACACGTGTGTGCAGTGACATGTAATGGAGGAGCACCAGCCTCTTATATCACAGGATAAGAGCCGTCATGTGCAGTGTATACACGTGTGCAGTGACATGTAATGGAGGAGCACCAGCCTTTTATATCACAAGGTAGAGCCGTCATGTGCAGTGTATACACGTGTGTGCAGTGACATGTAATGGAGGAGCACCAGCCTCTTATATCACAGGGTAAGAGCCGTCATGTGCAGTGTGTACACGTGTGTGCAGTGACATGTAATGGAGGAGCACCAGCCTCTTATATCACAAGGTAAGAGCCGTCATGTGCAGTGTATACACGTGTGTGCAGTGACATGTAATGGAGGAGCACCAGCCTCTTATATCACAAAGTAAGAGCCGTCATGTGCAGTGTATACACGTGTGTGCAGTGACATGTAATGGAGGAGCACCAGCCTCTTATATCACAGGGTGAGAGCCGTCATGTGCAGTGTATACACCTGTGTGCAGTGACATATAATGGAGGAGCACCAGCCTCTTATATCACAGGGTAAGAGCCGTCATGTGCAGTGTATACATGTGTGTGCAGTGACATGTAATGGAGGAGCACCAGCCTCTTATATCACAGGAGTAAGAGCCGTCATGTGCAGTGTATACACGTGTGTGCAGTGACATGTAATGGAGGAGCACCAGCCTCTTATATCACAGGGTAAGAGCCGTCATGTGCAGTGTATACACGTGTGTGCAGTGACATATAATGGAGGAGCACCAGCCTCTTATATCACAGGGTAAGAGCCGTCATGTGCGGTGTATACATGTGTGTGCAGTGACATGTAATGGGGGAGCACCAGCCTCTTATATCACAAGGTAAGAGCCGTCATGTGCAGTGTATACACGTGTGTGCAGTGACATGTAATGGAGGAGCACCAGCCTCTTATATCACAGGGTAAGAGCCGTCATGTGCAGTGTATACACCTGTGTGCAGTGACATATAATGGAGGAGCACCAGCCTCTTATATCACAGGATAAGAGCCGTCATGTGCAGTGTATACACGTGTGTGCAGTGACATATAATGGAGGAGCACCAGCCTCTTATATCACAGGATAAGAGCCGTCATGTGCAGTGTATACACGTGTGTGCAGTGACATATAATGGAGGAGCACCAGCCTCTTATATCACAGGGTAAGAGCCGTCATGTGCAGTGTATACATGTGTGTGCAGTGACATGTAATGGGGGAGCACCAGCCTCTTATATCACAGGGTAAGAGCCGTCATGTGCAGTGTTTACACGTGTGTGCAGTGACATGTAATGGAGGAGCACCAGCCTCTTATATCACAGGATTAGAGCCGTCATGTGCAGTGTATACACCTGTGTGCAGTGACATGTAATGGAGGAGCACCAGCCTCTTATATCACAGGATAAGAGCCGTCATGTGCAGTGTATACACGTGTGTGCAGTGACATGTAATGGAGGAGCACCAGCCTCTTATATCACAGGGTAAGAGCTGTCATGTGCAGTGTATACACGTGTGTGCAGTGACATGTAATGGAGGATCACCAGCCTTTTATATCACAAGGTAAGAGCCGTCATGTGCAGTGTATACACGTGTGTGCAGTGACATGTAATGGAGGAGCACCAGCCTCTTATATCACAGGGTAGAGCCGTCATGTGCAGTGTATACACGTGTGTGCAGTGACATGTAATGGAGGAGCACCAGCCTCTTATATCACAAGAGTAAGACCCGTCATGTGCAGTGTATACACGTGTGTGCAGTGACTTGTAATGGAGGAGCACCAGCCTCTTATATCACAGGGTGAGAGCCGTCATGTGCAGTGTATACACCTGTGTGCAGTGACATGTAATGGAGGAGCACCAGCCTCTTATATCACAGGGTAAGAGCCGTCATGTGCAGTGTATACACGTGTGTGCAGTGACATGTAATGGAGGAGCACCAGCCTCTTATATCACAGAGTAAGACCGTCATGTGCAGTGTATACACGTGTGTGCAGTGACTTGTAATGGAGGAGCACCAGCCTCTTATATCACAGGGTAAGAGCCGTCATGTGCAGTGTATACACCTGTGTGCAGTGACATATAATGGAGGAGCACCAGCCTCTTATATCACAGGGTAAGAGCCGTCATGTGCAGTGTATACACGTGTGTGCAGTGACATGTAATGGAGGAGCACCAGCCTCTTATATCACAGGATAAGAGCCGTCATGTGCAGTGTATACACGTGTGTGCAGTGACATATAATGGAGGAGCACCAGCCTCTTATATCACAGGGTAAGAGCCGTCATGTGCAGTGTGTACACGTGTGTGCAGTGACATGTAATGGAGGAGCACCAGCCTCTTATATCACAGGATAAGAGCCGTCATGTGCAGTGTATACACGTGTGTGCAGTGACATGTAATGGAGGAGCACCAGCCTCTTATATCACAAGGTAAGAGCCGTCATGTGCAGTGTATACACGTGTGTGCAGTGACATGTAATGGAGGAGCACCAGCCTCTTATATCACAAAGTAAGAGCCGTCATGTGCAGTGTATACACGTGTGTGCAGTGACATGTAATGGAGGAGCACCAGCCTCTTATATCACAGGGTGAGAGCCGTCAAGTGCAGTGTATACACCTGTGTGCAGTGACATATAATGGAGGAGCACCAGCCTCTTATATCACAGGGTAAGAGCCGTCATGTGCAGTTTATACATGTGTGTGCAGTGACATGTAATGGGGGAGCACCAGCCTCTTATATCACAGGGTAAGAGCCGTCATGTGCAGTGTATACACGTGTGTGCAGTGACATGTAATGGAGGAGCACCGGCCTCTTATATCACAGGATAAGAGCCGTCATGTGCAGTGTATACACGTGTGTGCAGTGACATGTAATGGAGGAGCACCAGCCTCTTATATCACAGGGTGAGAGCCGTCATGTGCAGTGTATACACGTGTGTGCAGTGACATGTAATGGAGGAGCACCAGCCTCTCATATCACAGGGTAAGAGCCGTCATGTGCAGTGTATACACGTGTGTGCAGTGACATGTAATGGAGGAGCACCAGCCTCTTATATCACAAGGTAAGACCCTTCATGTGCAGTGTATACACGTATATGCAGTGACATGTAATGGAGGAGCACCAGCCTCTTATATCACAAGGTAAGAGCCGTCATGTTCAGTGTGTACACGTGTGTGCAGTGACATGTAATGGAGGAGCACCAGCCTCTTATATCACAAGGTAAGAGCCGTCATGTGCAGTGTATACACGTGTGTGCAGTGACATGTAATGGAGGAGCACCAGCCTCTTATATCACAGGGTAAGAGCCGTCATGTGCAGTGTATATACGTGTGTGCAGTGACATGTAATGGAGGATCACCAGCCTCTTATGTCACAAGGTAAGACCCATCATGTGCAGTGTATACACGTGTATGCAGTGACATGTAATGGAGGAGCACCAGCCTCTTATATAACAAGGTAAGAGCCGTCATGTGCAGTGTATACACGTGTGTGCAGTGACATGTAATGGAGGAGAACCAGCCTCCTTTATCACAAGGTAAGACCCGTCATGTGCAATGTATACACGTGTGTGCAGTGACATGTAATAGGGGAGCACCAGCCTCTTATATCACAGGGTAAGAGCCGTCATGTGCAGTGTATACACGTGTGTGCAGTGACACGTAATGGAGGAGCACCAGCCTCTAACACACAGGGTAAGAGCCGTCATGTGCAGTGTATACACGTGTGTGCAGTGACATGTAATGGAGGAGAACCAGCCTCCTTTATCACAAGGTAAGAGCCGTCATGTGCAGTGTATACACGTGTGTGCAGTGACATGTAATGGAGGAGCACCAGCCTCTTATATCACAAGGTAAGACCCGTCATGTGCAGTGTGTACATGTGTGTGCAGTGACATGTAATGGAGGACCACCAGCCTCTTATATCACAGGGTAAGACCTGTCATGTGCAGTGTATACACGTGTGTGCAGTGACATGTAACGGAGGAGCACCAGCTTCTTATATCACAAGGTATGAGCCGTCATGTGCAATGAATACACGTGTGTGCAGTGACATGTAATGGAGGAGCACCAGCCTCTTATATCACAAGGTAAGAGGCGTCATGTGCAGTGAATACACGTGTGTGCAGTGACATGTAATGGAGGAGCACCAGCCTCTTATATTACAAGGTAAGAGCCGTCATGTGCAGTGTATACACGTGTGTGCAGTGACATGTAATGGAGGAGCACCGGCCTCTTATATCACAAGGTAAGAGCCGTCATGTGCAGTGTATACACGTGTGTGCAGTGACATGTAATGGAGGATCACCAGCCTTTTATATCACAAGGTAAGAGCCGTCATGTGCAGTGTATACACGTGTGTGCAGTGACATGTAATGGAGGAGCACCAGCCTCTTATATCACAGGGTAAGAGCCGTCATGTGCAGTGTATACACGTGTGTGCAGTGACATGTAATGGAGGAGCACCAGCCTCTTATATCACAAGGTAAGAGCCGTCATGTGCAGTGTATACACGTGTGTGCAGTGACTTGTAATGGAGGAGCACCAGCCTCTTATATCACAGGGTGAGAGCCGTCATGTGCAGTGTATACACCTGTGTGCAGTGACATGTAATGGAGGAGCACCAGCCTCTTATATCACAGGGTAAGAGCCGTCATGTGCAGTGTGTACACGTGTGTGCAGTGACATGTAATGGAGGAGCACCAGCCTCTTATATCACAGGATAAGAGCCGTCATGTGCAGTGTATACACGTGTGTGCAGTGACATATAATGGAGGAGCACCAGCCTCTTATATCACAGGGTAAGAGCCGTCATGTGCAGTGTGTACACGTGTGTGCAGTGACATGTAATGGAGGAGCACCAGCCTCTTATATCACAGGATAAGAGCCGTCATGTGCAGTGTATACACGTGTGTGCAGTGACATGTAATGGAGGAGCACCAGCCTCTTATATCACAAGGTAAGAGCCGTCATGTGCAGTGTATACACGTGTGTGCAGTGACATGTAATGGAGGAGCACCAGCCTTTTATATCACAAGGTAAGAGCCGTCATGTGCAGTGTGTACACGTGTGTGCAGTGACATGTAATGGAGGAGCACCAGCCTCTTATATCACAGGGTAAGAGCCGTCATGTGCAGTGTATACACGTGTGTGCAGTGACATGTAATGGAGGAGCACCAGCCTCTTATATCACAGGGTAATAGCCGTCATGTGCAGTGTATACACGTGTGTACTGTGACATGTAATGGAGGAGCACCAGCCGCTTATATCACAAGGTAAGAGCCGTCATGTACAGTGTATACACGTGTGTGCAATGACATGTAATGGAGGAGCACCAGCCTCTTATATCACAAGGTAAGAGCCGTTATGTGCAGTGTATACACGTGTGTGCAGTGACATGTAATGGAGGAGCACCAGCCTCTTATATCACAAGGTAAGAGCCGTCATGTGCAGTGTATACACGTGTGTGCAGTGACATATAATGGAGGAGCACCAGCCTCTTATATCACAAGGTAAGAGCCATCATGTGCAGTGTATACACGTGTGTACAGTGTCATGTAATGGAGGAGCACCAGCCTCTTATATCACATGGTAAGAGCTGTCATGTGCAGTGTATACACGTGTGTGCAGTGACATGTAATGGAGGAGCACCAGCCTCTTATATCACAGGGTAAGAGCCGTCATGTGCAGTGTGTACACGTGTGTACAGTGACATGTAATGGAGGAGCACCAGCCTCTTATATCACAGGGTAAGAGCCGTCATGTGCAGTGTATACACGTGTGTGCAGTGACATGTAATGGAGGAGCACCAGCCTTTTATATCACAAGGTAAGAGCCGTCATGTGCAGTGTATACACGTGTGTGCAGTGACATGTAATGGAGGAGCACCAGCCTTTTATATCACAAGGTAAGAGCCGTCATGTGCAGTGTATACACGTGTGTGCAGTGACATGTAATGGAGGAGCACCAGCCTCTTATATCACAGGGTAAGAGCCGTCATGTGCAGTGTATACACGTGTGTGCAGTGACATGTAATGGAGGAGCACCAGCCTCTTATATCACAGGGTAATAGCCGTCATGTGCAGTGTATACACGTGTGTACTGTGACATGTAATGGAGGAGCACCAGCCGCTTATATCACAAGGTAAGAGCCGTCATGTACAGTGTATACACGTGTGTGCAATGACATGTAATGGAGGAGCACCAGCCTCTTATATCACAAGGTAAGAGCCGTTATGTGCAGTGTATACACGTGTGTGCAGTGACATGTAATGGAGGAGCACCAGCCTCTTATATCACAAGGTAAGAGCCGTCATGTGCAGTGTATACACGTGTGTGCAGTGACATATAATGGAGGAGCACCAGCCTCTTATATCACAAGGTAAGAGCCATCATGTGCAGTGTATACACGTGTGTACAGTGACATGTAATGGAGGAGCACCAGCCTCTTATATCACATGGTAAGAGCTGTCATGTGCAGTGTATACACGTGTGTGCAGTGACATGTAATGGAGGAGCACCAGCCTCTTATATCACAGGGTAAGAGCCATCATGTGCAGTGTGTACACGTGTGTACAGTGACATGTAATGGAGGAGCACCAGCCTCTTATATCACAGGGTAAGAGCCGTCATGTGCAGTGTATACACGTGTGTGCAGTGACATGTAATGGAGGAGCACCAGCCTTTTATATCACAAGGTAAGAGCCGTCATGTGCAGTGTATACACGTGTGTGCAGTGACATGTAATGGAGGAGCACCAGTCTCTTATATCACAAGGTAAGAGCCGTCATGTGCAGTATAGTATTCTGCATTGTATATATGTTGTAGATTATACATAGAGTTTATGGGCAATGTCCGCCTCTGTACGACTGTTTGTCATCGATATTAAAACTGGCGTCAGTGTTATGTAAGATCGTTGGTGTCTCAATAAAATGTGAAACAGGAAAGTTCTGCAGGGGCGGGGCTTACGATGCTCCATTGTGACAGAAAAGCCAACCACCTAGGTGGTATAGAGGTAGACAGACTTGTGTAGCTGTGCAGCAGATCTCTCCTCCAGCCCAAGCTCCTCCATCTCTAGATTTACTCTGTACATTTTAAACAGGATTAGTAAATCTGCCCAGTTGTTTACCCAATGGTTGCAGGGTGTCCAGACCACGAGGCAGCAAAGCAGCTACAAACCATGATGTCCCCCCCCCCCTCCCACCAGCTACAAATCATGATGTTCCCTCCACCAGCTACAAATCATGATGTTCCCTCCACCAGCCCCAAACCATCAGGCCCCCATTCACCAGCTCCAACCATGATGCTCCTTCTTTTATTCAAATGATGTCTTGTTGCTGCTGAAAGCCAAAACGTGTTGGCAGAGAGCAGGGCTCGTTTCCAGACATTTTCAGGCTTTTCACATTTTTTTGTTTTGTTAAGTCATTATTTACTGTTCGTAATAAAAGTCCTGACCCGGTGTAAACCAGAATCTGGACTTTGTCAGGAAGTTATAGAAGCTTTGTAAGGCTGGGATCACAAGTGCAGTGTTTTTGGCCAAAGTCAGGAATGGATTCTAAATGAATGAACACTTCTCCCTCCTGCTGGATCAACTTCTAGGCTTTTCGGAATGTTATAAGTCTGTCTACTCTGTAGTTTCCCAAAAAAAACTTAAGATAAAAATTACATTTTTTTTTAAACAGAAAATCCCAGTAGGAAATGTGAAACTGTCATGTTACCACTAGATGAAGATATCATGCAGCGCTATTCAGGAGAAAACCTCATTACCCGTAATGTACGTCCAGGACTTCACAGTACAGATCTGTCATATAATCCTCTTAATTATGAGGAACCTTCTTCTGACCAATCACAGATTGTTACCACAAAAACAAGTCAGAAAAGGATTCAAAGGTTTCATTGTGGCCAAGAATCCACAAACAGCTCAGGACTTTCTACACACCTAGGATGTCACCTAGGATGTCACAAAGGAGAGACAACGTATTCATGTTCAGAATGTGGGAAAAGTTTCACACGGAAATCAATTCTTGCTCAACATCAAAGATGTCACACAGGTGAGAAGCCATATTCCTGTTCAGAATGTGGGAAATGTTTTATGGCTAAATCTCATCTTGTTAAACATGAGAAAAGTCACACAGGTGAGAAGCCATATTCATGTTCAGAATGTGGGAAATGTTTTACATATAAATCATATCTTGTTAGACATGAGAGAAAACATACAGGAGAGAAGCCATATTCATGTTCAGAATGTGGGGAATGTTTTAGACAAAAATCACATCTTGTTATACATGAGAGAAGACACACAGGAGAGAAACCATATTCCTGTTCAGAATGTGGGAAATGTTTTACAGCTAAATCATATCTTGTTACACATGAGAGAACTCACACAGGAGAGAAGCCATATTCATGTTCAGAATGTGGGAAATGTTTTACATATAAGTCATATCTTGTTAGACATGAGAGAAGTCACACTGGCGAGAAAGCATATATATGTTCAGAATGTGGGGAATGTTTTAGGCAAAAATCACATCTTGTTATACATGAGAGAAGTCACACAGGAGATAAACCATATTCGTGTTCAGAATGTGGGAAATGTTTTAGACAAAAATCACATCTTGTTATCCATGAGAGAAGTCACACAGGGGAGAAGCCGTATTCATGTTCAGAATGTGGGAAATGTTTTACAGAGAAATCAATTCTTGTTACACATGAGAGAATTCACACAGGAGAAAAAGCATATTCATGTTCAGAATGTGGGAAATGCTTTACACAGAAATCCAATCTTGTTACACATGAGAGAATTCACACAGGAGTGAAGCCATATTCATGTTCAGAATGTGGGAGACGTTTTTTACATAAATCAAGTCTTCTAAAACATAAGAGGAATCACACATGAGAGAAGCTGCATTCAGAATGAGAATTTTTTTTCCTAAAGCCATGATTAGGGGTTTTTAGTTTAGTCACAGAAAAGAGAAGCCATATGGCCACAATATAACGAAACAATATATCACTGGGTCATAGACATTGTTTTCATTTCAGGTTGTATATTTGGATATAAAAGCTTAATTGATGTCACATAACGGATTCTATAAAACATCTGATAAATCCTGTTTAGGAAGACATATATTCTGTTCATGACTTATATTTTAAACCTTGCAGTTAACCCTTTCAGCCCCAGAGGATTTTTGCATTTTCAATATTCCATGTGGGGTGAAATTGTAAAAATAATGTAATTACGCAACAGTTTTATGTATTGTTTTTACGGTGTTCCCTAAACGGTAAAAATTATCTGTTACTTTCTTTCTCCTGGTCAGTACGATTATGGCGATACCACATATGTTTAGTTTTTCTTGCATTTAAAAACTGAAAAAAAACCTTTGAATAAGATGTTTTTTTTTCCTTTTCATCGCCATATTGTGACCTCTATAACTCTTTTGTAATTATGTGTATGGAGCTGTGGGAGAGCACATTTTTTAAGGGATGATCTGTAGTTTTCATTCATACCATTCTGGGGTATTTTTTAATCACTTTTTAAAATTTATTTTATTTAATTTTACTTTATTACCTTTTTTGTGGGAGGCGAAGAGACAAAAAACGTCTAATGTACCATTTTGACTTTTTTTTCCATTTTGCCATATCTGAAAAATATTTTATAGTTTAAAAGTATGGGCGCTTTCGCACGCGATGATACCGATGATGTGTAATTTTTTTTATAGTCTCCATTTTTTATTTACATTTTGTTGAAAGGGGATGAATTTTTACATTTTTTTTATAGTTCCCATAGGGCAATTATCAGATTTCTTTTCTCATACACCAACATTGGAGTGTATGAGAGTTGCAATGTATTCCTATGAAGCCCTGCCACAGGCAGGGTCTTCATAGGAGCTAACATGCAGCAGCTTCAGTTCATTACAGAGGACTGAGGCTGCCGCACAATGCATCTGGCTCCCCTGATCCTCCTGTTTGACCACAACATCTGAAGGGTTAAAAGTCTGAGATCATTGTTACCGCCAGTCACGGACATTAGCTGCTGGTGTCTGCTGTATGAAACAGCAGGAATCTATGGCACATGCGAGAGCTTATTGTTCCTTCCGGAAATTAAGAAATAAATTCTCAACCTTCCTGATCTCTTTACTCCAGGTTAAATAGATCTCAGGACATCTGGAAAGATCTAGGGAATGGAGATGATATTCAACATTACAGTAAAGCTCATAACAGACACTGGAAGGTGGAGACCTGATTATAGTTACCAAAGAACAATCCTTCGGAGTAAGAAGGAATCTGAAGTACAGATCCACTGATGACAAGACTAGGATCTCCCTGTTCTTATGGCAGATGTCATGGCCAGATGGAAATAACCTCTTTAGGTTAGGTATTTATGTGGGTTCTCCTTCAGAGGTTGAAAGGGAGATGATCTTTAAACTTTTAGGCTACTTTCTTACTATCGTTTTGCTGGATCTAGCAGGGTCCAGCAAAAACGTTTCCGTTACTGATAATACAACCATCTGCATCTGTTATAAGCGGATCCAGTTGTATTATCTTTAACATAGCCAAGATGTCAAGTCAAGTTCTAATTTGACACAGATTCTGAGTATGGAAGGCTACATCTTAGCAAACCTTTCAGGAACCTTTCATCAAGGACTATTGTGACAAGGATAATCTCACACTTTGGTGTGGAGGGAAATACCACACCGAGCGTAGGAGGGAAAGGGGTGAAGGAATACGGCCTCCCAGAAAGACCCTAATCAAAGTCCCGCCTAACTACCAGTATCAACAGACACTAGAGGTAGGTGAGTTCATACACAGGATTCTAAAGCCCTAACACGCCTTGTAGGACCCTGGTAATAGGGTCAGGACTGAGACAACCTGTTCCTCCAACAGGAAGGATGAACAGGAGGCCTAAATACAAATGACAGGAAAAGGCAACACACAAAATACAAAAGGGGAAGCAAACACTTAACTTCAAGTGGTATTGGAAGCTAGAGGAGCTCAGCCAAGATCCACCCACCAGCAATCCACTACAAAACTGAAGCTATAAACTGCACTACCTAGTGGGAGAAGCAAAACTAAATTGGGAAGGTTAAATGACCACATAAGCAACTCCTGAGGCAAGGGGTGTGGCATTACCAGAAACAACACAGACAACAATTGATCCACGAGGAAACCTGTCAGATCAAACCACATGTTGCAAGTCTCACTGATTTCCTGGCAACTGTCACGGGAATGTCCGTGACAGATAAACTTGCAGAATAGGCAAAATTTTGACTTTTTAGGTTGATACCCTAAGGCCCCCCTGCAGACGAACGCCGCGGATTAGTGTTGCAGGTGCTTTCTCGGGAAAATCGCGAGATTCTGCAAGCAAGTTCAGTGAGTTTTGTCTGCTATTGCGTTCCAGTGTTCAGTTTTTTCCGTGCGAGTGCAATGCATTTTAATACGTTTCTGCACATGCATGATAAAAAACTGAATGTTTGCTAACTACATCTCTTAGCAACCATCTGTGAAAATCGCATTGCATCCGCACTTGCTTGTCAAGGCTGTCAATCTGAACCTCTTCAGGTCTTGGTAGAGTTCAGTGTCTGAGACACACACAAACTGCAGTGGGGGAAGTCTCCAAGTTATACTCTTGACTAGAGATGAGCAAATTTCTCAAAAATTGGATTCGGCTGGTGCGGCAAATTTTTTTCGTAAAAAATTTGGTTCGATCCGAATTTATTTGCGGCGAATCGTGTTAAAAACTGCTATTTCTTGGCTGCAGAGAGCCTTTATAGTAGTGTAGAACACTGTGCCTTGCAGTTACACGCAGAGGGAGACTGCTGTGGCAGTGAAATAATACTGTGAGTCAGTATGACATGCAGATGACAGGCGTCTTAGAATCACTGCACACTTCACTTACAATAACAAGGCCAAAACTGACCAAATAACTCAAGTATGGACTCAGCCTTAGAGGTCGATGTTAGCGTCAAGAAGAAGCGCACTCCTTTTACACCCTCGTCAGCTGATTCCATATAGATTTCTATAGAACCTGTTCTATTAAACGCTTATACAAGTATTTCCCCCCTGACAGGAGAGGGTGTCAGTAGTAAGTTTGTGTTGACGTCACTGATTATTTTGCCCTTCCTCTGATTCATCAGAACACTAACCCACAAAAAACGGATCCTGTCTGTGGAGCATCCGCCTTCACTCGGACAGCATTTGCTCAGTAATCGATCAGTATTGCTAATGCTAAAAAATCAGGAGTGGATCCAAAACAGAGATGCCACATAAATGGAATATTTGCATGTCTTCTGTGTTTTGTACCCACTCCTGCTTTCGGCTACCAAATCATAGGCCAATTCTGATGGGACCATATAGGCCTTACAACTGTTACATAGATCGGATCCGTTGTGCGTCTCATTTTTCCTTCCTTCTGAAAGAAGAGAAGAAAGGTCAAATAAATGATGATGTCAGCCAGGCCAAAAGGCAAAATAGTGGCCCAGTCATGAAGTGGGGAGAGTGGGAACAGCATGAGAAGTCTACAGAGTTGCCCTATGACATGGCACGGTGACAGTGTTCAGGTGGCAGCAGCATTAGGAGACCACAGAGTGGCAAAGTGACATAGTGTGGAGGTGGCGGCAGCATCAGGAGACCACAGTGACCCGGTGACAGAGTGGGGAGGTGGGTTGCAATACGAGTACCAGCTTAAGAAGGTAGGTGAAAGAAAGAGCACTTGGCATCAGATGTGTGGCATCAGGCGGGTTGCAGCCTCAGAATAGTAGCTGAGGCAGGTAGCCAGAAGAAACCGGTCTCTTTTGTCAAAGTGTTGGTCTAGTCTGATGCATCAGGCATTGGTGGGTGATTCATCTTGACAAAGGTCAGTCTCTCCACATTTTGGGTGGACAGGTGAGTTCTTCTTGGGGTAACTATGGCCCCCGCCGCACTAAACATCCGCTATGATGCCACACTACTGGCCGGGCAGGACAGCTTTTCCAGGGCAAACTCTGACAGTTGCAGCCACAAATCCAGTTTGGCTGCCCAGTAGTCCAGCGGACCTTTAATAATGGCTGGCATGGTGCACTCCAAGTATGCCACCACCTGCTGGTTCAGGTTCTGCTGTATGTCTAGCTGCTGGTGAGTAGTTTCTTCACTATGTGGGTGAACAAAGGTGATCATCAGCGACTCTATACTCGGGCTGCTACTGATGGAGCAAGTACTGCTCCTGCCACCCCTCCTCAGCAGCCATGGCAGTGGAACGTGAGTGCAGAGGGCCCCCTGGTCAGACCTGCGAGAGGATGGATGATGGCGCAGATAGGCTGCGGCCAACTAACTACATAGGATGTCTCTGTTGTAGTTCAATTTGTCCACCCTCTCAGTGGGTGTAAAAAGGCCCCCATTTTGGACCGGTAGCAAGGGTCCAATAAGCTGGAGAGCCAGAAGTCATCTCTCTGATGTATGGTGACAATTCGGCTGTCACTACGCAAGCAAGTGAGCATGCATCGGGTCATTTGTGCAAGTGACTCAGAGGGACTCCCTGCCTTCATCTCCACTGCATAATGCCACGGTGTGTCTGGGTTGCCTGCCACGTCTTCCTCATCGCCCTGTAACCTGTGTAGAAAAACCACCCATTTCACTACACATTGCTTGTGCTCCAATGTACTCCGCCTCCTCCAGTTCAGCCCCAACAGGGCTCATGTGGCCATGAGATCTAGGCGCCACGTCTCCAGTCCCCTGACCAGCCATTGTTACCACCATCTGTTCCAGGACATGAAGCAGTGGAATGATATCATTCATCCCGTAGCCCTGGCGACTGACAAATGATGTGACTTCCTCAAAAGGCCTGAGCAAACAGCATGTGTCACGCATGAGCTGCCACTGGCCGCCATCAAAGTTACACAGGGGAGTACGCCTGTCCGCTTGGTTCATCAAGAAATCGTTGATGGCCTTTCTTTGTTCGCAGTGGCGTACCTCTAATAGAGCAGACCATGCAACTGCTATGGGGCTCGTAGGGGAAGTGGCCCCACTGTGGAGGAAAGGCCCGACCCCTGTATTACAATTAGCACAACAGCTCCGTCCAGAGTCATGGCCAGGGCCTCTGGCTCCGCCTTTCAGCTCCCCTCACTGTTTTTCTGGTGCACGATGTGCTCAAGCTTCCCCCCTCCCCCCCAGCAAGGGCCAGATCCTACCATGTGGAGATGCCTCTAGCAGCAGCCTGCACATGTCCTCAGGGGCTGCACTGCTGAGGAGAGGTCTGTTTTTTAGCAGCTACAGCAAGATGTGCTGCTGCCATCAGAAGCCTCCCCCATGCTCCCCTCCCCCACTCTTCCCTGTCCTGGCACATTGCAGAGTCCTCCTCTGCTGTTTTGTATTCCATGTGCAGCAGTCCGGACAGAGTAAGGGGGAAAGAGAGCCTGCTGCACTGTCTGCTGAGGATAAGATATCCTCCCAACAATCCTGACTGTTTACCCTGGAGACCTGCACAGAAGGTAAGTGTGTGCCAGTGTAATATGTTAGAAGGCCGGTTTATTGGCCTGTATTTGTGGGAGAGGCGTAAGTAGCACATTTATACCAGGCAGGCGCCTCCCTTGGGTGTGTCGACGGTGCTGCATAGTTGTGTGCAGTCTGAGCCATCTATGGCAGCACATTAGCTGAATCTGCAGCTTCCATACCCAGTCAGCGTCCAGTATCCCAGTTGAGGTTGTTCCGGTCGGATGAGGGTTTGCGGCAAGCTCGTGCAGCATCGTCCTGTTACAGTCCGGCTGGCGATGTGTCAGCTCCTTTGGTGAGGAGAAGCAGCAATGCATCGGAGCGATCTTCCTGGCAGCCCACGTTTGGCGCCCACGTGGCAGCACGGTTAGTCCGGCCGGCGGTATGCCGACTCTTTTGGTGAGTAGGAGCAGCCCTGCACCGGAGCGATTCTGCCTGGCACCCCCACGTTTGGCGCCCATGCGGCAGTATGGTTAGGTAGCAGGGGTCAGCGTGACTCCGTCTCGTTTTTCTCGCGCCTGGCAGCCCACGCTTGGCGCCCACATGGCAGCTTAGGTCACCTTGCTTAGTCTGCGTATATCTGTATGTCTTTCTTGTCTGCTTTCACTTTGCTGCTCGTCAGCAAACCTCTCTCGCTTCCGCTATTATTTCTGCAGACAGACTAAAGCCTTGTTCACACTGACATCCAGCATTATCCCTTTACTTGCATTATAGAGGGTGAGGTTCAGGCAGCTGATTAATCCAGGTGGAGCAGAGTTGCTGTTTTCAGAGTGTTATTGTTTCTTTAGTATAAATGCTATTTGGCGATATGTATATTAAGTAGACGGTAAGCTTCTATGTGTTGAGGTTTCTTTCATTTGTCTTGTTTCATTTGTTTTGGAAATGTAAAATGTGTGTGTGCCACTTTAAGATTGTGAACCTGAGTTTGTGTACTTAAAAAGCACCTGTGCAAGGTGCTGGGGATCTATCTTCAGTTCAGAATGTTACCTGGACACCGGGGGAGCTACTTACTACAAAGGTAATTGCAGAGACCCATGTGGACCTGTTATTTTGCTTCGTTTTGTTGCTTTATTTGTGCTAAAAATAGATAGGAGCATGGCTTTGCCGAGAACCGAGTTTAGTTTGTTTTTACGGCATATACACCCACATCTCTACTGGGCGCATGTGCTGATGGTGGCAACGTTTGCATGTACTCGCCTATAGCAGCGTGGTGTCTTGCAGGTGGTTTATATTACTGCATGCCTCACGTCAGTGTCAGCATACTACCACAGTGAGGATTGGCTTTACATGTCATTTGTTGCTATTTAGGTCACGTCACAGCTCGCCATTTTCAGTTGATGTGGTCAATCACATCTCGTGCTTAGGTAGTAGAAAGGAAAAGGGGGGAAAAAAAGTTTTATTTTTGGTTGTTATAGGTTCTGAATGTTGGGTAAGATACTTTTTTTAATCAGTTTGCGGTCTCACAACATCAGACCTGAGGTCACTAGTGGGGTGACAGGAGGAGGGTGGAGCAGTGTCACTAGTGGGGTGACAGGAGGAGGGGGAATCAGGGTTACTAGTGGGGTGACAGGAGGAGCGGGAAACAGGGTCACTAGTGGGGTGACAGGAGGTGGGTGGAGCAGGGTCACTAGTGGGGTGACAGGAGGAGGGGTAAGCAGGGTCACTAGTGAGGTGACAGGAAGAGGGGGAAGCAGGGTCACTAGTGGGGTGACAGGAGGTGGGTGGAGCAGGGTCACTAGTGGGGTGACAGGAGGAGGGGTAAGCAGGGTCACTAGTGAGGTGACAGGAAGAGGGGGAAGCAGGGTCACTAGTGGGGTGACAGGAGGAGGGGGAAGCAGGGACACTAGTGGGGTGACAGGAGGAGGGGGGAGCAGGGTCACTAGTGGGGTGACAGGAGGAGAGGGAGCAGGGTCACTAGTGAGGTGACAGGAGGAGGGGTGAGCAGGGTCACTAGTGAGGTGACAGGAGGAGGGAGCAGGGTCACTAGTGAGGTGACAGGAGGAGGGGGAGCAGGGTCACTAGTGGGGTGACAGGAGGAGGGGGAAGCAGGGTCACTAGTGAGGGTGACAGGAGGAGGGGGGAGCAGGGTCACTAGTGGGGTGAAAGGTGGAGGGAGGAGCAGAGTCACTAGTAGGGTGACAGGTGGAGGGGGGAGCAGGGTCGCTAGTAGGGTGACAGATAGAGGGGGGAGCAGGGTCACTAGTGGGGTGACAGGTGGAGGGGGGAGCAGGGTCACTAGTGGGGTGATAGGAGAAGGGGGGAGCAGGGTCACTAGTAGGGTGACAGGTGGAGGGGGGAGCAGGGTCACTAGTGGGATGACAGGTGGAGGGGGAATAAAAGAGAAAAAACAGGGAAAAGTGTTACACTATAAAAAATTCCAGGGATGGCAGACACTGGAAAAGGAATTGGGTAACACAAGGGCGCCTGTGGGATGGACCAGGTCAGAGTAGGAGTCAAAGGAAACAAGAGTGGTGCACTGAACAAAGAGGGACGGTAGCACAATACGTAGTCTTAGCAGCAGCTTAACACTTGGATAACAGAGTAAGTGAGACCGAAAACCGGGGGGTGGCAGTGAAAAGAGGAAAAAACCAAAGGTTCAAACAGCCGGCTTCATCCAGCTGTTTGAACAGCCGGATGAAGCGGTGAATCCGCGAAACGGCCGTCGCTGTTTTTCAGTGAATATGCAATCCATGTGAGTCCCCCTGTTTACACACGCTTTCTCTGCAATAAAAGAAGATTTTTCTAAAGGATGGTGAGTGCGCCTATCTGCTCTACTTGATGTTTCATACAGGAAAGCATGTTTCCTAACAATTTTCCTGTAAAATTGATTTTTTGGGGGGTTTTGTGCATATTTTCGTCAGTCTATAAAAGTGACGTACAACTCGGACAACATGGTTCCCAGCAGCGACCTGGGAGTCCAAGATGCATCCATACATCGTCCACCTGCTGTTCCCGATCCATTTCAGTGGTGTTCCTGTCACTTTCTGACCTTTTCCAATGGACCAGGCACCTTCCCCTCTTCAGAGTGCCTGGTTGTCTCCCATTGACTTCCATTATACTCGGGTGCTCGGTCGAGCACACGAATATAGCGATGTGTTTGGGCCGAATACTTTGGTGCTTGATCATCACTAGCGACAGTATCAGCATCGGTTCCAGCGTATGAGTTTGTTCACCTTCAGGACTTGCTTATACTGTCAGCCATCAGAGAAAGACTCAGAGATCGTTAGGAGGTTACCATTCCCTCCTCCCTAGCTTTTAGGCCTAGTTTGCTTTCTGTTGTTGTTTGTTTATTTGGTGTTCCTCCCATCCCCACCTACCCGTGACATTATCAACCGCCGTAAACCATTATCATTTCCCTTGCTCTGTGCAGATATGGATACTGTTACTGCACTGGTTGATCACATGCAGGGATTATCTTTGGAGGTAGCTGACCTCTGTAATACTGTTGCACAGTTTCAGAGGTCCTCAGGTGTCTGGTAGCCAGTGGGAACCAGGTCTGCCCTGAACCTAAGATTGCCCTCCTGGTTAGGTTTTTCTGGGGGGAGTGATAACTTTGTTAGATTCAGAGAATCTTGTAAACTGTATTTTCGACTACGCCCGCTCTCCTCTGGGGATGACAATCAAAGAGTGGGGATTATTATTTCTCTGCTGAAAGGTAACGCTCAGTCCTAGGCCTTTTCTCTGCTGATTGGTTCCCAATCCCTCCGATCGGTGGATGAGTTTATCAGAGCCCTGGGGCTTATTTATGATGACCCAGACCGGGTTTCCCTGGCCGAATCTAAGTTGCGTAGCTTGCGGTAGAGAGAATGTTCTGCAGAGTCATATTGCACTGAATTTAGGAGGTGGGTGACTGATTTGGTGTGGAATGACCCGGCACTCCGTAGTCAGTTCTATCAAGGGCTGTCAGAGAAACTAAATGACGCCCTGGTATTCCACGAAAACCCTGACTCATTGGAGGCGGCCATGTCCCTGGCCGTACGGATTGATAGACACCTGAGAGAGAGGTGCAAGGTTCCCCTCACTTTTTTTCTTCTGTGGTAAAGAAGGACTTTTTATGAATGTATGTCCTTATAGTAAACCTCAAGGTGAAAGAGGAAAAAAAAAAGTTATAACTAATGGGTCCAGTTCTCTTACTCTTGGCAGTGTGGGTGGGGAGTTAGAGAATGTATTTTTGGCTTTTAACAGTAGTACCTGATTTATCCTGCCTGCCAGGGTGGCGCTAGACTCCAAAAATATTGAATTGGAAATATTTATTAACAGTGGGGCAGGGGTTAACCTTGTGGATTGTCAGTTCGAGATCACCAAATCCACCATATTAAGTGGCCCCTATGTCAAGATCCCGATATTTTACAAGCTTTAAGGATGTGAAGGGGAAAACCTAAGCCAGACAGCTGTTTCGGGGTGTTGCTTCCTCATCAGTGTGGAGTAAGATTCTGGCTAACCGGGAGCAATGCCTCGGAGACTACTCAAACAAAACAATAGCTTATCTCAGGGAGACCAGCTACAGAAAACACAGTTGAGCCTCATTTAAGAGTCTCAACACAGCAATCCAAAGTGTTAGCCAGAATCCTACTCCACACTGATGAGAGGCAACACCCGAAACAGCTGTCTATGGATAACTGGCTTATAGCTTGTAGTGATGAGCAAGAGGTGCCATATTCGATTTCACGATATTTTGCGAAGATTCGATTGAATATTTGTCATATATTCGTCGAAATCGAATATTCGTCATTATTCTATATATTGCGAATGTTACATGAATTTATATTCGCATTGCGAATTAAACTTCGAGCTGAGTTCCTAATGGTTGTAACTTGTATTGCTAGAATTGACGAAGATAACGAATATCACGAATATAGCACTATATTCTCATTCTTCGTTATATTCTAGCAACAACCATTAGGAACCCAGCTCTAAGCTTCATTCGCGAAGCGAACATATAATCGAATAGCGAATTGATCTTAGAGCTAAGCTCCTAATGGTTGTTTTGCTAGAATATAATGAAGATGACGAATATCACGAATTCACGAATATAGCACTATATTCTCAATCTTCGTTATATTCTAGCAACAACCATTAGGAACTCAGCTCGCAGTTTCATTCGCGAAGCGAACATATAATCGCATTGCGAATTAAACTTAGAGCTGAGTTCCTAATGATCGTTGCTAGAATATAACGAAGATTGAGAATATAGCGCTATATTCGTGAATTTTTGATATTCGTTATTATATTCTAGCAGTACAACCAGGAACCCAGCTCTAAGTTGAATTCGCAATGCGAATAATTCAGGTTATATTAATCGCATTGCGATTACAACTTAGTCAAATTTGTGAGATTGCGATTCTCACATCCGACAGTACATTTTAGCATGGAGGCGTTCCCATGCACACAGGAAGTCGGCAGAAGCGGCAAAGGGCATTGACTGGAACGGGCAGGGAGCCAGGAATCCTCCGGACAGGTAAGAACAGCTTTTGGGAAGTGGGAAGAGAAGTTAGACAACCAGAGAGCAACAAGGATTAACTAAAAAAAAAAAAAAACGAATATTCGAATAGCGAATATATAGCGATATATTTGCAATATTAACGAATTTGCGAAGTCCCATTATTCACAAAAAAAATTCGCTATTCAAATATTCGCGCTCAACACTAATAGCTTGTAAAAAAGCGGGATCTTGACATAGGGGCCACTTAATATGGTGGATTTGGTGATCTCTGTAATGGAGACACCCCTTTGCTCGGTTTTCCTTCCTTTGAGGGATATCTGGCTTTCATTGTGTTGTAGACCCATAATTGGGGCTCCACATTTATTTTGCATATTACTGTTTCCCAGGGAGCTTTGCACTTTGGATTGCTGCGTTGAGACTCTTAAGTGAGGCTCCGCGGTGTTTTCTGTAGCTGGTCTCCCTGAAATCAGCTATTGGTGTGTTTGTCAGTTCGCCCAGAGTCATGGTTTTAAAACAAGCGCATTAAACAAGGGGATATCTGTGTTGGCAATCGATTCCGCCCCTCTCTCTGAAAAGTGTCTGACTCATATAGTGCAGGATATTCATTTAACCCCTTAAGGACACGGCCCTATTTCACCTTAAGGACCAGGCCATTTTTTGGAAATCTGACCAGTGTCACTTTATGTGGTGATAACTTTAAAACGCTTTTACTTATCCAGGCCATTCTGAGATTGTTTTTTCGTCACATATTGTATTTCATGACAGTGGTAAAATAAAGTCGAAAAATTTCATTTTTATTTATAAAAAAATACAAAATTTACCAAAAATTTTGAAAAATTTACAATTTTCCAAGTTTCAATTTCTCTACTTCTAGAATACATAGTAATACTGCCAAAAAAGTTATTGATTTACATTCCCATATGTCTACTTCATGTATCGATTATTTTGGGAATGCCATTTCATTTTTGGGGACATTACAAGGCTTAGAAGTTTAGAAGCAAATCTTGACATTTTTCAGAAATTTTCAAAAACCCACTTTTTAGGGACCAGTTCAGGTCTGAAGTCACTTTGCGAGGCTTACATAATAGAAACCACCCAAAAATGACCCCATTCTAGAAACTACACCCCTGAAGGTACTCAAAACTGATTTTACAAACGTCATTAACCCTTTAGGTTTTCCACAAGAGTTAATGGCAAATAAAGATAAAATTTCTGAATTTCGATTTTTGGGAAAATTTTTGATTTTAATCCATTTTTCCAGTAACAAAGCAAGGGTTAACAGCCAAACAAAAGTCAATATTTATTGCCCCGATTCTGTAGTTTGCAGAAACACCCCATATGTGGTCCTAAACTGCTGTATGGCCAAACGGCAGGGCACAGAAGTAAGGGAACGCCATATGGTTTTTGGAAGGCGGATTTTGCTGGACTGGATTTTTGACACCATGTCCCATTTGAAGCCCCCTGATGCACCCCTAGAATAGAAACTCCATAAAAGTGACTCCATCTAAGAAACTACACCCCTCAATGTATTCAAAACTAGTTTTACAAACTTTGTTAACCCTTTAGGTGTTCCACAAGAGTTATTGGCAAATGGAGATGAAATTTCAGAATTTCAATTTTTGTTACCTTGCCTCAAAAAAGTGTAATATAGAGCAACCAAAAATCATATTTACCCTAAAATAGTACCAACAAAACTGACACCTTATCCTGTAGTTTCCAAAATGGGGTCACTTTTTGGGAGTTTCTACTGTAGGGGTGCATCAGGGGGCTTCAAATGGGACATAGTCTCAAAAAAACAGTCCAGCAAAATCCGCCTTCCAAAAACCATATGGCGTTCCTTCCTTCTGTGCCCTGCCGTTTGGGCCATACAGCAGTTTACAACCACATATGGGGTGTTTCTGCAAACTACAGAATCAGGGCAATAAATATTGAGTTTTGTTTGGCTGTTAACCCTTGCTTTGTTACTGGAAAATGGATTAAAATGGATAATTTGCAAAAAAATAGCTGTTTTGGGACAGTTTTGTATTTTTGTTATTTACATCGTTGAACTGACAGGTTAGATTGTGTGCTATTTCTATAGAGCAGGTTGTTACTGACGTGACAATACCAAATATGACTACTTTTTGGGGTTTTTTGTTTCAGTTTTACATAATAAAGCATTTTTGAAAAAATGATTTTTAGTGTCTCCACATTCTGAAAGCCATAGTTTTTTTTTTTTTGCGATTGTCCTATGTAGGGGCTCATTTTTGCGGGATGAGATGGCGGTTTGAATGGTACTATCTTGGGGTGCATATGACTTTTTGATCACTTGCTATTACACTTTTTGTGATGTAAGGTGACAAAAAATGACTTTTTTACAACGTTTTTATTTTTTATGTTTACAGCGTTCACCTGAGGGGTTAGGTCATGTTATATTTTTATAGAGCAGGTCGTTACGAACGCGACGATACCCAATATGTATACTTTTTTTATTTATTTTGGTGTTACACAATAATATCCTTTTGAAACAAAAAAACATGTTTTAGTGTCTCCATAGTCTGAGAGCCATATTTTTTTCAGTTTTTAGGCGATCGTCTCCAGGTTGGGTATAATTTTTGCGGGATGAGGTGGCGGTTAGATTGGCACTATTTGGGTGGTCATATGACTTTTTGATCGCTTGCTATTACACTTTTTGTGATGTAAGGTGACAAAAAATGGCTTTTTGACAAAGTTTTTTTTTTTTTTACAGTGTTTACTTGAGGGGTTAGGTCATGTGATATTTTTATAGAGCAGATTCTTACGGACGTGGAGATACCCAATATGTCTACTTTTTTAAATTTTTTACATTTAACAATAAAAGCATTTTTGAAACAAAAAATCATGTTTTAGTCTGAGAGGCATAGTTTTTTTATTTTTTGGGCAATTGTTTTATGAAGGGGCTCATTTTTTGCGGGATGAGATGGCGGTTAGATTGGTACTATTTTGGGAGGCATACGCCTTTTGATCGCTTTGTATTACACTTTTAGTGATGTAAGGTGCCCAAAAATGACTTATTTACACCATTTTTGGGTTTTTTTTTTATGGCGTTCACCTGAGGGGTTCAGTCATGTGATATTTTTATAGAGCTGTTTTTTACGGACGCGGCGATACCTAATATGTGTAGTGTATTTTTTTTTTTTACTTTTTATTCAGTGATTTGTGTTTTTTTTATTTTTACTTTTTTTTCACTTTTTTACATTTTTTTTTGACCCAGACCCACTTGGTTCTTGTAGATCCAGTGGATCTGGTGTCTATATAATACAGTACAGTACACTATATAGTGTACTGCACTGTATTTTTTACTTTTCATAGTCTGATCAGACTTCTGCCTTTAGCACAAGTCTGACCAGAGTTACTATACCATGGCAAGCAGGACGCTTCTGAAAGCGTCCTGCTGCCATGGTAACCATCACCCACTGCCATTAGAGAGCAGTGGGTGATGGATGGGGAGGGAGGGGAGCTCCCTCCCTCTGCGATCCCATCCTGGGGGGGCTGCATAGGCAAGGAAGGGGTTAAACGGCTGGCATCTGCAGCACAGATGCCAGCCGTTTTTCTATCAGAGTGCCAGCAATGTGCTGGCACTCTGATAGAACCACTAGACACCAGGGAATTATTACAAGGGAGGCGGGCGGGGGATCGCTATTGCGATCCCGCCTGCCGCACCGCCTGCCTCCCGCACCGCCTACCGCCGCCGCAACCACCCCCCCTGCACCCCCGCCGCCATAACAAGATCAGGGGATGCAGGGGGGGGTTAATATGATTATCTTTGGGGCAATTAACTCTCTGATCTCATCAGAATCGCTGCAAACCGCAGGTCTGGAATTGACCTGCGGTTTGCAGCGATCGCCGATACGGGGGGGTCACATGACCCCCCTCGGCATTAGAACATGGTTCCTGCTTCCTGCTGATCTACATCAGCAGGAACCATGTTGCTACGGCGCCCACATCGGGCGCAGTAGCAGTTTAAACACAGGGCGTACAGGTACGCCCTGTGTCCTTAAGGACTCGGACATTAGGGCGTACCTGTACGCCCTGTGTCCTTAAGAGGTTAAGGCTGGGTTCACACGAGCGTGTCCGGATTAGGTCCGGATGCGTTGCGAATGCGTTCAGTGAAAACTGTGCGATTTCACAGGCAAAGACATTCAGTTTTGCCTGCGATTGCGTTCAGTTGTTCCGTTTTTTCCGCGTGAGTGTAATGCGCGTGATAAAAAACTGAAGGTTTACAAACAACATTTCCTAGCAACCATCAGTGAAAAACACATTCACTTCTATGGGGCTAGGGATGCGTGAAAAACGCAGAATATAGAACATGCTGCGATTTTCACGCAACGCACAAGTGATGCGTGAAAAAAAACGCTCATGTACACAGCCCCATTGAAATGAATGGGTCAGGATTCAGTGCGGGTGCAATGCGTTCACATCACGCATTGCACCCGCGTGGAAAACTCGCCCGTGTGAAAGGGGCCTAAGGGTGGGTGATTCCCATGTTCAGTCCATTTCTTGTTTTGTACTGAAGGATCTGCCTGCTCCTCTAGTGCTAGGTTTACCATGGTTGACCAGACATAATACTACCATTGATTGCTCTCTCACCCATCTGCTGATGATTGGCAGTTCTCTCCTAGAGAGAAAGGGAGAAAACTAGGTAGAAGCCTGTCAGTCATCAGCAGGTGGGCGAGAGAGCAGGAATTTATGAATATCCATGACTCTTCTCAGGTGGGGCCGGTACTCTTTTCCAGGCCCAGTCTGCAATGATTGTGATGTTGGTTCTCGGCAACCACTTACTTTTAACTGATAAATGACAGATCTCTGAAATCAACTCACCTGTCTCTACTTTATTCTGCCGTTAGTATGGGCAGCATAAAGTTGATAACAGGTTCCCTTTAAGGCGGTCGTCCCTAGGTGAGTGTTAGGCAAATTATGCATTGACAGCACAGGCTGCAGACGGCAACACTATTGTCAGCAGCTGACAGGTTAAAAAAAGCCCATCCTGCGCGAGCCATGTGCCGGTGGATGGCTCGCTCCAGATACATTTGCAGTCTGCTTTTTGCCTCCTGTGCACTGCGAGTTCTTCCTGCTTCTCCTCCCTCTCTGTTGCTCCGTCTCTCCCTCTGAACTCCCCTCTTCTTCCTCTCTTGTGGCCACCCACGTGATGTCCGTCGACACGTCATCATCGTCACCTTCACTACCACTAACATTAAAGATCTCGGAGTAGGCAGCAACAGTGGGGGCCTCTTTGGGCTGATCTGGGTACTGTCGTCAGACCTTTGGGTGGCGGCCGTTGCTACCTCCTCTTCCTCATCCGATGCCAAGAATGGCTACGCATCGATAAGGTCTGGGAATGGATGGGAAAATAATAACTTTGACTTCCGTGGAGGCGCTATAGTGGTGGTGGTGGTGTATTTGGGGGTGCATTTAGGCTCCGGCCTGGTGCTCCTGCCCAACCCCTACCACACCTGCGGACCGGCCTGCCCCATCCTCTGCCTGTCATTTTCAAAATGATCCTGTGGCAAAGTCCCTAGAGAAAAGCAGTATTTGTAGAAGCAGGTATATCAATCCCGTCTATCAGTATTTTGTAGAACAGTGTTTCCCAACCAGTGTGCCTCCAGCTGTTCCAAAACTACAACTCCCAGCATGCCTGCACAGCCAAAGGCAGTCCGGGCATGCTGGGAGTTGTAGTTTTGCAACAGCTGGAGGCACACTGGTTGGGAAACACTGTTGTAGAAGTCGGTGTATCGCAGGCCTCAATCTATATTTGGTGTAAGCAGGTATATCAATCCCGTCTATCAGTATTTTGTGGAAACAGGTATATAGAACCCCTTAATCAGTATTTGCTGGAAACCGGTATATTGCACCCCTCAATCAGTATTTTGTGGAAGCCGGAGTATTGCACCCCTCAATCAGTATTTTGTGGAAACAGGTATATCAAACCCCTTAATCATTTCTTTTTGGGTCAACAGGTATATCACACCAGTTGAAATTAGTTATTCCAATAGCATTTGTCCCTCTATGTATAGACAGCACACCTATACCAGTCCTTAAAAGGACTTTTGTGGCCCTATCGTTAGTGTTTGGTGTCCCTAACAGCCTGTCCCTGCTCCACAAAGCAACCTCTCCCTACACTGGCAAAACACAGAATGTTAAATGGCTGCCAGATCGGGTTCATTTATAGGGTGGGGGTGTGTCCATGTGCTGAAACATCTCAATTGGCTGTCCTGTCCCACCTGATGGATGTGTCATGGGTCAAAGTTCGGCGCAATGCAAAAGAATATGGCGAGCGTGAATATCACCATATGTTCACGTTTGGCGAACGAGCAAAATTCACAGCGAAACGACCGCGGGGCCATCACTAGTCATGGTTTTCCCAATTAATTAAGATGAGTCGAGGGCTTTGGAGGCTTCCCCCACTGCACAATCTGGTGTCTCAGGGCAAGCAGCTCTGCTCATACCAAACTGATAAAATCGAACAGCCTAGAGCTGTGATGGCTAACGTCCAGCACTCAGCTGTGGTAAAACTACCACTCCCAAGATGCACACTTGCTTGGCTGTTCTCAGAACATCATAGAAATGAATGGGGCATGCTGGAAGTCATGGTTTCACCACAG
>CM065589.1:11499831-11521947 GCA_033119425.1 Bufotes viridis | reverse complement strand
GTTGTACTTCGTTCAGTTATGTGTGAGGTTTTCCCTGCCAGGAGCTTAGATACACACTGCACTGCCAGGAGCTTAGATACACACTGCACTGCCAGGAGCTTAGATACACACGGAGCTCAGGGTCTTTACCGTCAGTGCAGCTTTATGAGGGTCTGAGTTTTGCGGGATGAGTTGTACTTTCTCTCGGCCTCATTATCGGGGACATGGGACTCACTGATTAACCTTTATTCCTTTTTTGGAGGAGGATGAAGAAAACCAGCAATCTGAGCCTTCTCCTGAATGAGCCACCGAGGATGGACGGGAAGGAGATCAGCAGAAGAATATTAGACCTCACCTTGGAGATCATCTCCCTGCTGAGCGGAGAGGTAAACTCTCTAGATTTCTCTCCTCTGTATTGTATTCTGTAACAAGTCAGACATCGGGAAGGAGAATCCATCATAGGAAGTGATAGGAAGAGTCCAGGGTCCTGGAGAACGGCCTCAGACCTTCCAAGTGACGGAGAACCTGAAGATCAGCCCCCAGTATGGTGAGTGATGTGTCATGTGACCAGTGACCAATAGTCATGTAGGAGCCATGAGGAGGTAAGTGAGCACGTTGTACCAGGAGGAGAGGCCGGAGGAGAGCACATGGCCCCTGAAGGGTTTATTCCCTAAGTGTCTCTCTCCATCCACAGGAGTACACAATAGTGAAGAAGACATCGGGGGACTGTGTGACTCCCATCATCCATCTCCAGGAGTCAGGAGGGCGGAGCAGGACCCCTCACCCCATCACAGAGCCTCCCCTCACCCCCTGATACATGAGCAGAAGATCCTAGAGCTCACCCACAAGATGATGGAGCTGCTGACTGGAGAGGTGACACTGCTGGGAATGCTGGGAAATTCTCCAGTAACAGCACTGGAGGGTCTGGGTGATGACGGTGTCATTGTGTTGTCAGGTTCCTATAAGGTGTCAGGATGTCACTGTCTATTTCTCCATGGAGGAGTGGGAGTATATAGAAGGCCACAAGGATCTGTACAAGGAGGCCATGATGGAGGAGCACCAGCCTCTTATATCACAGGGTAAGAGCCGTCATGTGCAGTGTATACACGTGTGTGCAGTGACATGTAATGGAGGAGCACCAGCCTCTTATATCACAAGGTAAGAGCCGTCATGTGCAGTGTATACACGTGTGTGCAGTGACATGTAATGGAGGAGCACCAGCCTCTTATATCACAAGGTAAGAGCCGTCATGTGCAGTGTATACACGTGTGTGCAGTGACATGTAATGGAGGAGCACCAGCCTCTTATATCACAGGGTAAGACCCGCCATGTGCAGTGTATACACGTGTGTGCAGTGACATGTAATGGAGGAGCACCAGCCTCTTATATCACTAGGTAAGATCCGTCATGTGCAGTGTATACATGTGTGTGCAGTGACATGTAATGGAGGAGCACCAGCCTCTTATATCACAAGGTAAGAGCCGTCATGTGCAGTGTATACACGTGTGTGCAGTGACATGTAATGGAGGAGCACCAGCCTCTTATATCACAAGGTATGACCCGTCATGTGCAGTGTATACACGTGTGTGCAGTGACATGTAATGGAGGAGCACCAGCCTCTTATATCACAAGGTAAGATCCGTCATGTGCAGTGTATACACGTATGTGCAGTGACATGTAATGGAGGAGCACCAGCCTCTTATATCACAAGGTATGACCAGTCATGTGCAGTGTATACACGTGTGTGCAGTGACATGTAATGGAGGAGCACCAACCTCTTATATCACAGGGTAAGAGCCGTCATGTGCAGTGTATACACGTGTGTGCAGTGACATGTAATGGAGGAGCACCAGCCTCTTATATCACAGGGTAAGACCTGTCATGGGCAGTGTATACACGTGTGTGCAGTGACATGTAATGGAGGAGCACCAGCCTCCTATATCATAAGGTAAGACCTGACATGTGCAGTGTATACAAGTGTGTGCAGTGACATGTAATGGAGGAGCACCAGCCTCTTATATCACAAGGTAAGACCCATCATATGCGGTGTATACACGTGTGTGCAGTGACATGTAATGGAGGAGCACCAGCCTCTTATATCACAAGGTATGACCCGTCATGTGCAGTGTATATACGTGTGTGCAGTGACATGTAATGGAGGAGCACCAGCCTCTAATATCACAGGGTAAGAGCCATCATGTTCCAGTGTGTACACGTGTGTGCAGTGACATGTAATGGAGGAGCACCAGCCTCTTATATCACAAGGTAAGAGCCGTCATGTGCAGTGTATATACGTGTGTGCAGTGACATGTAATGGAGGAGCACCAGCCTCTTATATCACAGGGTAAGAGCCATCATGTTCCAGTGTGTACACGTGTGTGCAGTGACATGTAATGGAGGAGCACCAGCCTCTCATATCACAATGTAAGAGCCGTCATGTGCAGTGTATACACGTGTGTGCAGTGACATGTAATGGAGGAGCACCAGCCTCTTATATCACAAGGTAAGAGCCGTCATGTGCCAGTGTGTACACGTGTGTGCAGTGACATGTAATGGAGGAGCACCAGCCTCTTATATCACAAGGTAAGAGCCGTCATGTGCAGTGTATACAGTGTGTGCAGTGACATGTAATGGAGGAGCACCAGCCTCTTATATCACAAGGTAAGAGCCGTCATGTGCAGTGTATACACGTGTGTGCAGTGACATGTAATGGAGGAGCACCAGCCTCTTATATCACAAGGTAAGAGCCGTCATGTGCAGTGTATACACGTGTGTGCAGTGACATGTAATGGAGGAGCACCAGCCTCTTATATCACAAGGTAAGAGCCGTCATGTGCAGTGTATACACGTGTGTGCAGTGACATGTAATGGAGGAGCACCAGCCTCTTATATCACAAGGTTAGAGCCGTCATGTGCAGTGTATACACGTGTGTGCAGTGACATGTAATGGAGGAGCACCAGCCTCTTATATCACAAGGTAAGAGCCCGTCATGTGCAGTGTATACATCGTGTGTGCAGTGACATGTAATGGAGGAGCACCAGCCTCTTATATCACAGGGTAAGAGCCGTCATGTGCAGTGTATACACGTGTGTGCAGTGACATGTAATGGAGGAGCACCAGCCTCTTATATCACTAGGTAAGAGCCGTCATGTGCAGTGTATACACGTGTGTGCAGTGACATGTAATGGAGGAGCACCAGCCTCTTATATCACAAGGTAAGACCCGTCATGTGCAGTGTATACACGTGTGTGCAGTGACATGTAATGGAGGAGCACCAGCCTCTTATATCACAGGGTAAGAGCCGTCATGTGCAGTGTATACACGTGTGTGCAGTGACATGTAATGGAGGAGCACCAGCCTCTTATATCACAAGGTAAGACCCGTCATGTGCAGTGTATACACGTGTGTGCAGTGACATGTAATGGAGGAGCACCAGCCTCTTATATCACAAGGTAAGAGCCGCCATGTGCAGTGTATACGTGTGTGCAGTGACATGTAATGGAGGAGCACCAGCCTCTTATATCACAAGGTAAGAGCCGTCATGTGCAGTGTATACACGTGTGTGCAGTGACATGTAATGGAGGAGCACCAGCCTCTTATATCACAAGGTAAGAGCCGCCATGTGCAGTGTATACACGTGTGTGCAGTGACATGTAATGGAGGAGCACCAGCCTCTTATATCACAAGGTAAGACCCGTCATGTGCAGTGTATACACGTGTGTGCAGTGACATGTAATGGAGGAGCACCAGCCTCTTATATCACAAGGTAAGAGCCGTCATGTGCAGTGTATACACGTGTGTGCAGTGACATGTAATGGAGGAGCACCAGCCTCTTATATCACAAGGTAAGACCCGTCATGTGCAGTGTATACACGTGTGTGCAGTGACATGTAATGGAGGAGCACCAGCCTCTTATATCACAGGGTAAGAGCCGTCATGTGCAGTGTATACACGTGTGTGCAGTGACATGTAATGGAGGAGCACCAGCCTCTTATATCACAAGGTAAGACCCGTCATGTGCAGTGTATACACGTGTGTGCAGTGACATGTAATGGAGGAGCACCAGCCTCTTATATCACAAGGTAAGAGCCGTCATGTGCAGTGTATACACGTGTGTGCAGTGACATGTAATGGAGGAGCACCAGCCTCTTATATCACAAGGTAAGAGCCGTCATGTGCAGTGTATACGTGTGTGCAGTGACATGTAATGGAGGAGCACCAGCCTCTTATATCACAGGGTAAGAGCCGTCATGTGCAGTGTATACACGTGTGTGCAGTGACATGTAATGGAGGAGCACCAGCCTCTTATATCACAGAGGTAAGAGCCGTCATGTGCAGTGTATACACGTGTGTGCAGTGACATGTAATGGAGGAGCACCAGCCTCTTATATCACAAGGTAAGACCCGTCATGTGCAGTGTATACACGTGTGTGCAGTGACATGTAATGGAGGAGCACCAGCCTCTTATATCACAAGGTAAGAGCCGCCATGTGCAGTGTATACACGTGTGTGCAGTGACATGTAATGGAGGAGCACCAGCCTCTTATATCACAAGGTAAGAGCCGTCATGTGCAGTGTATACACGTGTGTGCAGTGACATGTAATGGAGGAGCACCAGCCTCTTATATCACAGGGTAAGAGCCGTCATGTGCAGTGTATACACGTGTGTGCAGTGACATGTAATGGAGGAGCACCAGCCTCTTATATCACAAGGTAAGAGCCGCCATGTGCAGTGTATACACGTGTGTGCAGTGACATGTAATGGAGGAGCACCAGCCTCTTATATCACAAGGTAAGACCCATCATGTGCCAGTGTATACACGTGTGTGCAGTGACATGTAATGGAGGAGCACCAGCCTCTTATATCACAAGGTAAGAGCCGTCATGTGCAGTGTATACACGTGTGTGCAGTGACATGTAATGGAGGAGCACCAGCCTCTTATATCACAAGGTAAGAGCCGTCATGTGCAGTGTATACACGTGTGTGCAGTGACATGTAATGGAGGAGCACCAGCCTCTTATATCACAAGGTAAGAGCCGTCATGTGCAGTGTATACACGTGTGTGCAGTGACATGTAATGGAGGAGCACCAGCCTCTTATATCACAAGGTAAGAGCCGTCATGTGCCAGTGTGTACACGTGTGTGCAGTGACATGTAATGGAGGAGCACCAGCCTCTTATATCACAAGGTAAGAGCCGTCATGTGCAGTGTATACACGTGTGTGCAGTGACATGTAATGGAGGAGCACCAGCCTCTTATATCACAAGGTAAGAGCCGTCATGTGCAGTGTATACACGTGTGTGCAGTGACATGTAATGGAGGAGCACCAGCCTCTTATATCACAAGGTAAGAGCCGTCATGTGCAGTGTATACACGTGTGTGCAGTGACATGTAATGGAGGAGCACCAGCCTCTTATATCACAAGGTAAGAGCCGTCATGTGCAGTGTATACACGTGTGTGCAGTGACATGTAATGGAGGAGCACCAGCCTCTTATATCACAAGGTAAGACCCGTCATGTGCAGTGTATACACGTGTGTGCAGTGACATGTAATGGAGGAGCACCAGCCTCTTATATCACAGGGTAGAGCCGTCATGTGCAGTGTATACACGTGTGTGCAGTGACATGTAATGGAGGAGCACCAGCCTCTTATATCACAAGGTAAGAGCCGTCATGTGCAGTGTGTACACGTGTGTGCAGTGACATGTAATGGAGGAGCACCAGCCTCTTATATCACAGGGTAAGAGCCGTCATGTGCAGTGTATACACGTGTGTGCAGTGACATGTAATGGAGGAGCACCAGCCTCTTATATCACAAGGTAAGAGCCGTCATGTGCAGTGTATACACGTGTGTGCAGTGACATGTAATGGAGGAGCACCAGCCTCTTATATCACAGGGTAAGAGCCGTCATGTGCAGTGTATACACGTGTGTGCAGTGACATGTAATGGAGGAGCACCAGCCTCTTATATCACAAGGTAAGAGCCGCCATGTGCAGTGTATACACGTGTGTGCAGTGACATGTAATGGAGGAGCACCAGCCTCTTATATCACAAGGTAAGAGCCGTCATGTGCAGTGTATACACGTGTGTGCAGTGACATGTAATGGAGGAGCACCAGCCTCTTATATCACAGAGGTAAGAGCCGTCATGTGCCAGTGTATACACGTGTGTGCAGTGACATGTAATGGAGGAGCACCAGCCTCTTATATCACAAGGTAAGAGCCGTCATGTGCAGTGTATACACGTGTGTGCAGTGACATGTAATGGAGGAGCACCAGCCTCTTATATCACAGGGTAAGAGCCGTCATGTGCAGTGTATACACGTGTGTGCAGTGACATGTAATGGAGGAGCACCAGCCTCTTATATCACAGGGTAAGAGCCGTCATGTGCAGTGTATACACGTGTGTGCAGTGACATGTAATGGAGGAGCACCAGCCTCTTATATCACAGGGTAAGAGCCGTCATGTGCAGTGTGTACACGTGTGTGCAGTGACATGTAATGGAGGAGCACCAGCCTCTTATATCACAGGGTAAGAGCCGTCATGTGCAGTGTATACACGTGTGTGCAGTGACATGTAATGGAGGAGCACCAGCCTCTTATATCACAAGGTAAGAGCCGTCATGTGCAGTGTATACACGTGTGTGCAGTGACATGTAATGGAGGAGCACCAGCCTCTTATATCACAGGGTAAGAGCCGTCATGTGCAGTGTATACACGTGTGTGCAGTGACATGTAATGGAGGAGCACCAGCCTCTTATATCACAAGAGTAAGAGCCGTCATGTGCAGTGTATACACGTGTGTGCAGTGACATGTAATGGAGGAGCACCAGCCTCTTATATCACAAGGTAAGAGCCGCCATGTGCAGTGTATACACGTGTGTGCAGTGACATGTAATGGAGGAGCACCAGCCTCTTATATCACAAGGTAAGAGCCGTCATGTGCAGTGTATACACGTGTGTGCAGTGACATGTAATGGAGGAGCACCAGCCTCTTATATCACAGGATAAGAGCCGTCATGTGCAGTATATACACGTGTGTGCAGTGACATGTAATGGAGGAGCACCAGCCTCTTATATCACAGGGTAAGAGCCGCCATGTGCAGTGTATACACGTGTGTGCAGTGACATGTAATGGAGGAGCACCAGCCTCTTATATCACAAGGTAAGACCCGTCATGTGCAGTGTATACACGTGTGTGCAGTGACATGTAATGGAGGAGCACCAGCCTCTTATATCACAAGGTAAGAGCCGTCATGTGCAGTGTATACACGTGTGTGCAGTGACATGTAATGGAGGAGCACCAGCCTCTTATATCACAAGGTAAGACCCGTCATGTGCAGTGTATACACGTGTGTGCAGTGACATGTAATGGAGGAGCACCAGCCTCTTATATCACAAGGTAGAGCCGTCATGTGCAGTGTATACACGTGTGTGCAGTGACATGTAATGGAGGAGCACCAGCCTCTTATATCACAAGAGTAAGACCCGTCATGTGCCAGTGTGTACACGTGTGTGCAGTGACATGTAATGGAGGAGCACCAGCCTCTTATATCACAAGGTAAGAGCCGTCATGTGCAGTGTATACACGTGTGTGCAGTGACATGTAATGGAGGAGCACCAGCCTCTTATATCACTAGAGTAAGATCCGTCATGTGCGTGTACACGTGTGTGCAGTGACATGTAATGGAGGAGCACCAGCCTCTTATATCACAAGGTAAGAGCCGTCATGTGCAGTGTGTACACGTGTGTGCAGTGACATGTAATGGAGGAGCACCAGCCTCTTATATCACAGGGTAAGAGCCATCATGTTGCAGTGTATACACGTGTGTGCAGTGACATGTAATGGAGGAGCACCAGCCTCTTATATCACAAGGTAAGACCCGTCATGTGCAGTGTATACACGTGTGTGCAGTGACATGTAATGGAGGAGCACCAGCCTCTTATATCACAGGGTAAGAGCCGTCATGTGCAGTGTATACACGTGTGTGCAGTGACATGTAATGGAGGAGCACCAGCCTCCTATATCACAAGGTAAGAGCCGTCATGTGCGGTGTATACACGTGTGTGCAGTGACATGTAATGGAGGAGCACCAGCCTCTTATATCACAAGGTAAGACCCGTCATGTGCAGTGTGTGCAGTGACATGTAATGGAGGAGCACCAGCCTCTTATATCACAAGGTAAGAGCCGTCATGTGCAGTGTATACACGTGTGTGCAGTGACATGTAATGGAGGAGCACCAGCCTCTTATATCACAGGGTAAGAGCCATCATGTTCCAGTGTGTACACGTGTGTGCAGTGACATGTAATTGAGGAGCACCAGCCTCTCATATCACAAGGTAAGAGCCGTCATGTGCAGTGTATACACGTGTGTGCAGTGACATGTAATGGAGGAGCACCAGCCTCTTATATCACTAGGTAAGATCCGTCATGTGCAGTGTGTGCAGTGACATGTAATGGAGGAGCACCAGCCTCTTATATCACAAGGTAAGAGCCGCCATGTGCAGTGTGTGCAGTGCCATGTAATGGAGGAGCACCAGCCTCTTATATCACAAGGTAAGACCCGTCATGTGCAGTGTATACACGTGTGTGCAGTGACATGTAATGAAGGAGCACCAGCCTCTTATATCACAGGGTAAGAGCCGTCATGTGCCAGTGTGTACACGTGTGTGCAGTGACATGTAATGGAGGAGCACCAGCCTCCTATATCACAAGGTAAGACCCGTCATGTGCAGTGTATACACGTGTGTGCAGTGACATGTAATGGAGGAGCACCAGCCTCTTATATCACAGGGTAAGAGCCGTCATGTGCCAGTGTGTACACGTGTGTGCAGTGACATGTAATGGAGGAGCACCAGCCTCCTATATCACAAGGTAAGAGCCGTCATGTGCAGTGTATACACGTGTGTGCAGTGACATGTAATGGAGGAGCACCAGCCTCTTATATCACAAGGTAAGAGCCGTCATGTGCAGTGTATACACGTGTGTGCAGTGACATGTAATGGAGGAGCACCAGCCTCTTATATCACAAGGTAAGAGCCGTCATGTGCCAGTGTGTACACGTGTGTGCAGTGACATGTAATGGAGGAGCACCAGCCTCTTATATCACAAGGTAAGAGCCGCCATGTGCAGTGTATACACGTGTGTGCAGTGACATGTAATGGAGGAGCACCAGCCTCTTATATCACAAGGTAAGACCCGTCATGTGCAGTGTATACACGTGTGTGCAGTGACATGTAATGGAGGAGCACCAGCCTCTTATATCACTAGGTTATATCCGTCATGTGCAGTGTATACACGTGTGTGTGCAGTGACATGTAATGGAGGAGCACCAGCCTCTTATATCACAAGGTAAGAGCCGCCATGTGCAGTGTATACACGTGTGCAGTGACATGTAATGGAGGAGCACCAGCCTCTTATATCACAAGTTAAGACCCGTCATGTGCAGTGTATACACGTGTGTGCAGTGACATGTAATGGAGGAGCACCAGCCTCTTATATCACAGGGTAAGAGCAGTCATGTGCAGTATATACACGTGTGTGCAGTGACATGTAATGGAGGAGCACCAGCCTCATATATCACAAGGTAAGACCCGCCATGTGCAGTGTATACACGTGTGTGCAGTGACATGTAATGGAGGAGCACCAGCCTCTTATATCACAAGGTAAGACCCATCATATGCGGTGTATACACGTGTGTGCAATGACATGTAATGGAGGAGCACCAGCCTCTTATATCACAAGGTATGACCCGTCATGTGCAGTGTATACACGTGTGTGCAGTGGCATGTAATGGAGGAGCACCAGCCTCTTATATCACAAGGTAAGAGCCGTCATGTGCAGTGTATACACGTGTGTGCAGTGACATGTAATGGAGGAGCACCAGCCTCTTATATCACAAGGTAAGAGCCGTCATGTGCAGTGTGTACACGTGTGTGCAGTGACATGTAATGGAGGAGCACCAGCCTCTTATATCACAAGGTATGAGCCGTCATGTGCAGTGTATACACGTGTGTGCAGTGACATGTAATGGAGGAGCACCAGCCTCTTATATCACAAGGTAAGACCCGTCATGTGCAGTGTGTACACGTGTGTGCAGTGACATGTAATGGAGGAGCACCAGCCTCTTCTATCACAAGGTATGACCCGTCATATGCGGTGTATACACGTGTGTGCAGTGACATGTAATGGAGGAGCACCAGCCTCTTATATCACAAGGTAAGAGCCGTCATGTGCAGTGTATACACGTGTGTGCAGCGACATGTAATGGAGGAGCACCAGCCTCTTATATCACAGGGTAAGAGCCATCATGTTCCAGTGTGTACACGTGTGTGCAGTGACATGTAATTGAGGAGCACCAGCCTCTCATATCACAAGGTAAGAGCCGTCTTGTGCAGTGTATACACGTGTGTGCAGTGACATGTAATGGAGGAGCACCAGCCTCTTATATCACAAGGTAAGACCCATCATATGCGGTGTATACACGTGTGTGCAATGACATGTAATGGAGGAGCACCAGCCTCTTATATCACAAGGTATGACCCGTCATATGCGGTGTATACACGTGTGTGCAGTGGCATGTAATGGAGGAGCACCAGCCTCTTATATCACAAGGTATGACCCGTCATATGCGGTGTATACACGTGTGTGCAGTGGCATGTAATGGAGGAGCACCAGCCTCTTCTATCACAAGGTATGACCCGTCATATGCGGTGTATACACGTGTGTGCAGTGACATGTAATGGGGGAGCACCAGCCTCTTTTATCACAGGGTAAGAGCCGTCATGTGCAGTGTATATACGTTTGTGCAGTGACATGTAATGGAGGAGCACCAGCCTCTTATATCACAGGGTAAGAGCCGTCATGTGCCAGTGTCTACACGTGTGTGCAGTGACATGTAATGGAGGAGCTCCAGCCTCTTATATCACAGGGTAAGAGCCGTCATGTGCAGTGTATACACGTGTGTGCAGTGACATGTAATGGAGGAGCACCAGCCTCTTATATCACAAGGTAAGAGCTGTCATGTGCAGTGTATACACGTGTGTGCAGTGACATGTAATGGAGGAGCTCCAGCCTCTTATATCACAGCGTAAGAGCCGTCACGTGCAGTGTATACACGTGTGTGCAGTGACGTGTAATGGAGGAGCACCAGCCTCTTATATCACAAGGTAAGAGCCGTCATGTGCAGTATAGTAGACTATACTACAGAGATGTCTTGTAAATTCCATATTCTGCATTGTATATATATTTTAGATTATACATGGAGTTTATAGGCAATGTCCGCCTCTGTACGACTGTTTGTCATCAATTTAAAACTGGCGTCAGTGTTATGTAAGATCGTTGGTGTTTCAATAAAATGTGAAACAGGCAAGTTCTGCAGGGGCGGGGCTTATGATGCTCCATTGTGACAGAAAAGCCAACCACTAGGTGGTATAGAGGTAGACAGACTTGTGTAGCTGTGCAGCAGATCTCTCCTCCAGCCCAAGCTCCTCCATCTCTAGATTTACTCTGTAGGTTTTAAACAGGATTAGTAAATCTGCCCAGTTATTTACCCAATGGTTGTAGGGTGTCCAGACCACGAGGCAGCAAAGCAGCTCCAAACCGTGATGCCCCCCTCCACCAGCCCCAAACCATTAGGCCCCCCTTCACCAGCTGCAACCATGATGCTCCTTGTGTTATTCAAATGATGTCTAGTTGCTGCTGAAAGGCAAAACGTGTTGGCAGAGAGCTCGGCTCGTTTCCAGACATTTTCAGGCTTTTCACATTTTTTTGTTTTGTTAAGTCATTATTTACTGTATGTAATAAAAGTCCTGACCCGGTGTAAACCAGAATCCTGGACTTTGTCAGGTAGTTATAGAAGCTTTGTAAGGCTGGGATCACAAGTGCAGTGTTTTTTTGGCCAAAGTCAGTAATGGATTCTAAATGAATAAAAACTTCTTCCTGCTGGATCAACTTCTAGGCTAATTGGAATGTTATAAGTCTGTCTACTCTGTAGTCTGCAAAGAAAAAAATGTAAACAAATTTTATTTTTATCTTAACAGAAAATCCCAGTAAGAAATGTGAAAATGTCATGTTACCACTAGATGAAGATATCATTCAGCGCTATTCAAAAGAAAACCTCATTACCCTTAATGTACATCCAGGACTTCACAGTACAGACCTGTCATATATTCTTTCTAATTATGAGGAACCTTCTTCTGACCAAAAAACAAGTCAGAAAAGGATTAAAAGGTTTGATTGTGGCAAAGAATCCACAAACAGCTCAGGACTTTCTACACACCGAAGACGTCGCAAAGGAGAGAAAATTTATTCATGTTCAGAATGTGGGAAAAGTTTCACACGGAAATCAGGTCTTGTTCTACATCAGAGATGTCACACAGGAGAGAAGCCATATTCATGTTCAGAATGTGGGAAATGTTTTACACAGAAATCAGCTCTTGTTACACATAGGAGACTTCACACTGGGGAAAAGCCGTATTCATGTTCAGAATGTGGGGAATGTTTTACATATAAATCATATCTTATTACACATCAGAGGTGTCACACAGGAGAGAAAGCACATACATGTTCAGAATGTGGGGAATGTTTTAGACAAAAATCAAATCTTGTTGTACATGAGAGAATTCACACAGGAGAGAAACCATATCCGTGTTCAGAATGTGGGAAATGTTTTACAGCTAAAGCATATCTTGTTTCACATGAGAGAACTCACACAAGAGAGAAGCCATATTCATGTTCAGAATGTGGGAAGTGTTTTACATATAAATCATATCTTGTTATACATGAGAGAAGTCACACAGGGGAAAAGCCATATTCATGTTCAGAATGTGGGAAATGTTTTAGACAAAAATCACATCTTGGTATACATGAGAGAATTCACACAGGATAAAAAGCATATTCATGTTCAGAATGTGGGAAATGCTTTACACAGAAATCCAATCTTGTTACACATGAGAGATTTCACACAGGAGTGAAGCCATATTCATGTTCAGAATGTAGGAAACGTTTTTTACATAAATCAAGTCTTCTAAAACATAAGTGGAATCACACATGAGAGAAGCTGCATTCAGAATGAGATTTTTTTTTCCTAAAGCCATGATTAGGGGTTTTTAGTGAAGTCACAGAAGAGAGAAGCCATATGGCCACAATATAACGAAACAATATATCACCCGGTCATAGACATTGTTTTCCTTTTTAGGTTGTATATTTGGATATAAAAGCTTATTTGATGTCACATAACGGATTCTATAAAACATCTGATAAATCCTGTTTAGGAAGACATATATTCTGTTCATGACTTATATTTTAAACCTTACAGTTAACCCTTTCAGCCCCGGAGGATTTTTGCATTTTCAAAATTCCATGTGGGGTGAAACTGTAAAAATAATGCAATTACACAACAGTTTTATGTATTGTTTTTACGGTGTTCCCTAAACGGTAAAACTTACCTGTCACTTTCTTTCTCCTGGTCAGTACGATTATGGCGATACCACATATGTTTAGTTTTTCTTGCATTTTAAAACTGAAAAAAAAAACTTTGAATAAGATGTTTTTTTTTTTCCTTTTCATCGCCATATTGTGACCTCTATAACTTTTTTGTAATTATGTGTATGGAGCTGTGGGAGAGCTCATTTTTTAAGGGATGATCTGTAGTTTTCATTCATACCATTCTGGGGTATTTTTTTATCACTTTTTAAAATTTATTTTATTTAATTTTACTTTATTACCTTTTTTGTGGGAGGCGAAGAGACAAAAAACGTCTAATGTACCATTTTGACTTTTTTTCCGTTTTGCCATATCTGAAAAATATTTTATAGTTTAAAAGTATGGGCGCTTTCGCGCGCCATGATACTGATGATATGTAATTTGTTTTATAGTCTCCATTTTTTATTTACATTTTGTTGAAAGGGGATGATTTTTTAGATTTTTGAAAATTTTGAAACTTTTTTTTTTTGTATTTTATAGCGAATAAATTTTTCCATAGCGCATTATAAAACACAATTATCAGATTTCTTTTCTCATACACCAACATTGGAGTGTATGAGAGTTACAATGTATTCCTATAAAGCCCTGCCACAGGCAGGGTCTTCATAGGAGCTAACATGCGGCAGCTTCAGTTCATTACAGAGGACTGAGGCTGCCGCACAATGCATCTGGCTCCCCTGATCCTCCTGTTTGACCACAACATCTGAAGGGTTAAAAGTCTGAGATCATTGTTACCGCCGGTCACGGGCATTAGCTGCTGGTGTCTGATGTATGAAACAGCAGGCACCTGGCAGCTATGGCGCATGCAAGAGCTTATTGTTCCTTCGTGAAATAAAATAATAAATTCTCAACCTTCCTGATCTCTTTACTCGAGGCTAAATAGATCTCAGGACATCTGGAAAGATCTAGGGAATGGAGATGATATTCAACATTACAGTCATTGTCATTCTCTCCCCCCCATGTCATTCTCTCCCCCTCTTGTCATTCTCTCCCCCCCCCCCTTGTCATTCTCTTTGTCCCTCTTGCCATTCTCTCGCTCTTTCGCTCTTGTCATTCTCTTTGTCCCTCTTGTCATTCTCTCCCGCTCTTGTCATTCTCTTTGTCCCTCTTGTCATTCTCTTCCCCCCTTGTCATTCTCTTCTCCCACTCTTGTCATTCTCTCTCCCACTCTTGTCATTCTCTCTCCCACTCTTGTCATTCTCTCTCCCAATCTTGTCATTCTCTCTCCCCCTCTTGTCATTCTCTCTCCCCCTCTTGTCATTCTCTCTCCCCCTCTTGTCATTCTCTCTCCCCCTCTTGTCATTCTCTCTCCCCTCTTGTCATTCCTCTCTCCCCTCTTGTCATTCTCTCTCCCTCTTGTAATTCTCTTTGTCCCTCTTGTCATTCTCCCCCTCTTGTCATTCTCTTTGTCTCTCTTGTCATTCTCTTTGTCTCTCTTGTCATTTCCCCCAATGTCAAAACCGGCCTTCTAACTTGTGGTCGGGGCTACATGACACGTGACCATCTACCTGCCTACCTAACTAAGCTAAGCGGCTTGAGTTATGCCTTAACCGCTGCGTAGTAGGAATGCCTGAAGGGGGCCAAAATCCAATAACTAAAACATACACAATAGTACGTAACAACAACACTAACATGACCAACCTCTGGAGTGCAAGAACATCTCTCAGCTAGGCTGAGGTATGAACCTACTGAACATTCAGAGCGCCTAATTTCCAGATAAGGGTACTTTCACACTAGCGTTTTGGATTCCGTTTGTGAGATCCGTTACAGGGCTCTCACAAACGTTCCAAAACGGATCAGTTAAGTCCCAATGCATTCTGAATGGATAAGGATCCGTTCAGAATGCATCAGTTAGGCTCCGTTCCGCCTCTATTACGTTTTGGAGGCGGACACCAAAACGCAGCATGCAGCATTTTGGTGTCCGTCTGAAGAGGCGGAGCCTAACGGATCCGTTTTTACAATGTAAGTCAATAGGGGACGGATCCGTTGTCAGTGACACAATATGGTGCATTTGAAAACGGATCCGTTCCCCATTGACTTTCAATGTAATCCAAAACGGATCCGTTTTGGACTTTGTCATTTTTCTTTAAACCTAATGCAAACGGATCTGTTCTGAACGGATACAAACGTTTGCATTAGAGGTGCGGATCCGTCTGTGAAAATAAACAGACGGATCCGCACCAACGCTAGTGTGAAAGTACCCTAACATGAGCCAGAACTTTGTTCCCAGAGGCAGCCCATGCTGCACCTGACCTGAAGGAAAGGCCCGATAGCTGTCGGTTTGGACCCTAAAATTGGACACCGGCATAGGACATGCCGCATAACTGAGAAGTGGTGAGTGGTGCCATGAGGACCACAACAGAGTACTCTTAGGTCTTGGTCTGTTACTGCTGCCAGTAAATGCTGAAAGACACGAAGCCGGGCACTCTGAAAGGAATATCGGAAAGAGAATGATTATATTGGGGGCCAAACATAGCACGAAACCAGTGCTAGCAACAACACTAACATGACCAACCTGGAATGCAAGAACATCACTCGACTAGATTGAGGTGTGAACCTAATGAACATGCAGAGCGCCACTGACCTAGCTTCCGGATAATATGGGCCGGAACTTTCATACCTAGAGGCAGAATATGCCGCATCTCACCTGAAGGAAAGGACCAAAAGCAACAAAACGAGGCAAAATAACAGGTCCACATGGGTCTCTGCAATTACCTTTGTAGCAAGTAGCTCCCCCAGTGACCAGCTAACACTCTGAACTGAAGATGGATCCCCAGCACCTTGCACAGGTGCTTTTTAAGTACACAAACTCAGGTTCACAACCTTAAAGTGGCACACACACATTTTACATTTCCAAAACAAATGAAACAAGACAAATGAAAGAAACCTCAACACATAGAAGCTTACCGTCTACTTAATATACATATCGCCAAATAGCATTTATACCAAAGAAACAATAACACTCTGAAAACAGCAACTCTGCTCCACCTGGATTAATCAGCTGCCTGAACCTCACCCTCTATAATGCAAGTAAAGGGATAATGCTGGATGTCAGTGTGAACAAGGCTTTAGTCTGTCTGCAGAAATAATAGCGGATAGTGAGAGAGGTTTGCTGGGAAGATACCTCAACACAGAGGAGCTTACCATCTACTTAATATACATATGGCAAAATAGCATTTATACTAAAGAAACAATAACGCTTTGTAAACAGCAACTCTGCTCCACCTGGAGTAATCAGCTGCCTCACCCTCTATAATGCAAGTAAGGAGATAATGCTGGATGTCAGTGTGTTTCTGTCTGCAGAAATAATAGCGGAAGCGAGAGAGGTTTGATGACGAGCATCAAAGTGAAAGCAGACAAGAAAGACATATAGATATACGCAGACTAAGCAAGGTGACCTGTGCAAGACATAGAAGCCTGTGAGAAAATGAGACGGAGTCACGCTGACCCTTGCTGCCTAACCGTACTGCCGCTTGGGCGCCAAACGTGGGGGTGCCAGGCAGAATCGCTGCGGTGCAGTGCTGCTCCTACTCACCAAAGGAGCCGACACACCGCCGGCCGGACTAACCGTGCTGCCACGTGGGCGCCAAACGTGGGCTGCCAGGAAGATCGCTCCGATGCAATGCGGCTCCTCCTCACCAAAGGAGCCGACACATCGCCAGCCGGACTGTAACAGGACGATGCTGCACGAGCTTGCCGCAAACCCTCATCCGACCGGAACAACCTCAACTGGGATACTGGATGCTGACTGGGTATGGAAGCTGCAGATTCAGCTCATGTGCTGCAACAGGTGGCTCAGACTGTATACAACTGCGCAGCACCGTCGACACACCCAACGGAGGCGCCTGCCTGGTATAAATGTGCTACTTATGCCTCTCCCACAAATATAGGCCAATAAACCGGCCTTCTAACATATTACACTGGCACACACTTACCTTCTGTGCAGGTCTCCAGGGTAAACAGTCAGGATTGTTGGGAGGACATCTTATCCTCAGCAGGCAGTGCAGCAGGCTCTCTTCCCTCCTTACTCTGTCCGGACTGCTGCACATGGAATACATAACAGCAGAGGAGGACTCTGCAATGTGCCAGGACAGGGAAGAGTGGGGGAGGGGAGCACGGGGGAGGCTTCTGATGGCAGCAGCACATCTTGCTGTAGCTGCTGAAAAATGGACCTCTCCTCAGCAGTGCAGCCCCTGAGGACATGTGCAGGCTGCTGCTAGAGGCATCTCCACATGGTAGGATCCGGCCCTTGCTGGGGGGGAGGGGGGGAAGCTTGGGCACATCGTGCACCAGAGAAACTGAGGGGAGCTGAAAGGCGGAGCCAGAGGCCCTGGCCATGACTCTGGACGGAGCTGTTGTGCTAATTGTAATACAGAAGTCGGGCCTTTCCTCCACAGCTGGGCCCCCTTCCCCTACGAGCCCCATAGCAGTTGCATGGTCTGCTCTATTAGAGGTACGTCACTAAGAACAAAGAAAGGCCATCAACGATTTTTTGATGAACCAAGTGGACAGGAGTACTCCCCTGTGTAACTTTGATGGCAGCCAGTGGCAGCTCATGCGTGACACATGCTGTTTGCTCAGGCCTTTTGAGGAAGCACATTATTTGTCAGTCGCCAGGGCTACGGGATGAATGATATCATTGCACTGCTTCATGTCCTGGAACAGATGGTGGTAACAATGGCTGGTCAAGGGACTGGAGACGTGGCGCCTAGATCTCATGGCCACATGAGCCCTGTTGGGGCTGAACTGGAGGAGGTGGAGTACATTGGAGCACAAGCAATGTGTAGTGAAATGGGTGGTTTTTCTACACAGGTTACAGGGCGATGAGGAAGACGTGGCAGGCAAACCAGACTGCACAAATGACCCGATGCATGCTCACTTGCTTGCGTAGTGACAGCCGAATTGTCACCATTCATAGAGAGATGACTTCTGGCTCTCCAGCTTGTTGAACCCTCGCTACCGGTCCAAAATGGGGGCCTTTTTACACCCACTGAGAGGGTGGACAAATTGAACTACTACAGAGACATCCTATGTAGTCAGTTGGGAGCAGCCTATCTGCGCCATCAACCATCCTCTCGCAGGTCTGACCAGGGGGCCCTCTGCGCTCACGTTCCACTGCCATGGCTGCTGAGGAGGGGTGGCAGGAGCAGTACTTGCTCCATCAGTAGCAGCCTGAGTCTAGAGTCGCTGATGATCACCTTTGTTCACCCACTTATCGAAGAAACTACTCACCAGCAGCTAGACATACAGCAGAACCTGAACCAGCAGGCGGTGGCATACTCGGAGTGCACCATGCCAGCCGCTATTAAAGATCCGCTGGACTACTGGGCAGCCAAACTGGATTTGTGGCTGCAACTGTCAGAGTTTGCCCTGGAAAAGCTGTCCTGCCCGGCCAGTAGTGTGGCATCATAGCGGATGTTTAGTGTGGCGGGGGCCATAGTTACCCCAAGAAGAACTCACCTGTCCACCCAAAATGTGGAGAGAATGACCTTTGTCAAGATGAATCACCCACCTATGCCTGATGCATCAGACTAGACCAATACTTTGACAAAAGAGACCGGTTTCTTCTGGCTACCTGCCTCAGCTACTATTCTGATGCTGCAACCCGCCTGATGCCACACATCTTATGCCAAGTGCTCTTTCTTTCACCTACCTTCTTCAGGTGGTACTCGTATTGCAACCCACCTCCCCACTCTGTCACCGTGGTCTCCTAATGCTGCTGCCACCTCCACACTATGTCACTTTGCCACTCTGTGGTCTCCTAATGCTGCTGCCACCTGAACACTATGTCACCTTGCCATGTCATAGGGCAACTCTGTGGACTTCTCATGATGTTCCCACTCTCCCCACTTCATGACTGGGCCACTATTTTGCCTTTTGGCCTTGCTGACATCATCATTTATTTGACCTTTATTCTCTTCTTTCAGAAGGAGGGAAAAATGAGACGCACAACGGATCCTGTCTGTGTAACAGTTGTAAGGCCTATATGGTCCCATCAGAATTGACTTATGATTTGGTAGCCCAAAGCAGGAGTGGGTACAAAACACAGAAGACATGCAAATATTCCATTTATGTGGCATCTCTGTTTTGGATCCACTCCTGATTTTTTAGCATTAGCAATACTGATCGATTACTGAGCAAATGCTGACCGAGTGAAGGCGGATGCTCCACAGACAGGATCCGTTTTTTGTGGGTTAGTGTTCTGATGAATCAGAGGAAGGGCAAAATAATCAGTGACGTCAACACAAACTTACTACTGACACCCTCTCCTGTCAGGGGGGAAATACTTGTATAAGCGTTTAATAGAACAGGTTCTGTAGACATCTATATGGAATCAGCTGACGTGGGTGTAAAAGGAGTGCGCTTCTTCTTGACGCTAACATCGACCTCTAAGGCTGAGTCCATACTTGAGTTATGTGGTCAATTTTGGCCTTGTGACTGTAAGTGAAGTGTGCAGTGATTCTAAGACGCCTGTCATCTGCATGTCATACTGACTCTCAGTATTATCTCACTACCACAGCAGTCTCCCTCTGCGTGGAACTGCGAGGCACAGTGTTCTACACCACTATAAAGGCTCCCTGCAGCCAAGAAATAGCAGTTTTTAACGTGATTCACCGCAAAGAAATTCGCTCATCTCTAGTCAAGAGTATAACTTGGAGACTTCCCCCACTGCAGTTTGTGTGTGTCTCAAATACTGAACTCTACCAAGACCTGAAGAGGTTCAGATTGACAACCTGAAGTTTGACCAGCCTCTGTAACTATATTTTTTTTTAATAGTATCTCTTTATTAAATTTTGGAAAAAGAACAACTTACAAGGCATACAGTACCCAGTCACCAATAATAAATGATCGCCACCAGGCGAAAAGACATGTACAAAAGAAAATGTACAACAGAAATTTCCTGCATAAAGAACCCTTTCGCTAGCGAGGCATATTAACATATACAGGGTGCTGAATCACAATCACCCCCACAACATTCACCCAACACACATACACTCCACTGGACCACAGTCCAACGTCAACGGCCCCCTTCCAAATTGGGCATTACAGGCATGTCAATGCTGAAAAAACCTAAACAAAGAGTGTTGATACAGCTGAAATTCCTGTTTAAGACTACTGAAAGATTTAAATAGACCTTTGTCGTATAGTTGCGTCAGGTATCGGAGGCCCTTCTGAGGCCAGAACTCAAAGTCCGGTAGAGACAACAGCTCCGGCAGAGTTTTGTTCCTCCACAGGGGCAGATACGGTGACCAACTCTCTCCACTCTCCTGCGTCCTATGTAACTCCACTCTTTTATTCCAGATTGCTAGCGTTGCAGCCATTATAGGTGTAAAGATACGCGCCGCGTAGCCCCCCTGTCGGTATGCTAAATTGGTAAGGGCTTCATAAGATCCCAGTAGTGCCGCTTCTAAGACCACCGCAGGGTTACTCGCATCAGCTCTAATCCACCAACACACATAGTTCAGTTGCACTGCCTCATAATACAGAGACAGGTACGGTAGTGCTAAACCTCCCCTCCCATAGGATGCTTGGAGCGTCTGTTTTGCTATTCTCGGGCACTGATTACGCCACAAAAAGGGAGTGAACATCTTGTCCAATAGTGTGAAGTGTTTTTTGGGTATAGGCATAGATGCTGCTCTATACAAATACAATAATTTAGGTAGGAGGACCATTTTAATAATATTAATGCGGCCCACCAAAGTTAATGGTAAATTTTCCTACGCCTCCAGTTTCCTCTTAATAAACGCCATCGTCGGCACCATATTTAGTTGATAAGACTTCTCTGTATCCTTATGTATGACGATCCCCAGGTACTTGAATTGTTCTACTATTTGCAATTTAGATTGCCTACAAATACGTGAGGGACCGTCATCATCAATCAAGCAAAGACTGGACTTGCTTCAATTCACTCTTAGTCCAGAAAAACTACCAAAGTTGTCTACTGTATCTAGGAGAGCCGATAGAGAATTGTCAGGGTTCACTAGATATACAAGCATGTCGTCTGCGTATAAAGATATTTTCTCTGATATTCCCGCCACTTCCCAACCCTCTATAGCTGAGTTAGATGAAATAAGCAGAGACAAAGGTTCCATTATTAATGCGAAAAGCAAGGGGGAAAGAAGGCAACCCTGTCTGGTCCCTCTCCCAAGAGAGAAGGGATCAGAAACATACCCATTAACCTTCACCCTGGCCGTTGGAGAGTTATAAAGTATTTGCAGCCATCTCAAATACCCCTGTGGAAATCCCATTCGCTGAAGCGTAGCCCACATGAAACCCCATTCCACCGAGTGGAATCCTTTTCGTTGTCTAACGACGCTATGGCCCTCGCTCCCTATTATCATGTTGAACCTGTAGGTTTGTATATAGTCGCCTCAAATTAATATCAGTGGTTCTCCCGGCATAAAGCCTGATTGATCCACACCGACAACTGAAGGATGACATCCCACAAACGTAGTGCCAGGACCTTCGCCAAGATCTTAGCATCTAAGTTTAGCAGTGATATGGGTCTATAAGAGCTACACATGCTCCGGGGGCCTCCCAGGCTTATAAATCACCACTATAGTGGCTTCAGAAAAAGTAGGAGGTAGCGCACCTGCATCAAAAGCATGGGCAAACAGCTTTGCAAGCCGGGCGCTGTGTTCTTTGGG
>CM065589.1:11422093-11499331 GCA_033119425.1 Bufotes viridis | reverse complement strand
AAAAACCGAACCATGTCTGGAAACGAGCCCAGCTCTCTGTCAACACATTTTGCCCTTCAAGAATAACTGGACAAAATGTTACTACAATAAGGAGCATCATGGATGGAGCTGCATTACTTCTCAGGGTCTGGAGACCGAACAATGGCTGGAGCTTAGATCTGCTGCACGGCGACAAACCTCTGTCTATCTCTACAGCCCTACTGGTTGGCTGTTGTGTCACAATGGCGCATCTGGGTCTTCACATGACGGGTCTTACCTAGTGATATAAGAGGCTGGTGCTCCTCCATTACATGTCACTGCACACACGTGTATACACTGCACATGATGGCTCTTACCTTGTGATATAAGAGGCTGGTGCTCCTCCATTACATGTCACTGCACACACGTGTATACACTGCACATGACGGGTCTTACCTTGTGATATAAGAGGCTGGTGCTCCTCCATTACATGTCACTGCACACACGTGTATACACTGCACATGACGGGTCTTACCCTGTGATATAAGAGGCTGGTGCTCCTCCATTACATGTCACCGCACACACGTGTATACACTGCACATGATGGCTCTTACCTTGTGATATAAGAGGCTGGTGCTCCTCCATTACATGTCACTGCACACATGTGTATACACTGCACATGACGGGTCTTACCTTGTGATATAAGAGGCTGGTGCTCCTCCATTACATGTCACTGCACACACGTGTATACACTGCACATGACGGGTCTTACCCTGTGATATAAGAGGCTGGTGCTCCTCCATTACATGTCACTGCACACACGTGTATACACTGCACATGACGGCTCTTACCTTATGAAATAAGAGGCTGGTGCTCCTCAATTACATGTCACTGCACACACGTGTATACACTGCACATGACGGCTCTTACCCTGTGATATAGGAGGCTGGTGCTCCTCCATTACATGTCACTGCACACACGTGTATACACTGCACATGACGGGTCTTTCCCTGCGATATAATAGGCTGGTGCTCCTCCATTACATGTCACTGCACACACGTGTATACACTGCACATGACGGCTCTTACCCTGTGATATAAGAGGCTGGTGCTCCTCCATTACATGTCACTGCACACACGTGTATACACTGCACATGACGAGTCTTACCCTGTGATATAAGAGGCCGGTGCTCCTCCATTACATGTCACTGCACACACGTGTATACACTGCACATGACGGCTCTTACCCTGTGATATAAGAGGCTGGTGCGCCTCCATTACATGTCACTGCACACACGTGTATACACTGCACATGACGGCTCTTACCCTGTGATATAAGAGGCTGGTGCTCCTCCATTACATGTCACTGCACACACGTGTACACACTGCACATGACGAGTCTTACCCTGTGATATAAGAGGCCGGTGCTCCTCCATTACATGTCACTGCACACACGTGTATACACTGCACATGACGGCTCTTACCTTGTGATATAAGAAGCTGGTGCTCCTCTATTACATGTCACTGCACACACGTGTACACACTGCACATGACGGCTCTTACCTTGTGATATAAGAGGCTGGTGCTCCTCCATTACATGTCACTGTACACACGTGTATACACTGCACATGACGGCTCTTACCCTGTGATATAAGAGGCTGGTGCTCCTCCATTACATGTCACTGCACACACGTGTATACACTGCACATGACGGGTCTTTCCCTGCGATATAATAGGCTGGTGCTCCTCCATTACATTTGACGCTGTACCACATAAAAGGTTAGTATATAAAATGAGAACACTTGGACTAGGAGAAAATATCTGTATGTGGGTAAGTAACTGGCTCAGTAATAGAAAACAGAGGGTGGTTATTAACGGTACACACTCAGATTGGGTCACGGTCACTAGTGGGGTACCTCAGGGTTCAGTATTGGGCCCTATTCTCTTCAATATATTTATTAATGATCTTGTAGAAGGCTTGCACAGTAATATATCAATTTTTGCAGATGACACTAAACTGTGTAAAGTAATTAACACTAAAGAGGACTGTTTTCTGCTACAGAGGGATCTGGATAGATTGGGGGCTTGGGCAGAGAAATGGCAGATGAGGTTTAACACTGACAAATGTAAAGTTATGCACATGGGAAGGAATAATGCAAGTCACCCGTACATACTAAATGGTAAAACACTCAGTAACACTGACATGGAAAAGGATCTAGGAATTTTAATAAATAACAAACTAAGCTGTAAAAACCAGTGTCAGGCAGCTGCTGCTAAGGCCAATAAGATAATGGGTTGCATCAAAAGGGGCATAGACGCCCATGATGAGAACATAGTCCTACCACTTTACACATCACTGGTCAGACCACACATGGAGGACTGTGTACAGTTCTGGGCTCCCGTGAACAAGGCAGACATAGCAGAGCTAGAGAGGGTTCAGAGGAGGGCAACTAAAGTAATAACTGGAATGGGGCAACTACAGTACCCCGAAAGGGTATCAAAATTAGGGTTATTCACTCTAGAAAAAAGACGACTGAGGGGAGATCTAATAACTATGTATAAATATATCAGGGGTCAGTACAAAGATCTCTCCCATCATCTATTTATCCCCAGGACTGTGACTGTGACGAGGGGACATCCTCTGCGTCTGGAGGAAAGAAGGTTCGTACACAAACATAGAAAAGGATTCTTCACGGTAAGAGCAGTGAGACTATGGAACTCTCTGCCTGAGGAGGTGGTGATGGTGAGTACAATAAAGGAATTCAAGAGGGGCCTGGATGTATTTCTGGAGTGTAATAATATTACAGGTTACAGCTACTAGAGAGGGGTCGTTGATCCAGGGAGTTATTCTGACTGCCTGATTGGAGTCGGGAAGGAATTTTTTCCCCTTAAGTGGGGAAAATTGGCTTCTACCTCACAGGGGTTTTTTGCCTTCCTCTGGATCAACTTGCAGGAAACAGGTCGAACTGGATGGACAAATGTCTTTTTTCGGCCTTATATACTATGTTACTATGACGGCTCTTACCTTGTGATATAAGAGGCTGGTGCTCCTCCATTACATGTCACTGTACACACGTGTATACACTGCACATGACGGCTCTTACCCTGTGATATAAGAGGCTGGTGCTCCTCCATTACATGTCACTGCACACACGTGTATGCACTGCACATGACGGCTCTTACCTTGTGATATAAGAGGCTGGTGCTCCTCCATTACATGTCACTGCACACACGTGTATACACTGCACATGACGGGTCTTACCCTGTGATAAAAGAGGCTGGTGCTCCTCCATTACATGTCACTGCACACACGTGTATACACTGCACATGACGGGTCTTACCTTGTGATATAAGAGGCTGGTGCTCCTCCATTAGATGTCACTGCACACACATGTACACACTGCACATGACGGGTCTTACCCTGTGATATAAGAGGCTGGTGCTCCTCCATTACATGTCACTGCACACACGTGTATACACTGCACATGACGGCTCTTACCTTGTGATATAAGAGGCTGGTGCTCCTCCATTACATGTCACTGCACACGTGTATACACTGCACATGACGGCTCTTACCCTGTGATATAAGAGGCTGGTGCTCCTCCATTACATGTCACTGCACACACGTGTATACACTGCACATGACGGCTCTTACCTTGTGATATAAGAGGCTGGTGCTCCTCCATTACATGTCACTGCACACACGTGTATACACTGTACATGACGGCTCTTACCCTGTGATATAAGAGGCTGGTGCTCCTCCATTACATATTACTGCACACACGTGTATACACTGCACATGACGGGTCTTACCCTGTGATATAAGAGGCTGGTGCTCCTCCATTACATGTCACTGCACACACGTGTATACACTGCACATGACGGGTCTTACCTTGTAATATAAGAGGCTGGTGCTCCTCCATTACATGTCATTGCACACACGTGTATACACAGCACATGACGGCTCTTACCTTGTGATATAAGAGGCTGGTGCTCCTCCATTACATGTCACTGCACACACGTGTATACACAGCACATGACGGCTCTTACCTTGTGATATAAGAGGCTGGTGGTCCTCCATTACATGTCACTGCACACACGTGTATACACTGCACATGACGGGTCTTTCCCTGCGATATAATAGGCTGGTGCTCCTCCATTACATGTCACTGCACACACGTGTATACACTGCACATGACAGCTCTTACCCTGTGATATAAGAGGCTGGTGCTCCTCCATTACATGTCACTGCACACACGTGTATACACTGCACATGACAGCTCTTACCCTGTGATATAAGAGGCTGGTGCTCCTCCATTACATGTCACTGCACACACGTGTATACACTGCACATGACGGCTCTTACCTTGTGATATAAGAGGCTGGTGTTCCTCCATTACATGTCACTGCACACACGTGTATACACTGCACATGACGGCTCTTACCTTGTGATATAAGAGGCTGGTGCTCCTCCATTACATGTCACTGCACACAAGTGTATACACTGCACATGACGGCTCTTACCCTGTGATATAAGAGGCTGGTGCTCCTCCATTACATGTCACTGCACACACGTGTACACACTGCACATGACGGCTCTTACCTTGTGATATAAGAGGCTGGTGTTCCTCCATTACATGTCACTGCACACACGTGTATACACTGCACATGACGGCTCTTACCTTGTGATATAAGAGGCTGGTGCTCCTCCATTACATGTCACTGCACACACGTGTATACACTGCACATGACGGCTCTTACCTTGTGATATAAGAGGCTGGTGCTCCTCCATTACATGTCACTGCACACACGTGTATACACTGCACATGACGGCTCTTACCCTGTGATATAAGAGGCTGGTGCTCCTCCATTACATGTCACTGCACACACGTGTATACACTGCACATGACGGGTCTTACCCTGTGATATAAGAGGCTGGTGCTCCTCCATTACATGTCACTGCACACACGTGTATACACTGCACATGGCGGGTCTTACCTTGTGATATAAGAGGCTGGTGCTCCTCCATTACATGTCACTGCACACACGTGTATACACTGCACATGACGGCTCTTACCTTGTGATATAAGAGGCTGGTGCTCCTCCATTACATGTCACTGCACACACGTGTATACACTGCACATGACGGCTCTTACCCTGTGATATAAGAGGCTGGTGCTCCTCCATTACATGTCACTGCACACACGTGTATACACTGCACATGACGGCTCTTACCCTGTGATATAAGAGGCTGGTGCTCCTCCATCATGGCCTCCTTGTACAGATCCTTGTGGCCTTCTATATACTCCCACTCCTCCATGGAGAAATAGACAGTGACGTCCTGACACCTTATAGGAACCTGACAACACAATGACACCGTCATCACCCAGACCCTCCAGTGCTGTTACTGGAGAATTTCCCAGCATTCCCAGCAGTGTCACCTCTCCAGTCAGCAGCTCCATCATCTTGTGGGTGAGCTCTAGGATCTTCTGCTCATGTATCAGGGGTGAGGGGAGGCTCTGTGATGGGGTGAGGGGTCCTGCTCCGCCCTCCTGACTCCTGGAGATGGATGATGGGAGTCACACAGTCCCCCGATGTCTTCTTCACTATTGTGTACTCCTGTGGATGGAGAGAGACACTTAGGGAATAAACCCTTCAGGGGCCATGTGCTCTCCTCCGGCCTCTCCTCCTGGTACAACGTGCCTACTTACCTCCTCATGGCTCCTACATGACTATTGGTCACTGGTCACATGACACATCACTCACCATACTGGGGGCTGATCTTCAGGTTCTCCGTCACTTGGAAGGTCTGGGGGCCGTTCTCCAGGACCCTGGACTCTTCCTATCACTTCCTATGATGGATTCTCCTTCCCGATGTCTGACTTGTTACAGAATACAATACAGAGGAGAGAAATCTAGAGAAGTTTACCTCTCCGCTCAGCAGGGAGATGATCTCCAAGGTGAGGTCTAATATTCTTCTGCTGATCTCCTTCCCGTCCATCCTCGGCGGCTCATTCAGGAGAAGGCTCGTATTGCTGGTTTTCTTCTTCCCTCCTCAAAAAAAGGGAATAAAGATTAATCAGTGAGTCCCATGTTCCCGATAATGAGGCCGAGAAAAAGTACAACTCATCCCGCAAAACTCAGACCCTCATAAAGCTGCACTGATGGGAAAACCCTGAGCTCCGTGTGTATCTAAGCTCCTGGCAGTGCAGTGTGTATCTAAGCTCCTGGCAGTGTTTCCCTTATTCACACGGAGCAGATTCTCTCATCCAGCAGTGAATGATGACAACCCCCACTATCCCCACTACTCCTCCCCCCATCATACTAAGCTGAGGAGGAGAGAAGGATTCCTGTGTGTAATGGCGGAGAATCTCCAGAGGTGACATGTCTGAGCTCTCCACCACACTGTCTCCTCACAGCTCATCTTACCTGCAGGCTGGAGGAATGGCTGATACCAGAGAGAACAAGAGCCCTGACTACCGACCAGGACCTGCCCAGTATCTGCTGCACTGCCAGAACTGAAGGACCTGGGGTGATGTCACCGTCATGTGATCAGTGCAGGGGGCGGGGTTTAGCAGTAGAGAGGAGAAGAGTGAAGGATGTGTAATGACATCACCATCATGTGATCAGTGCAGGGGGTGTGGTTCAGCAGAGGAGAAGATGTGGGGAGGGACTTGTGATGATGTCACCGTCATGTGTCAGCCTTATATGGAGAAAAAAGTGTAGAATTGATCAGTTTTTTTTTTGTCTATAGAGCGAAGGAAGTGCTGGAAGTTGTGATTGCTTTCTTTTCTACCGGTTCCCTATAATGTCCTATCATATAAAAGCAGCATGGACATGCTGGGAGTTGTTGTTTTTTTTCCCCTTTAATATGCTATTGTCACAGTCTGGAGATGCTGGGAGTTGTAGTTCTCTCCCCTGATACCAGTGGTGCTGTACTTTTTATAAGATGCAGTGGACCACAATTATGGCAGTGCTCACTAGTCTGCCGGAGGCGGGGAGTAAAGCGCTGTGAGCGCTGTACTTACCCTTCCTCCTGCTCGCTCTTCTCGGGGCCCGCACTGCTGTAACCCTACAGTGTTAGGACGTACACGGCGCACTGTGACCTGACGCTGCAGGTGCGGGAGAGTGGTGGCGGAGCAGGAGAGGTAAGTACATTTATTTTAAAGTCTGATCTGAAAGTGGCCATCCTTAATGATGATAGAGATATGAGAATTGAATTCTATATTTGTACCTCTAGGGCTGTAACTAGTTAACCTCTTGCGGACACAGAGCGTATAGGTACGTCCTGTGTATTTCCGATCACCGCCGTGCGGTAATCGGAACAGAGTGCCTGCCGAAATCATGTGACAATGTCGAGGGGGAGTCCTGTGACTCCCCGCGTATCGGCGATCGCAGCAAACCACAGATCAATTCAGACCTGCGGTTTGCTGCGTTTCCAGGTTATTCAGGTCTCTTGTGACCCGATAACCCGGAATAGGATGAGGATCCATAGTGTGATAATACACCACCAGTCACCATCCTTAGATCCTATCAGGTGGCATCACCTCACAGGATCCAATGCGATTGGCTGCATGGGCGGGCAGGGGTTAACTTCCCCCTGCTCTCCTCTCCTCCTCCATTAGGCGTCCGGAGTGAGGAGAGAGAAGCAGCCTGCGTCGTCCATCTCCAGAGCACCCCAGCACCATCTGTGGCTAGTACCCCCCTTTCCTGTTCCTCCACAGTGCCATCTGGCACCTACAGGTATTTAGGGACAGGTTGGATTGGGCAGGGATACTTAGGGACAGTCAAGTGTTAAAAAAATAGTTTTGGACTGTTGCATCATCCTGATCGGATGTCTGGGGTCCACAGCACAGGGGTGCTGCAGCTTGCATCCCCCCCCCTCCCTCTCCCGCATTTTTCTGAGCAGAGCACCGCATCACGTCCTCCGAATCTCCTCCTTGCTGGCTGACGTCACAGAGCTGGAGCACCAAAAACTCGCGATGCGCGAACTAGCGCATGCGTAGTTCATTCACTGTGCTGATGCCAGCACAGGAAGGAACATGATGCCGACACTGCGCATGCGCTAGCTCGCGCATCGCGAGATTTTGGGGCTTCAGCTCTGTGACGTCAGCCAGCAAGGAGGAGATTCGGAGGGCGCGGGGCGGTGCTGCGCTCAGAAAATGTGACTCATCTCCGGACACAGGAGTCATATCAGGTTCATTTGCATATCTCTAAAATCCTTTTTTTGACGCAATAAAAGCACATAGAGCTATGGGGACTGGGTATTGCGGATGTGCTAGCGGCCATCTAGCAGCCCATGTCCCCAGCTCTATACACAAAATCCTGGTGACAGGTTCCCTTTAAGCCAACCATTTAGTTAGATAATACACATATACTCACAGCCTATAGGAAGGCACCTCCTTGAAGTGTCACATATGACTTATGTAGTATTGATGTTATTAAGACCGCCTTTATAACATTGCGTGGACCCACAGATGTTTACATTAGTTCACATTCCAAAGTTTGTAAGATAATGCACAATGCGCAGATTCTAGAGTGTTATCTCTTTTTCTCTTATCTCTTCTTCCTTCTTAGCCAATTAAATAATGGCATAAGATGCAGAAAGGGCTGCCCTTTCTGAAGTTGTATATATAGCCTTACCCATTGTAATAAAAAAAGAGAATGCATTGACCAGCTTTGTGTCAGCTTCCAGTCTCTCCACACGTAGATATTAACCCCTTGGGGGTACCTTTATTTGGAGCACCAGAGTGTATCTTAAAAGCTTTGATTAAAAGCTGCTTCAACAGTTTGCACGCCAGGTGGGACTCTAGGCGAAGGTAGCCTCAACAGCTGACAAACAAGGGCCCCAGAGCTTGACGAACGGCAGAGGGGAGGGGGGGGTTTGACTGCAGCCTCAAATAAAAAGGTGGGAAAACGTTGTTATCTTACATGCCTTTCTCCTATTGAGCTCATCACGCTCTGGTAGCTTAGTCTGCTGGATGTTGGTACCCATTTAAGTATAGTAGTCGGCTGCAATGCTGAAAGCCTAGAGTCTTTAGAACCAATAGTCTGAATTGAGAGATCACTCTGGTGTGTATATGTGTTTATGTGCGTCAGTATTGTCTGAGGAGTGAATTGAGCACGGACAGTTAAAACCACTGGAAAAGGAAGGGCAAAGTAACCTCCTGGTTTGGACTAGAGGCCATAGTAGTTCAAAGGAGTGGGACAAAGTAAATTCTGGCCAGCCTCATCAGGGGAGGATGATTGGTCCGCCTGACCTGAGGTGCGGGGGAAGTCCCTGGCTGACTAGCCGGACTCGATTGATAGATTGAGCCAATCAGCAACGGGCCACAAGTGCAGGATCTGCTCCCCTGTATATATATGCACAACTGCATTTTTGGGTTGAGCAAATAAGCACATCCTGCTTCATGCCAACTACCAGCTTGCCAAAAGTCCTGGAACTAAAGCTATAAACCGCAGAGCATGGTGGGAGGAGCAGAAATAAATAGGGAAGGTATAATGACCACATAAGCAATACCTGAGACAAGGGTAGTGGCCATTAACAGCAACAACACAAACACCTATTGATCCACAAGGAAACCTGTCAGATCAAACTAAGTGTTGCCAGTCTCCCCGATCTCCTGGCATCTGTCAAGAAGGTACCTTCTACGGGTGACCTCCGGGCACCCAGCACCGACCTTATAGGGTGAGACCTGTGAAAAGCTTTCACCGACTGGCTATTACGTCAGATGCCGGTACCCACATCCTCTCCTCTGGTCCATAACCCTTCTAGTGAACAAGATACTGAAGAGATCTACGGAGAACTCAAGAGTCAATTATCTTAGTGATCTGAAATTCCAAACTACCGTCCATCATGACGGGAGCGGGTGGCAATGAAGACGGCTCCAAAGGTTCAACCTATCTCTTCAACAAAGATTTATAAAACACATTATGAATTTTCAGAGCCTGGGGAAGTTCAAGACAAAAGGCTACAGGATTAATAATGGCAGTGATCTTATATGGACCAATAAATCTTGGACACAACTTCCAAGAAGGTACCTTCAACTTAATGTTTCTTGTGGACAGCCACACAGAATCACCCACTCTTAGGTCTGGACCATTCATACGTTTCCTGTCAGCCACACGTTTATACTTGTTGCCCATATTCCTCAAGTTATTTTGAATTTTTCGCCATATAGATGACAATGATCACGAAAAACGTTCTTCCTCGGGGATACCAGAAGTATCAGAATCAGAAAATATGCCAAACTGCCAAAAAAAAACGTTGACTCACCATTGGACTCCTGTCTACGATTGTTTATGGACATTTTGATTGCCAGGGGACCTACAGGGGAGGTCAAAACTAAAACATTTAGAAAACCAACTGCAACCAACTCATTACTGAGCTGGAATAGCCATCAACCTAAGATAGGGAATTCCGGTAGGCCAATATCTAAGGATAAGGAGGAACCGCGTCAGAAGAAAAAAAAGCTGCCCAGTGCAGTGAATACTAATGGGCAGGGCGGCACTAGGAGACGACAGTTAGGGCATGGCTGGGCACAGAGCTGAATTAGGGACAGCCCTTTGGGCACAAAGACAGGTAATTTGCATATTAATGAAACCGTTTTTTATAAGTATAGGAAAGGCAGCCAGGGGTGATAATGGTATAATTGGACTCAGCATAATAAGACCAATAGTAGCATATAGCACACTTTATATGCTGTAACGGCCTGTCAGTGTCCCTTTAAGCAGCAAGCAGGAGATCTTCGTAAAAGATTCCTTGAAAGAGGATACCTCGAACCAATCCTCAAAAGAGCCTACCAAAGAGCCCTTAAAAGAAACCGGACGGAACTTCTACACCCAAAAAAAAAACAAAAAAAACAACAACTATTAATCCTATACGCTTGGTAGCCACCTGTACTAGAGCGGCCTATGAGATTAGTGAGGTAATTTCTAAATATTGGGATATCTTACAAATGGATCCCAAAATTAAGAATGCAGTTTCAGCAACTCCGCAGATTACTAATCGGAGGGGACTACAGTGAGGCCCCCAAGAAAACCGGAGGGTGGTTGCTTCCTGTCTGTGGATGCTACCACTGCAGGGGTTGCATAGCCTATACATATATCAATCAAGGCACGTCTTTTAACGTTACCCAAAAAAGATACCCCATTAAAGATCTGATTAATTGCCACTCAAAAGGGGTTATCTAAAAAGCGACGTGAATGCGGACTTGGGCAAAACGACCCTAGAACTCAGGAGAAGGATCGGGGTACATTTGGGTGACATGCGTCACAAAAGAGACACTCCCCTGGCTAATCACATTGAAACCAACCATGGAGGAAACTACTCAGGAATGAGGTTCCTGGGTATAGAAATTGTTCCTCCCCCCCTGAGAGGAGGGGACTGGGATAGGAGAATTTTACAAAGAGAAACCTGGTGGATATTTGAGTTGAAAACGGCCCAGCCCAGAGGGTTAAATTAACTACTATTTGGGTGTTATATTTGATCCAGTCTCTTTTCTTCCCTGTCCGTTCCCCTCTCCGCCTAACCTTGAATGAACCCCCCTCCAATAGGTGTGCTGAAAAAGATCCTGAGGTTCCTATATACATATTCATACATCAGTTATGCACACCTTATTGTTATTACTCCATGTGATGAATTAGTTACATCTTCTTTGCTATAAGCCATTAAATGGTTATTGCATATATACACACCCCTCTTTTTTTACTTCTCTCAGAATGTTTACATATACCAGTCTGCCTATGAAGAACTGAATCAATTTAGGCCTCAAGCACACTCGCTATTACACCGTGCTACTAAGTTAATAGCTCAGCGAGGAAGGACGGGGGCATAACCTGTGCCCTACATGCCTCCGCTCACGCCCGTTCTAAACCCCGCCTACCCCAACAGCGCTCCCCACTTGGGTGTACGCATACTGAAGAAGGCTGTCACGTTCTCTCCTGTGGCAGGTGTTAGAAGCTCTGGGAGACTGGCTGCACATGATGTCATCTGACAGCATCTTTTGGTTTCACTTCTTTCAGTGTTGTTGATGGTAATGACCACACCTCTGGTCTCAGGTGCAGCATAGTGGTCATTACTATTCCCCTATTTAGTCTAGCTACTACCATCACTTTTTCCAGTGGATAGCTTCATTTGGTTGTGGAAGAGCTGGTGTGTTGTCTTCTCTGGTGTTCCTGCTCATCCATCTAACTGCAGTAGTTAAGTGTCTCGTTCCCTTATATTTGTATTGTGTTGTTTCCGCCGTCTTTTGGAATCAGGTCTGAGGTAGACTCCTGTTCCTTTATCTGGGAAGGAACGGGTTGTCTGTGGCACAGTCCCCAGGGCCTTACAGGGTAAGCCAGGCTTCAGGTTCCTGTGAATGAACAGTCCTACCTCTGAGGTCTGTTCATTCGGTTAGCAGTCAGGGCTAGGGTTAGGATCTCATTAGGTAGTGACCTTTTCCTCTCCCTAGTTTCCAGGCCTGATACCCCCTCCCTCTGTTCCCTCCCACACCACGCCGTGCCCAACTGGTTGTGACGCTAGACACGTCATCATGATCTGGTCACGTGATCGGACAGGTGTTCTCGGGGGTGGGGCCTGGGGGGGGCGGGCTCCCGGGATGCCTGGGCTTGCTTTAAAAAGCGCCACTGGGGAAACCATCGCTGCAGCTGCCGCATGCAGGATGCTAGAACTCCCGCCACATGCTGTCCAGATAAATAGCAGAAACTGCCACAATTGACCAAAGTCAAGTCCCTTCTTGAGCTTTTGTGACTTTAGCTGAACACTGAGCTTGAGTCTTTATTTACATTATTACATTGTTGTGAGTCCCCTGATGATTTGACACCTGCCCAATAAAACGCGTTGGAACGTTTCTTTAAATGAATACTAGGGTCTCCCTGTTTTCCCTGACGAAGCTGGGCAGTCATTTGCTGCGAAAGGAATAAACAGACACACTTAGACAGATAGCACAGCTCAGAGGGGCGCCCTTGTAAGGGTGAGTGATTTACTCCATGAGCAGCAAGACTTTGCTCAGGCCAAGTAGGGCAACGTAGAGGAAGAGACCCAGCAGCTGGATCCCCCGATACCATAGTTGTACTTTCAGGTTTCCTGGTAAGTTACATGACACCCGAAATCCTAGGATGAACTCCTGGTAAGATCACTCCTTTTCTTGTCTATCTGCAGCACAGACAGGTGAACAGCAGCAGGGTGAGAACGCCGAAAGTGCGTACAGACGGCCTACACTTTCTGCAGCAGCTCTGACATATCGGAGTAATTTTTCAGGAACCTCTGCACCACATGCGCCAGGCAAGGGATATGAGTCAAACCGGGTAGGCCCAGAGATGCTACGAAATTTCGCCCGTTATCGCACACCACCAGGCCTGGCTCTAAGCTCAGCGGCACCATCTACTCATCGGTCTGTTGTTTAATGCCACACCACAGCTCCTGCGCAGTGTGGGTCCCCCCCCCCAACAGATGAGTTTCCCCCTGGCTGTGCTGAAGTTGGTGGTAAAGGTGTTATGCTGACCAGATGAGGGGGAGGTAGAGGAGGAAGCGGAGTAGGAGAAGGAGGCAAAAGAAAGGTCCTGCAATCCTCGCTGGGGGAAGGACATGCGCCAAACTGCTCTCCGCCTCAGGCCCAGCCACCACTGTATTTACCCAGTGTGCAGTTAGGGAGATATAACGTCCCTGCCCTTGCTTACTGGTCCATGTATAGGTGGTTATGTGGACCTTGCCAAAGATGATGTTGCGCACATAATTTTGTCCGCCACTTGGTTGTGCAGGGAATTAATGACTCGCCTAGAAAAGTATTGGCGGCTGGGAACCACATACTGTGGGACAGCCACCGTCATAAGGCCTTTAAAACTATCCGTCTCCACCAGACGGAATGACAGCATTTCAAAGGCCAGGAATTTTTAAATGCTGGCATTCAGGGACAGGGATCGTGGGTAGGGGGGGTACTTCCTCTTTATCTTCCGAGATTGGGAGATGGACAGCTAAATGCTTCCATGGGACATTGTGGAAATGCTTGGTGACGGAGGTGGTGGTGTTGCTGCCACCTCCTCTGTTTGCTGGGTGGCAGGTGCCACTGTCACTCCAGAGGGGGAGGAAGAGGCTGAGACTGCAGCAGAAGAGGGAGCAGGAGGAGCCTGAGATCTTTCATGGTTTTTGAGGTGTTTACTCCACTGCAGCTCGTGCTTTGCATGTAGATGCCTGGTCATGCAGGTGGTGCTCAGGTTTAGAACGTTTATGCCTCGCTTCAGGCTCTGATTGCACAGCGTGCAAACCACTTGCGTCTTGTCGTCAGCACATTGTCTAAAGAACTGCCACGCCAGGGAACTCCTTGGAGCTGGCTTTGGTGTGCTCAGTCCCTGGGTGCGGTGGGCACCCAGGGACTGAGCAAAAAGCATAAGAGACTGCTGCATGACTTGGGGCTGATTTGCAAGGGGGTGAGGTGAAAGACAGATGCCCATGGGCTGCAGGTGCCAACTCTGTGCTTTCTGGCGGATTACGTAAAGACAAGATGGATTCCGCAAAGCCTGCTAATACGCACACGTCCCGCAATTTTCAAAAAGGAGAACCCATAATACTGTACAAAATTTGAACAGATCCTTAACATGTGTTCTTTTGACATAATGCCTCTACACTGTATCTACAATGTATCTACAAACAGCGATTTCTGATACCAAGAATAACATCCACTCAATAGAAGTTCAACTACAAGGAGTTATGTCCAAGGACGACTACACACAACTCCAAGAGAGGATCTCTTCCACACTAATGGAACGACACAAGGAAACAGAAGCTACTAAACTGAAGAAATTGCTTAGGGACACAGAGGACTATCGCAATAACTAGGAAGATTGCCATCTATAGATTCCCAATGTTCGACCTCAAGCAAGGAATTTCCACACCACGAGAGATACAATGCCCAACGCAGAACTAGAGGATCTCGTAGAGGCCAATGAGCTGGCGGGACTTCAATTCAACAGGCTCCCTTAATCACCATGCGCTCTTAGGTACAACCCGTATGTTCCACATTATAGTCATTTGTTGTGAACATTTCTTTCATTTCATTAAGTCAAGCAGAGCTAGACCTTTTACAAAAAGGTCTATCGTTTTGTCCATCTTACCCACTCAACACATGCCAATTGGACCTTGACCTGCAGCAATGTTCGCCTTAAGGCACATTTTTGTAGCATAACCACATTTAGTAGTACAAGATCACGGAGTAGACCTCTAATCTCCTTAAGTAATCTGGGTTTGCGCACCAAGAGTACCTATATGCCACCAAAAAAAATGAACCGGCAGCAGAAACATTAATTAATCTTGTTCAGAGGAATATAGACCAATTTAGGACAGCTTGTATTCAAACCTACAGACAAAAGGTGGAGCTTTGGTCATTTTGGATAAATCACAGTACATCTCACAAATCCATCGTCAACTAAATGACACTACGATATACCAGAAACTCAATAATATTCCATCTTTAACCATCTCCACTCACATTAACAAAATCCTTAAATACTATCACTCCAAAAACATCATTGATGACTCCACAGTCGATTTTCTGTCACAATCACATCCAGTAACACCGATATTCTATACTTTACCTAAAATCCATAAGGATCTACATAATCCACCAAGAAGCCCTATAGTGGCCTAATGATCACTGCTTGGACCTGGTGCCACACAAGGGTTTCCTTACATAGTATTTCTCTCCTATTTTCTCCTTATTTTTATTATGCTATTCTTTTATTCTTCTATTTATTATCTGTGATTACTCCCTTACTTCATTTCTCTTCCTCCTCTCTCCATCTGTTCTACTCCCACTTAGTACCTCCATGCCTATAATAACTGTTTAACGCCAGTGTATTATCTTACTCTATTCTTTCCTTGGTCCCTCCTCCCCTTATACCATTCCAAGCTTGCGCTCCACCTCCGGACGACTCCCGGTCTGTGGAGTGCAACTTGGCCACCGTGTGTTCCAAACTCCCATCTACTTCCGGGCTTTGAAGCACACGACGTCCGTGCTCTCCATGTGCACGTTGCAATTTACGGACGCCTCTACCATCTATTTAAGGAGATACCTGAACCTGGTCCTTCACACCACTACCTTCTTGGCGCTTGTTAGCACCCTTACCAAAGGTGTACTTTATCTTCTTGACCTTCTACCTAACTGCGGCACAGGTAAGTCCACGATAGTGTAGTTGGGCCTCTTGTCTTGCGATACTTCACTTTGTGTGACACCATTTTGGATTTACTTCTCCTATCTACAAGTGTAGTTTATCTGTATGGCGTCACTTACGTATTTGACAAATGTGATTGTCCTCTTGTGGATACCTTAATGCCTAATCAGATACATGGCTGGATGCCCCCCCTTTGTGAGCCACGACACTTTCATCTTCAATCTGATAAACAGGTAGATGCCTATAATTCTGGTCATAACTTCTCCAACTCTACATAACGCGTCATATGGACACCATGATGAAGCTTATAACCTCAGTGGAAATCTTGGACCTGCATGAACAACTGTAGATACAGCAAGATTTCTCATTTCATTTATTTTCTGTATTACATCAGTCATTGTATTATGCTCCTATTTGCTTTATTTTTACTTTGTTATTTTGTTCTATTTTTCTTTGCACCTTTAGTGTCTGATGAAGGCCTGCGAGCCGAAAACGTTAACACGCACTGCCGCTTGACTTGTTTTTCTGAAATAAAAAGAAAGATGCGTTGATCAAGATTAAATTTGCTGTGATTCGTAATTACTAATAACTGGGGTGGGAACCCTCTACACAGCATACAGTCTACAGAGTGCGACAAAGATTGTTAATCTCTATAGTTATTTCCCTGACAGGTATGCAGTACAGGTGTACTTCACACAAAAATGGGTTTATATTGCCCACCTAACTAACAGACGGATTAACTATATTTACTTCCCTGTCACACAGGGGCGTTGCTAGGGTCTCAAAAGATCCGGGGCCCAAGCCCCAATGCATATGGCCCAATTCTCTAATCTTCCCAATAGTAATAGTACTCCTCATAGTCCCACCAATAGGGTTATTACATCTACCTATCGCAAGGAATTGGCGGGGAATACTACTCTATTTGCCCGTTCATGTCATCCACCACACATTATCAGAAATATCCCTAAAGGTGAATTAATTCGTGCCCGTCGCAACTGTTCTGATGATGACATCTATGAGAAAGAAGCATTTAATGTAAAAAACAGACTTTTGCGTAGGGCGTATTCTCAACATGATATAGACCGGGCAAAGAGAGCAGTTTCTGACCATAGATAGACATACTCTGGTTTTTCCTGATCTTCAGTGTAAATCAGATGTCTCTGTGTCTGAAAAAAAGTCTACTGAAAAAAAGTCCACATATTTTGTCACACAATATAGCAAGGAGTTCCCTGCGATTTGTAAAATAATAAAGAAATATTTTCACATTCTTAATATTGATGGACAATGGTCTGATATTGTCTCCAATGGTGTCAAATGTGTTGCCAAAAGAGCCCCCACCCTCAGCAATTTGGTTAGCCCCAGCTTTTTCTGTGAAAAAAACACTACAATACCTACATGGCTACATTATAAAGGCAGCCATAGGTGTGGCCACAGAAAATGTATTTGTTGCAAACACATGGTTGCAGATAAAATATTCAGATCGACTGCACATCGCAAACAATATGACATACGATCGTATATCAACTGCAACACTAAACACGTCGTATACCTTATTACCTGTGACGTATGTTCTTTGCAATATGTGGGTTGTACTACTAATCCCCTGAAAAACAGGATCCGCAAGCATATATCTGATATACCACACTATGAGAACCGCAATATTTCTGCTGCAAGTTTGCACTTTGCGGTTGTTCATGCGGGTGATATCTCTGGATTAAAGGTACAGGGTATTGAAAGGGTCTCTCTACCACCTAGAGGTGGAGACCATAGAAGAAAACTTCTTAACAGAGAGGCCTTTTGGATCTTTCAATTGGGATCCCGGCAACCAGAGGGTCTCAACAAGCGACATGATCTGATTTTACAGTACTAATTGTACTATGTCTGTTTTTCAATACATCAGCATATTGTTTATCTTTTTATATTAGGATCTTTTTTATTCTATTTTGCTTGTTTATGTAGTGTTTTGTGAGGTTTGTGTGGAATCTCCCTCTGACACCTCCTCTATTCAGGTGTTGCTTGTCTGCCTGATTCTGGAGGGTGTATATCAGGGGCAGCTTCCATCTTACTTTGTGTGTTTGTCATGAAGAAGGACCCAGATATTATGGAGGTCTGAAACGCGTAACTGTTTTTCGCATTTTGTATGAAGTTTTTACCGCTGGAATAAAGTCTATGAATACGAGTCACCCGAGCTGAGCTGGATTTTTCTTTCTTCTGATTGCATACTCCCGCATCCAGGTGCGGCATCCGTGCACAGAGGGTGTTCTACAGCTGGTGAGAGCTGCCTTGCTTCTTTCTTCCCACCAATAGTAATTCCCTTCTAGAATGCCCTCGTCCCAACAGTGATAGTGTTCCCCAAGAGTGCCCCCATTAGTAGAAGAGCCCTCCAGTATTAATAATGCCCATACAGAGCCCCCAGTAGAAATAAAGCCCCCCTATTGTACCCCCAGTGGTTATAAAGCTCTCTACAGACCCCTTAGTAGTAATAAAGCCCCCCATAGTGCTCTCATTAGAAATAAGGCAAATCTATAAGTCCCTCCTATAGAGCCCCCAGTAGTAATAACGCCTAATGTCCCCTGGATTTAAAATGCCCCCCCCCCCCAGTATTTATAATGCCCCCTACTGTTATAATGCTCGCCCTGAAGTGCCCCCAATATTTATATCGCCCCCTACTGTTATAATGCTCGCCCTGAAGTGCCCCCAGTATTTATATCGCCCCCTACTGTTATAATGCTCGCCATCAAGTGCCCCCAGTATTTATATCGCCCCCTACTGTTATAATGCTCGCCCTGAAGTGCCCCCAGTATTTATATTGCCCCCTACTGTTATAATGCTCGCCCTGAAGTGCCCCCAGTATTTATATTGCCCCTACTGTTATAATGCTCGCCCTGAAGTGCCCCCAGTAATTATATTGCCCCTACTGTTATAATGCTCGCCCTGAAGTGCCCCCAGTAATTATATTCCTCCTATTAGTGTCCTCAGAAATTATAATTCCTCAGCCCCTCCACCATACAGTCCCATGTAAATAACATTATTGCCCTTCCTCTGCCATAGAGTGCCATCTAAATACTATCACACCATCTCTCCAGCCCCCTACAATATACAGTCCCATGTAAATAACATCCCTCTCTATCTACAGCCCCCTCCAAAATACAGTCCCATGTAAGTAACCACAACATCTGTCCTGCCCCCTCCAATATACAGTCCCACCTAAATAACATCACCCCCTTCCCAGCTGCCTTCAACATACAGTCCCATGTAGAGAACATCACCCCCTCCCCAGCCGCCTTCAACATACTGTCCCATGTAAATAACATCACCCCCTCCCCAGACGCCTTCAACATACAGTCCCATGTAAATAACAACATTACCCCTCAACATTCAGTCCCATGTTAATAATATCACTCCACCCCACTGCCCCATGTTAATAACATCACTCCCTTCAGCCCTAACATACAGTCCCGGTTAAATATGCTCTCTCCTCATGTACAGACCTTACCACAGCTTCTTCCCAGGACTTCTCTTCATCGCCTTCCTCTCAGGCACTGGTCACATGATGGTGACATCATTGCAGGTCCTTTTTAGCCTCTGCATTAAGAACTGATCACATGGACTGTGATGTCACACAGGTCCTTCAGCTTTTGCACGGCATTACATTCAATTGTATTGACGTCCTGAGGATGGCAATATAGTTGGATCTATCTGGCAGGACGGACATTCGGGTCCTGGGACCCAGGCCCTGAATGTTTTAACCTAGCAACCCCCCTGCTAACAGGTATGCAGTGCAGGTGTACTTCACACAAAAAATGGGTATATGTCACCCAACGAACTAACATACTGATTTAATATCGTATTTGTGAGTCAGGGGTACAAAGACGGTGTATTGCACCCACAAAAAAATCACAGAATTAACAGCCAGATGAAATTCCTAACACTCTCCCTCACTTCAGCTGCCTGCTTCCTGTCCCTGCACTACTCAGCGATGATGCACGGTGCTACAAGTGATCCAGCTTATTTAGAGGCTGGGTCACATGATGCACCGGCCAATCATGGCTGTGATAGCTTCTAAGTGCGCACAGCTTAAAAGCTTGTTCATTAGCTGCCCTGCAGCCTTTCAACAAGCTTTATTAAAACTCCTGAACACTGAACTCGAGTCCAAAATTTTCCGGAAAAGTTTAGGTTCGGGTACCAAAAATCGTAAAGTTCGGTACGGACCCAAACTTTACAGTTCGGGTTCGCTCAACACTACCTGTGACGCAATTCCGGTGGTACAAATAATTTCCCAGAGAGACAAGAATCCGGTGCGTCTCCCTTGGCCGTGCATGCGCGATCCTTACCAGCGCCGTGCTGAATGAAGACGGCGAGTCAGAAGGGGCGGGCACAAAATCCTCAAGCAGGGTGACGTCAGTAGACAAATGACAACATTCTGCAGACTGTAAACGGTGCATTATTTTTAAAGTACGTCAATTACAAAAATGTTTTATATATATCGATAAAGAAGTTTGGATTAACTTAATATATCTCGTATAACCCCTTTAATGGTAGCTTTCTGTGTTTGCCTTGCAATCCTTTTTGTCTCACTCAGGGATCCGTAGCTTCTTCTCCTCAGCTGTTTCTTGTCCGTCACTCCCAACCTCCTTATATTCCCCCATTCCACGTCTCTAGTTGCCAGATATAGAGCTTCCTGCCTGGACTTCTATACTGACCCACTGGAGCTGTGTTGCTGTTGTTCCTGGTTGTTGTACCAGAGCGTTACCCTGAGGATCCCTGTTGGGCTTTTGTTGCCCGCTGTTGTCGCCCACCTGGGCTTATATGTTTTGTCTGTATTGTCTGTCCTCTCCCTGGTGTTTTCCTTTAGTGTTAGTGGCGAGGACTAGTGCTCCCACCGCCCTATTCCTTACTTAGGGCTCATCTTAAGGAAAGCCAGGATTTAGGCACGTGATCGGCGTACGGGTGAAGAACCCGTCTAGGGACGTCAGGGCAGTCAGGTGCCAGCCTCAAGGTGAGTTAGGGGTCACCACCTTTCCCTCTCCCTTGGACAGGGCTTTCCCTTTTCCCTCCCTTTGCGTCACACGTCTGTGATCGGCACGCCGGTCGTGATAGTCATACTCTTGACTCAACTGAATGAGTTATGAAAAATTATCTTTTGGTAGATTGCAGCCCAAAGTGTGGTAGGATCTACATGACTACATCAGAGAGGCCTCTAGATAAAAAAATCGAGGCTATCAACCTTCAGGCTGTCAGGCTCAATCTTTCCGGATGTTTGCAGAGTTGAGTGTCCTACATATCAAGGGCCTACACTGGGGAAGTCTCAGTAACACCCTTGACTCATCTGCATGGTGGGAACCATGACTTCTCTAGTCCGAACAGTTTGATGGCTGTACTGTACTTTCCAAATTATCATGGAAACTGGAGGAAACATGTAGGCCAGCCTGAACCTCCAAGGAATGGACAAGGTATCTGCTGCCAAGGGATTGTCCGCCCTTCCACCTTGGCACTGAACCTGATTCCACTGAGCAATTTGTTTGAAGATTTCTGGATTCAGAGACCATTCTTCTGGAAAGGCTAGACCTTGACTGTCGGTCAGCAATAATGTTGAAAGAGCCTCAAACAAGTACAGCAGACAGATGGGTCAGGTTTCTGTTCGTGTCATGATCTTTCCCACTTCTTTAAAAAGGGTTTCTAATTTGGTGACACCCTGCATATAATGGCTGCTCTTACACTGAATGTTTCCTCAAGTCTGTGGGGTGAGTCAGACACGATCTTCTATAGCATTCAAGTCTTTGAGGTTTGAGGAAAGAGACTTCTCAAGGGACTCCAAGAGCCCAATGACTATATGCCCCTCTAGGTGCAGTTCTCAGCCTAGTTCAGAGCCATTATTAGTCAACAGAATCCAGATCAGCTGGAAAACCAAACACTCGTCTCTGAAATGTTTCTGCTATCTGTAGGATTGACAAGCCTGAAATGACAGGGTACACCAAATATTCAACCCCTCTGGGTTAAGGTTTCCACAGGCTTAGGATGTCACGTTTGGGTGTGAGAGGGAAACATCACACCAAACATAGGAAGGAAAGGGGTCAGGGAATAAGGCCTAAAAAAGGCAAAGGAGATGGATACCTCCTAGTAAAACCCTAATCAAAGTCCTGGCTAACTACCAGTATGAACAGACCCCAGAAGAAGGTGAGTTCATACACAGGAATACCTAATGTCCTCACTTACCCTATAGGACCCTGGTACTAATGTCAGGACTGAGACAACCTGTTCTTTCAAAAGGAGTCTCCCTCAGGCCCTAACACAAATGACAGGGAAATACAACACACAAAATAACCCAAACAAGATACAAAAGGGAAAAAAAAAAATTAACTTCAAGTGGCTATTGCAGCACCAGGAACTCAGCCGAGATCCACACACCAGCTATCCACAACTCAAACTGAAGCTATAAACCGCACAGCATAGCGGGAGAAACAACAATAAATAGAGAAGGTTAAGTGACCATAACAGCCACACCTGGGGAAAGAAGGTGACAAGCACCAGAAACAACACAGACGTCATTTGATCCAAACGGAAAACATGTCAGATCAAACCACGTGTTCCCAGTCTCACCGATCTCCTGCCACGGAAACGTCCGTGACATAGGATTTCTTCTCTATATAGAAGGCGTACGTGTCATAAGGCTCAAGAAGCTACTTCTGCAACTCCTTACATGATGCCTAAAACCCTCCGCTGCCAAGATACTTTCCCCAGCGCAGGTGATGAAATAAATGCAGCCTTAAGATAGCCAATCATCCAGGAATTCTCTGTGTTCTTAAGGAAGCAGCTATAGAAGAACCCACTACATAAAGGTGCGAATAGCTGAGGAGATCCTGAACAGATGGGCTGTGAATTGCAGGAGCAGAAGGCCGTGCTCCTCACTCAGGATGTCAGGACTCAAACCCGTGGCCAGTCATGTCCCAGGCGGTAGCTCTACCCACTAGGCTACTGTCTCTCCTTGGACTATTCTCTATCTAACTTCTAGCTAACTTCTAACTACCTTTCTTGTCCTTGCCTTGTCCTGCTGATTATCCCAATCTCTTGCACCTGCTACTTCCCTATAAAACCCAGCCCTTTGCTGGTTATTGTGCCTCCAAGCCTGTAGCAAGCTTCCTCCCTGCTCCTCCACCACTACTGCTAATTTACCATCGTTGCCAACCTGGACCGTTTGACCTTGCTGATTTGCCGCCTGCATTGACTCACTGCTTACCACCGACCACGCCTCTGTCTACTCCTGCTGTTACCTCGCTGCCATCTCTGCTGCTGACCCGGACTGATCGACCACGCTACCTTCCCTCCTGCTTCTGTGGGCCTTTGCCACTGGACTCCATACTTCCAGCTCGGGTGTCCCCTGACTCAGGTGAGCCTTTGACACTACCATCCATAACACAGGAGTTACGACCACCTTAGCTGAGATTATAAAATATGCCGCCATCCGGACTGACTCTGTCACATTTACTTGGACTTTGGAGACAATATAGGAAGCCACAGGAACCTGAGGGTAGGGTTCTGTCAGCTTGGAGGAGCGACCACCGACGGGCGTCGAACTCATAGTTCTGTCTCTATTGGTACAACAGAATTCCAAGATAATCCGGCTACAGATTTATTACCTTTAGGAGGTGGAACCCACTTAGTTGTACTTTACAGGCCTAAAGCTATGTACTTTGCACTCCACTTAGGGCAGACACATTCACCTCGGTAGATGATTCACTTGATGCAGAAGAAAGATCTGATGAAGTCTACACTTCCACAGAAGAAAGATCTGATGAAGTCTACACTTCCACAGAAGAAAACTGAGCAGATGACTTTGTGGCCTTATTCTCTCAGTACAGCAGCTCCTGAGTAGAGGCGAAGGCCCCCAACCCAGACCAGGACAGCTCCCCACATTAAGCAGAAGAAGACCTGTTCAGTAAGGAGACACAGTCTACAGTGAATCCGGACTGAATTGGGTCATTTCCAGGAGGTTTACATTCTGCCATCATAGCTTTTTTCAAAGCTTCAACCACTTTGAAGGCCCTAGAACCCTACAGGTGGAGACCCCCTGGTCATCATCCTGGTCCCCCAACCGGTCGGACATGAACAATCTCTTTGTTACTTTCATCCCTTAGAATGAATCTTCCCCTCTTTATTCTTCTCCTCAGAGGAGGAAAGGTTTATCCTGAATTCATCCTCAGCGGCTTCCTCTTCAGACCTGCATTCCTGGGAACAATTAGGCCCCTTGAAGACCAGCGTTTGTCCGCAGCGCAGCTCCCGGCCGGACCTCCAATCACTGACCAGATGCACATAGCTATATATTGATTTATGATGCTATGTAACCCTTACAGTTCTGGAATGTATTGGATAACACTGGCAGCATTATGAAAGGGTCATCTAATACATTCCAGAACTGTAAGGGTTACATAGCATCAATATATGTGACCCCATCAGTGCTGGGAGGTCAGGCCGGGAGCTGCGCTGCGGGAGGAACGCTCGTCTGAAATGGGCCTTATATTTCAGTCCTTTATGTCGTCCATAGGAGACTCTAGAGAGGAGACTATAGCTATGTACAGACTGTTATATCAAAGAACTACAACCCCCAGCATGTCCAGACAGTCCAGACTGTTATATATCAGAGGAGAAAAGTGCAGAATGTTATATGATATCTCAAAAGTAAAACTCCAGGCTGTTAGTGTAGTTTTCAGAGGTGAGAACTACAACTCCCAGCATTTTTCCAGTTCTGTAGGAAAGAAATCATAAAATGCTTTCTCCATACAAGGATCATCCCTCACATGTCACATGACCACAATTACAGATCTTCCTCCTCCTTATCTCATCTCTACAGCTGACCCCGCCCCCTTCACTGATCATATAATAGTGACATCATCAAAGGTCCTTCACCACCTCTCATCCTGTCCAATGATAAGCCCCGCCTCCTATACTGATCACATGACGGTGACATAACCCCAGGTCCTTCACCACCTCTTCTCCTCTCCACTGCTCAGCCCCGCCCCCTGCACTGATCACATGACAGTGACATCACCCCAGGTCCTTCAGCCCTGGCAGTGCAGCAGATACTAGGCAGGTCCTGGTCGGTAGTCAGGGCTCTTGTTCTCTGTGGTATCAGCCATTCCTCCAGCCTGCAGGTAAGATGAGCTGTGAGGAGACAGTGTGGTGGAGAGCTTAGACATGTCACCTCTGGAGATTCTCCTCCATTACACACAAGGAGTCCTTCTCCGCTCCTCAGCTTAGTATGATGGGGATTGTCATCATTCGCTGGCCCCTGACTGTCCTGGTGAGGGGCCCCTGCCTCCAGGAGGAGTATGAATGGAGCGGGGCCCGGCCTGAGCTCAGCTCTCTTCAGTCTCTTCTCTAGGAGCTCTGGACACAGCTGAGCACAGCCCAGAGGTGGGACCTGCATCTATCAGACACTTATCTCCTGTGGAGCCACCAGAGATCTCCATGTTGGGGCCCCTGGAATCCATGTGGTGGGGGCTCTGAGAAGCGGGCCCCTCCAGGCTCAGGAAGTGCGGTTCTGGAGGTGACATCTGGTCTTGTCCCCTGGATGATTTCCTCTCCTCTTCTCATAAAGGCGCCTGCAGCACTAGAAGCCTCCAGCTCCTCCAGTTCTCTCCTCTTCTCCTGAATGACCCCCCGAGGATGGACGGGAAGGAGATCAGCAGAAGAATATTAGACCTCACCTTGGAGATCATCTCCCTGCTGAGCGGAGAGGTAAACTTCTCTAGATTTCTCTCCTCTGTATTGTATTCTGTAACAAGTCAGACATCGGGGAGGAGAATCCATCATAGGAAGTGATAGGAAGAGTCCAGGATCCTGGAGAACGGCCCCCAGACCTTCCAAGTGACGGAGAACCTGAAGATCAGCCCCCAGTATGGTGAGTGATGTGTCATGTGACCAGTGACCAATAGTCATGTATGGGCCATGAGGAGGTAAGTAGGCACGTTGTACCAGGAGGAGAGGCCGGAGGAGAGCACATGGCCCCTGAAGGGTTTATTCCCTAAGTGTCTCTCTCCGTCCACAGGAGTACACAATAGTGAAGAAGACATCGGGGGACTGTGTGACTCCCATCATCCATCTCCAGGAGTCAGGAGGGTGGAGCAGGACCCCTCACCCCATCACAGAGCCTCCCCCTCACCCCCTGATACATGAACAGAAGATCCTAGAGCTCACCCACAAGATGATGGAGCTGCTGACTGGAGAGGTGACACTGCTGGGAATGCTGGGAAATTCTCCAGTAACAGCACTGGAGGGACTGGGTGATGACGGTGTCATTGTGTTGTCAGGTTCCTATAAGGTGTCAGGATGTCACTGTCTATTTCTCCATGGAGGAGTGGGAGTATATAGAAGGCCACAAGGATCTGTACAAGGAGGCCATGATGGAGGAGCACCAGCCTCTTATATCACAGGGTAAGAGCCGTCATGTGCAGTGTATACACGTGTGTGCAGTGACATGTAATGGAGGAGCACCAGCCTCTTATATCACAGGGTAAGAGCCGTCATGTGCAGTGTATACACGTGTGTGCAGTGACATGTAATGGAGGAGCACCAGCCTCTTATATCACAGGGTAAGAGCCGTCATGTGCAGTGTATACACGTGTGTGCAGTGACATGTAATGGAGGAGCACCAGCCTCTTATATTACAGGGTAAGAGCCGCCATGTGCAGTGTATACACGTGTGTGCAGTGACATGTAATGGAGGAGCACCAGCCTCTTATATCACAGGGTAAGAGCCGTCATGTGCAGTGTATACACGTGTGTGCAGTGATGTAATGGAGGAGCACCAGCCTCTTATATCACAAGGTAAGAGCCGTCATGTGCAGTGTATACACGTGTGTGCAGTGACATGTAATGGAGGATCACCAGCCTCTTATATCACAGGGTAAGAGCCGTCATGTGCAGTGTGTACACGTGTGTGCAGTGACATGTAATGGAGGAGCACCAGCCTCTTATATCACAGGGTAAGAGCCGTCATGTGCAGTGTATACACGTGTGTGCAGTGACATGTAATCACCAGCCTCTTATATCACAAGGTAAGAGCCGTCATGTGCAGTGTATACACGTGTGTGCAGTGACATGTAATGGAGGAGCACCAGCCTCTTATATCACAGGGTAAGAGCCGTCATGTGCTGTGTATACACGTGTGTGCAGTGACATGTAATGGAGGAGCACCAGCCTCTTATATCACAGGGTAAGAGCCGTCATGTGCAGTGTATACACGTGTGTGCAGTGACATGTAATGGAGGAGCACCAGCCTCTTATATCACAGGGTAAGAGCCGTCATGTGCAGTGTATACACGTGTGTGCAGTGACATGTAATGGAGGAGCACCAGCCTCTTATATCACAGGGTAAGAGCCGTCATGTGCAGTGTATACACGTGTGTGCAGTGACATGTAATGGAGGAGCACCAGCCTCTTATATCACAGGGTAAGAGCCGTCATGTGCAGTGTATACACGTGTGTGCAGTGACATGTAATGGAGGAGCACCAGCCTCTTATATTACAGGGTAAGAGCCGTCATGTGCAGTGTATACACGTGTGTGCAGTGATGTAATGGAGGAGCACCAGCCTCTTATATCACAAGGTAAGAGCCGTCATGTGCAGTGTATACACGTGTGTGCAGTGACATGTAATGGAGGATCACCAGCCTCTTATATCACAGGGTAAGAGCCGTCATGTGCAGTGTGTGCAGTGACATGTAATGGAGGAGCACCAGCCTCTTATATCACAGGGTAAGAGCCGTCATGTGCAGTGTATACACGTGTGTGCAGTGACATGTAATCACCAGCCTCTTATATCACAGGGTAAGAGCCGTCATGTGCAGTGTATACACGTGTGTGCAGTGACATGTAACGGAGGAGCACCAGCCTCTCATATCACAGGGTAAGAGCCGTCATGTGCAGTGTATACACGTGTGTGCAGTGACATGTAATGGAGGAGCACCAGCCTCTTATATCACAAGGTAAGAGCCGTCATGTGCAGTGTATACATGTGTGTGCAGTGACATGTAATGGAGGAGCACCAGCCTCTTATATCACAGGGTAAGAGCCGTCATGTGCAGTGTATACACGTGTGTGCAGTGACATGTAATGGAGAGCACCGGCCTCTTATATCACAGGGTAAGAGCCGTCATGTGCAGTGTATACGCGGTGTGCAGTGACATGTAATGGAGGAGCACCAGCCTCTATATCACAGGTAAGAGCCGTCATGTGCAGTGTATACACGTGTGGCAGTGACATGTAATGCACCAGCCTCTTATATCACAGGGTAAGAGCCGTCATGTGCAGTGTATACACGTGTGTGCAGTGACATGTAATGGAGGAGCACCAGCCTCTTATATCACAGGGTAAGAGCCGTCATGTGCAGTGTATACACGTGTGTGCAGTGACATGTAATGGAGGAGCACCAGCCTCTTATATCACAAGGTAAGAGCCGTCATGTGCAGTGTATACACATGTGTGTGCAGTGACATGTAATGGAGGAGCACCAGCCTCTTATATCACAGGGTAAGAGCCGTCATGTGCAGTGTATTCACGTGTGTGCAGTGACATGTAATGGAGGAGCACCAGCCTCTTATATCACAGGGTAAGAGCCGTCATGTGCAGTGTATACACGTGTGTGCAGTGACATGTAATGGAGGAGCACCAGCCTCTTATATCACAAGGTAAGAGCCGTCATGTGCAGTGTATACACGTGTGTGCAGTGACATGTAATGGAGGAGCACCAGCCTCTTATATCACAGGGTAAGAGCCGTCATGTGCAGTGTTTACACGTGTGTGCAGTGACATGTAATGGAGGAGCACCAGCCTCTTATATCACAGGGTAAGAGCCGTCATGTGCAGTGTATACACGTGTGTGCAGTGACATGTAATGGAGGAGCACCAGCCTCTTATATCACAAGGTAAGAGCCGTCATGTGCAGTGTATACATGTGTGTGCAGTGACATGTAATGGAGGAGCACCAGCCTCTTATATCACAGGGTAAGAGCAGTCATGTGCAGTGTATACACGTGTGCAGTGACATGTAATGGAGGAGCACCAGCCTCTTATATCACAGGGTAAGAGCCGTTATGTGCAGTGTATACATGTGTGTGCAGTGACATGTAATGGAGGAGTACCAGCCTCCTATATCACAAGGTAAGAGCCGTCATGTGCAGTGTGTACACGTGTGTGCAGTGACATGTAATGGAGGAGCACCAGCCTCTTATATCACAGGGTAAGAGCAGTCATGCGCAGTGTATACACGTGTGTGCAGTGACATGTAATGGAGGAGCACCAGCCTCTTATATCACAGGGTAAGAGCCGTTATGTGCAGTGTATACATGTGTGTGCAGTGACATGTAATGGAGGAGTACCAGCCTCCTATATCACAAGGTAAGAGCCATCATGTGCAGTGTGTACACGTGTGTGCAGTGACATGTAATGGAGGAGCACCAGCCTCTTATATCACAAGGTAAGAGCCGTCATGTGCAGTATAGTAGACTATACTACAGAGACGTCTTGTAAATTCTGTATTCTGCATTGTATATATGTTGTAGATTATACATGGAGTTTATAGGCAATGTCCGCCTCTGTACGACTGTTTGTCATCAATTTAAAACTGGCGTCAGTGTTATGTAAGATCATTGGTGTCTCAATAAAATGTGAAACAGGAAAGTTCTGCAGGGGCGGGGCTTACGATGCTCCATTGTGACAGAAAAGCCAACCACTAGGTGGTATAGAGGTAGACAGACTTGTGTAGCTGAGCAGCAGATCTCTCCTCCAGCCCAAGCTCCTCCATCTCTAGATTTACTCTGTAGGTTTTAAACAGGATTAGTAAATCTGCCCAGTTATTTACCCAATGGTTTCAGGGTGTCCAGACCACGAGGCAGCAAAGCAGCTCCAAACCATGATGTCCCCCCCCCCCACCAGCTACAAATCATGATGTTCCCTCCACCAGCCCCAAACCATTAGGCTCCCCTTCACCAGCTCCAACCATGATGCTCCTTCTTTTAATCAAATGATGTCTAGTTGCTGCAGAAAGACAAAATGTGTTGGCAGAGAGCAGGGCTCGTTTCCAGACATTTTCAGGCTTTTCACATTTTTTGTTTTGTTAAGTCATTATTTACTGTATGTAATAAAAGTCCTGACCCGGTGTAAACCAGAATCCTGGACTTTGTCAGGAAGTTATAGACGCTTTGTAAGGCTCGGATCACAAGTGCAGTGTTTTTTTGGCCAAAGTCAGGAATTGATTCTAAATGAATGAACACTTCTCCTTCCTGCTGGATCAACTTCCAGCCTAATTGGAATGTTCTAAGTCTGTCTAAAATTTTCATTTTTATCTTAACAGAAAATCCCAGTAAGAAATGTGAAACTGTCATGTTACCACTAGATGAAGATATCGTGCAGCGCTCTTCAGGAGAAAACCTCAATACCCTTAATGTACGTCCAGGACTTCACAGTACAGATCTATCTTATAACTTTCCTAATCATGAGGAACCTTCTTCGGACCAATCACAAATTGTTACCACAAAAACAAGTCAAAAAAGGTTTCATTGTGGCAAAGAATCCACAAACAGCTCAGGACTTTCTACACATCGAAGACGTCACAAAGGAAAGAAAATGTATTCATGTTCAGAATGTGGGAAATATTTCACACGGAAATCAATTCTTGTTCAACATCAGAGATGTCACACAGGAGAGAAGCCATATTCATGTTCAGAATGTGGGAAATGTTTTACACGGAAATCAGCTCTTGTTATACATGAGAGAAGTCACACAGGAGATAAACCATATTCGTGTTCAGAATGTGGGAAATGTTTTAGACAAAAATCACATCTTGTTATACATGACAGAAGTCACACAGGGGAAAAGCCATATTCATGTTCAGAATGTAGGAAATGTTTTAGACAAAAATCACATCTTGTTATACATGAGAGAAGTCACACAGGGGAGAAGCCGTATTCATGTTCAGAATGTGGGAAATGTTTTACAGAGAAATCAACTCTTGTTACACATGAGAGAATTCACACAGGATAAAAAGCATATTCATGTTCAGAATGTGGGAAATGCTTTACACAGAAATCCAATCTTGTTACACATGAGAGAATTCACACAGGAGTGAAGCCATATTCATGTTCAGAATGTGGGAAACATTTTTTACATAAATCAAGTCTTCTAAAACATAAGTGGAATCACACATAAGAGAAGCTGCATTCAGAATGAGAATTTTTTTTCCCTAAAGCCATGATTAGGGGTTTTTAGTGAAGTCACAGAAAAGAGAAGCCATATGGCCACAATATAACGAAACAATGTATCACTGGGTCATAGACATTGTTTTCATTTCAGGTTGTATATTTGGATATAAAAGCTTAATTGATGTCACATAACGGATTCTATAAAACATCTGATAAATCCTGTTTAGGAAGACATATATTCTGTTCATGACTTATATTTTAAACCTTACAGTTAACTATTTCAGCCCTGGAGGATTTTTGCATTTTCAAAATTCCATGTGGGGTGAAATTGTAAAAATAATGCAATTACGCAACAGTTTTATGTATTGTTTTTACGGTGTTCCCTAAACGGTAAAACTTACCTGTTACTTTCTTTCTCCTGGTCAGTACGATTATGGCGATACCACATATGTTTAGTTTTTCTTGAATTTTAAAACTGAAAACAAAACTTTGAATAAGATGTTTTTTTTTTCCTTTTCATCGCCATATTGTGACCTCTATAACTCTTTTGTAATTATGTGTATGGAGCTGTGGGAGAGCTCATTTTTTAAGGGATGATCTGTAGTTTTCATTCATACCATTCTGGGGTATTTTTTAATCACTTTTTAAAATTTGTTTTATTTAATTTTACTTTATTAACTTTTTTGTGAGAGGCGAAGAGACAAAAAACGTCTAATGTACCATTTTGACTTTTTTTCCATTTTGCCATATCTGAAAAATATTTTATAGTTTAAAAGTATGGGCGATTTCGCGCGCCATGATACTTTTAAAACTTTTTTTTTTTTTTTGTATTTTATAGTTCCCATAGGGAATTATAAAACGCAATTATCAGATTGCTTTTCTCATACACCAACATTGGAGTGTATGAGAGTTACAATGTATTCCTATAAAGCCCTGCCACAGGCAGGGTCTTCATAGGAGCTAACATGCGGCAGCTTCAGTTCATTACGGACGACTGCGGCTGCCGCACAATGCATCTGGCTCCCCTGATCCTCCTGTTTGACCACAACATCTGAAGGGTTAAAAGTCTGAGATCATTGTTACCGCCGGTCACGGACATTATCTGCTGGTGTCTGATGTATGAAACAGCAGGCATCTGGCAGCTATGGCGCATGCAAGAGCTTATTGTTCCTTCGTGAAATGAAGCAATAAATTCTCAACCTTCCTGATCTCTTTACTCCAGGCTAAATAGATCTCAGGACATCTGGAAAGATCTAGGGAAGGCTACATCTTAGCAAACATTTCAGGAACCTTTTCTTCAAGGACTATTGTGACAATGATAATCTGATAGTGAAGGAATAAGGCCTCCTAGAAAGACCCTAATCAAAGTCCCGACTAACTACCAGTATGAACAGACCCCAGTGGTAGGATAGTTCATACACAGGATCCTAAAGCCCTAACACACCCTGTAGGACCCTGGTAATAGTGTCAGGACTGAGACAACCTGTTCCTCCAACAAGAAGGATGAACAGGAGGCCTAAATACAAATGACAGGAAAAGGCAACACTCACAAAATACAAAAGGGGAAGCAAACACTTAACTTTAAGTGGTATTGGAAGCTAGAGGAGCTCAGCCAAGATCCACCCACCAGCAATCCACTAGAAAACTGAAGCTATAAACCGCACTACCTAGTGGGAGAAGCAAAACTAAATAGGGAAGGTTAAATGACCACATAAGCAACACCTGAGGCAAGGGGTGTGGCATTACCAGAAACAACACAGACAACAATTGATCCACAAGGAAACCTGTCAGATCAAACCACATGTTGCAAGTGTCACTGATCTCCTGGCACCTGTCACGGGAACGTCCGTGACAGATAAACTTGCAGAATAGGCAAAATTTTGACTTTTTAGGTTGATACTCTAAGGCCCCCTGCAGACGAACACCGCAGATTAGTGTTGCAGGTGCGTTCTCGGGAAAATCGCGAGATTCTGCAAGCAAGTTCAGTGAGTTTTGTCTGCTATTGCGTTCCGGTGTTCAGTTTTTTCCGTGAGAGTGCAATGCATTTTAATGCAATTTAAAAAACTGAATGTTTGCTAACTACATCTCTTAGCAACCATCTGTGAAAATCGCATCCGCACTTGCTTGCGGATGCATTGCGTTTTTCACACAACCCTTCTATGCGGCCAGTGTTGCATGACAAACGCAGAATATAGAACATGCTGCAATTTTCACGCAACGCACAGGTGATGCGTGAAAAACAACGTTCATGTACACAGACCAACTAAAATGAATGGGTCAGGACTCATTGTACCCTCGTGGAATACTCGCTCGTGTGAAAGGTGCCTAAGGCCAAATTCGTCTTGCAGGGAGCCTAAGAGGCTGATAATCTGTAGATTAGAACTATCCACCCCTTAATAGAATTCAAGCTGAATAGATTTACTTGATCCTTGTGTAAGCCCTTTAAGTGGAGACCTGGCTACGACAAGGTCTTCTGGACTATGTCTTAGAGACCATTAGGTTGATATAGTGGCGGTACGGTTGAGTCTCCACAAGTTCTGGCAGAGCTGAGTGCTCTAGACACACACAGTTTGCACTGGGGGAAGTCTTCAGATACACTCTTGACTCATTTGAATGAGTTGGGATAAAAATTAACTTTTTATAAATTGCAAACCAGAGTGTGGCAAAGGTCTTCATGATTTAATCAAAGAGGCTTCAAGATAGTTACAGAAGATGGGGGGGTGGCCTGACCTGCATGGTGTGAGGAAGCAATAACAGCGAGCTCCTCCAGTATCCTGAAAAAAATACTGTCTAACCCCTCTCAACCGCAACTTTAAACCCCTGACCGGAGGCTTTGGTACTTACAGAGCCCGGTGTTACCAGCGGGCATCTCTTGGTGCAGCGGTGGCAAGCAGAACGGGGTGCCTGTGATCCGCAGTGCGGGTGTAGAGCAGCGCCGGTACTGACTCAAATGTCCTGCACACTCCTGTGGCGGGAAGACTAGAAGTGGCACACAGTGGTGCCGGGTCCGGGGTCCCGTCCAGCGGTAGATCATCTGGCACCTTCAGGAGCTGAACTGCCCAGGAGGCACAGCGCAAGTCTCGGGAAGCGACAGAGACACGTGGCGGGCGCCATCTTGGAGGCAAGAGAGCGGGGATACCAGGCTGTATATATTGCACTGCTGAAACTTACAGTGGAGCGCTTCAATTCTCCATCTCCTATACTGGGTCTGACTGAGTACCATTTAACACAGGACAATTAATCGTTGAGACAGCTGTCCAGCACCAGCGCTCCGAATACCTGGTCCTCTGTTCTCCCTCCCCCCTCTTGACCTATATTTTTTTTTTTTTTTACTCTTGAGGGCTTGCTCCGTTGATAGCGGAGGGTCTTTTAATATCTGACGCAGCACAGTCGGAGGCTGTCCACTTCTCACACTATTGGCCTAGAGTGGGAGCATCTACTCTATATGGGCCGCAAGACCAATGCCAATAATCCTGCTGCTACCCCAGCTACTAAGTCTTATATGGACGCCGTGAGTCAAACAGAAACAGGAGAGATGGATTCTGCAGCGACGGCAGTTTCTGTGGACACATCCCAAATAATGAAAGCAATAGCATCCTGTCAGGCGACTCTCATTGCCAAAATTGACCATGTTCAGTCTGATCTGAGTTGCTTAAGACATGATTTTGATAAAATACGTGAAAGAACGGCTGCAGTGGAGCGCAGACTAAGCGATGTGGAAGATTTGGCCCGGGCTGGAGAAACTGACACTAGACAACTACAACAGCATTTCAAATTATTGCAGGCCAGGGCTGAAGATGCAGAGAACAGAAACAGGAGGAATAATATACGCATACTAGGTTTGCCTGAAGGGGACGCTCCTGAAACCTTTGCTGAACAACTGATACAAGATGTGCTACAACCTGTGACTCTCTCCAACTGTTTCGTTATTGAAAGGGCACACAGGGTCCCGACAAGGCCGCTCCCTCCTGGTGCCGCTGCAAGACCCTTCATTATAAAAAACCTAAATTACAGGGACAGAGACGCTATCCTGCTGGCAGCTCGTAAAAAGGGCACAGTTACATATGAAAACGTTCGTTTATCCTTCTATCCAGACTTCACTTTGGAGGTTCATAAAAGAAGACGGCAATTTACTGAGGTCCGGGCGCGTCTACGAGATTTACAGATTAAATATGCCATGCTGTATCCCTCTAAACTACGAGTTCAAGACGGAGAAACTGTGTGCTTTTTTGAGAATCTGGAAGCAGCAGCGGATTGGATTGACGGACTGCCGGGTGTCAGGCCCTGCCGCTGATACGGGATATGTTGATGAGTAGACATTGGAAGGCCTTGTTATCATTGAATTTGCATATGTGTTTCTAAATGCTATATTCACTTTACTGATGTATAAGCTGTGCAATAGGTTGTCGGGTAGTTGAAACACTGTCAGTGGGAGGAGATTAGCTAGCTGAGAAGTTACGTGTTTATTGTAGTTATATAGCTTTCTCTTGGGGCTCTATATAGGTACTCTGCTTCCTACGCGGTTTACTTATGTAGGGTCTAGAAGTGTAGGTTGAAGGTTACTTTATTCCCAAGTGTCATGGTTCTTATTGAGGGACTAGGCTCATCCAGGTTGGGGAGGATAGGGCAGGGAGGGCGCTCTAGGGAGTTGGGAATGGTTTATTTGTATGTCTTTGTCGGTATGAATGCGAGTGTCTGCTTCTCCACAGGTCTGCGGGTAACTGTCACATTTCTGTGGTGGTGTAATGGCATCAGTTAAATTGGTGTCATGGAATGTAAGGGGTCTTAATGACAAGATTAAACGTTCACTAGTCTTCAATTATCTGAAAGGGTACAATCCTGATATTGTGGTATTACAGGAAACACATCTTAAGTGGGAAAAAAGTCCTGGCTCTCAGACGGCCATGGGTGGGATCAGTCTATCACGCAGTGTATTCCAATTATGTGAGGGGAGTTTCTATCCTAATTGCTAAAAGTCTTCCCTTTCAGCTGATATCCGTCCAAATAGATGTTTCTGGTAGATATGTACTCCTGCATGCTCACATCAGAGGGTTGCAATATCTAATTGTAGGTGTGTATGTACCACCCCCTTTCCAGAGAGGTATTTTAGACCTTATTATGAGTAAAGTAGCTATGTTCCCGGAAATCCCTCTTCTCATTATGGGGGACTTTAATGCTATCCTAGATCCTGATAAAGATAGATTGCAGCCGCGAATGTCCCATAACAGAGCGCTTGCGAACTGGGCGGAGGCGAATTGTCTGGTAGAAGCATGGAGACAGCTCCATCCCACTCTTTCGCAATTTTCTTGCTACTCTGCCTCCACTGGATCTATGTCACGTTTAGATCTAGTATTTGTGACTGCAAGTCTTCTACCTTATCTTCGGACCAGTGATTATCTGCCTCGGGGGCTTTCTGATCACGCTTCCCTTTTATTGATCATATCACAGCCTATGGCCCCTCCTACTAAGGGGTGGTGATTGAACCCGATGTGGCTTGATGTTCTTCCGGTGGCGGCAAGTAACTATGAAAATCTGATACAATACTGGACGAATAATGAGGGATCCACAAATCCCTTATTAGAGTGGGATGCTTTCAAAGCAGTCATGAGAGGGTCGTTAATAAATGCCATAGCAACACACAGGAAGGAACTGCGCTCTACTAGGACTAAGCTAGAGACCAAGGTCGTCAGCAAGGAACAACAGTTTCTAGGAGATCCGACTAGTGAAAACAAGGGGTCCTGGTTGAAGGCGCAACGTAAGTTGTGCTTACATCTTACGGAATACACCCAGAAAAAAATGTTAGCGCAGAAGCACTCGATTTTCTCGGAGGGTGATAAAAATGGGAAAGCTCTGGCATATCTGGCACGAACGGAATCCCCCCAGACAGTAGTGGCGGGAGTCCTGTCGGAACAAGGTATCATGGTGACTGAACCTGAGGGAGTGTGTGGCCAATTTGCCTCTTATTACTTCTCTCTTTATGCCTTTAAGGCTGCCTGCTCTGCGGCAAATATAGATGCACTTCTGGCTGGAATCTCAATTCCCACACTGGCTAGGGAGGATGGAGAAGCTTTAGCGGCTAACATTACTGATACTGAAATTGATTTAGCTATTAAATCACTTTCCACAAGGAAGGCCCCTGGTCCGGATGGCTTCCCGGCTGAATGGTATAGGCTTAACCCCAAAGAACACAGCGCCCGGCTTGCAAAGCTGTTTGCCCATGCTTTTGATGCAGGTGCGCTACCTCCTACTTTTTCTGAAGCCACTATAGTGGTGATTTATAAGCCTGGGAGGCCCCCGGAGCAGTGTAGCTCTTATAGACCCATATCACTGCTAAACTTAGATGCTAAGATCTTGGCGAAGGTCCTGGCACTACGTTTGCGGGATGTCATCCTTTCAGTTGTCGGTGTGGATCAATCAGGCTTTATGCCGGGGAGAACCACTGATATTAATTTGAGGCGACTATATACAAACCTACAGGTTCAACATGATAATAGGGGAGCGAGGGCCATAGCGTCGTTAGACAACGAAAAAGGATTCCACTCGGTGGAATGGGGTTTCATGTGGGCTACGCTTCAGCGAATGGGATTTCCACAGGGGTATTTGAGATGGCTGCAAATACTTTATAACTCTCCAACGGCCAGGGTGAAGGTTAATGGGTATGTTTCTGATCCCTTCTCTCTTGGGAGAGGGACCAGACAGGGTTGCCTTCTTTCCCCCTTGCTTTTCGCATTAATAATGGAACCTTTGTCTCTGCTTATTTCATCTAACTCCGCTATAGAGGGTTGGGAAGTGGCGGGAATATCAGAGAAAATATCTTTATACGCAGACGACATGCTTGTATATCTAGTGAACCCTGACAATTCTCTATCGGCTCTCCTAGATACAGTAGACAACTTTGGTAGTTTTTCTGGACTAAGAGTGAATTGAAGCAAGTCCTTGCTTGATTGATGATGACGGTCCCTCACGTATTTGTAGGCAATCTAAATTGCAAATAGTAGAACAATTCAAGTACTTGGGGATCGTCATACATAAGGATACAGAGAAGTTTTATCAACTAAATATGGTGCCGACGATGGCGTTTATTAAGAGGAAACTGGAGGCGTAGGAAAATTTACCATTAACTTTGGTGGGCCGCATTAATATTATTAAAATGGTCCTCCTACCTAAATTATTGTATTTGTATAGAGCAGCGTCTATGCCTATACCCAAAAAACACTTCACACTATTGGACAAGATGTTCACTCCCTTTTTGTGGCGTAATCAGTGCCCGAGAATAGCAAAACAGACGCTCCAAGCATCCTATGGGAGGGGAGGTTTAGCACTACCGAACCTGTCTCTGTATTATGAGGCAGTGCAACTGAACTATGTGTGTTGGTGGATTAGAGCGGATGCGAGTAACCCTGCGGTGGTCTTAGAAGCGGCACTAGTGGGATCTTATGAAGCCCTTACCAATTTAGCATACCGACAGGGGGCCTACGCGGCGCGTATCTTTACACCTATAATGGCTGCGACGCTAGCAATCTGGAATAAAAGAGTGGAGGTACATAGGACGCAGGAGAGTGGAGAGAGTTGGTCACCGTATCTGCCCCTGTGGAGGAACAAAACTCTGCCGGAGCTGTTGTCTCTACCGGACTTTGAGTTCTGGCCTCAGAAGGGCCTCTGATACCTGACGCAACTATACGACAAAGGTCTATTTAAATCTTTCAGTAGTCTTAAACAGGAATTTCAGCTGTCTCAACACTCTTTGTTTAGGTATTTTCAGCTCCGACATGCCTGTAATGCCCAATTTGGAAGGGGGCCGTTGACGTTGGACTGTGGTCCGGTGGAGTCAGCGGTAAGGCGGACCTACCTAGACAAACCAGTCTCTACCCTATATGCTGTGCTAATAGAGAGTTTAGACTCACCGATGGACAGGTCCTTTGGTAGATGGACACAGGAAGTGACAGAGGTAGAGACTCATCATGTGAAGGAACTGAGTCAGACGTGGAGGTCCACAGTTATTAGTGGCAGAGACCAACTAATACAATTGAAATTGCTGCACAGGGTGTACTATACCCTGGGTAGACTATTTAAGATGCACAGACTACCTACTCCTCAGTGTACACGCTGTGCTGCTGATGATGGTTACTTTTTCCACATGGTGTGGCAATGTCCGGTTATCCAAAATGTTTGGGTGCAGGTACATGTCTATTTATCTTCTAAGATAGGATTTCCAGAGCTCTGCTACCCAAAGTCAAGCTTGCTAGGGATTGTTAACGATATAATACCCTCCAAATATGGCAGAAGACTGTATAGGATACTTCTTTATTATGCAAGAAAAACCATACTTTTGAACTGGAAAGTCCCTAAGGTGCCTACCATTCAACATTGGATTCAGCTTGTTAACTCAGACTTGGAACTTTACAAGTTAGTTTTTGAACCTAGGAATACTCCTGATCGATTCCTTAAAATATGTGATCCTTGGATTAATGCGCAAGCGGTGACACTCTAATTCAAATATATGATTTGGTTGCTGTGTCGGCCCGTGGAGAATTATTTGTATGTGTGTTGGGTGAATGTTGTGGGGGTGATTGTGATTCAGCACCCTGTATATGTTAATATGCCTCGCTAGCGAAAGGGTTCTTTATGCAGGAAATTTCTGTTGTACATTTTCTTTTGTACATGTCTTTTCGCCTGGTGGCGATCATTTATTATTGGTGACTGGGTACTGTATGCCTTGTAAGTTGTTCTTTTTCCAAAATTTAATAAAGAGATACTATTAACTCCTTAAGGACACATGACGTATGGGTACGTCATGTGTCCAGTCCCTGAAGATGGCGCCCGCTCCTGGCCGCTGCGGGCACCATCGCTGCGAGGTCCGGCTGATTCCTGTAGCTGACCCCGCAGCTGATGATCGCTGATCGGCAGCGCTGCCGACCGCGATCATTAACCCCGCAGATGCCGTGATCAATCCTGATCCACGGCATCTGCAGCGCTAAAACCGAAAGTAAAACTTTCGGCAGCGCTCCGGCTCCCCTAGTGGTGATCGGGAGAATCGGAGCGCTGTAAGGGATAGCCTCAAGCCTTTCATTCAGCTTGAGGCTATCACTACTATTTCCTATGGAGCCCTTGTTAGCAATAGGGCTTCATAGGAAAGTAGTAAAATGCTCATAAACTCCAATACAAGTGTATTGGAGTTTATGATAAAGCAATCAGGTAACTGATTTATATAGGTCCCTATGGGATCTATATAAAAGTGTAAAAAAATAAAAAAATAAAAAAAATAAAATAAATAAAAAAAACCTAAAAATTTAAATCACCCCCTTTCCCCAAAATTAAAATAAAATAATAAAAAAAATACACATCATGGGTGTCGCAATGTGTGAAAACGCCCATAGTATAAAAATATAAAAATATATTTCCCATACGGTAAACAGAAAAACGGAAAAAAGCGCCCAAATGGCCGATTTGCCGTTTTTGGACGCTTCATTTCCTCAAAAAAAATTAAATAAAAAGCGATCAAAAAGTCCTACACGGGGGGCGGAGCTTGGACGCCGTGGTGAATGGCTGCCTGAACCTACTGCTCGTCCACACCCAGGCTTTTCAGAGCACTTTTAGTAGCTGTGACCCCGATTGCGATGGGCAAATTGAGCAAGGAGAAGGGACCTGAACACCAGGACACCCCGAAAAAGCTAAGAAGTCAGCAAGACATGCAGAACTTCTTTAAAAGAAAACACTCCCAGACCCAGCGTGGCGGACCTAAGATGGCGGCAGCGGCGGCAGCGCGCGACTCTGGAGATGATTCGGAGGAGGAGGACAGCATGCAGGGGGATGATGAAGAAGGGTGTGACAGCTCCCCTGTCTCCAAGGCTTTTCTCACAAAGGTACTGGGGCAAGCTCTGGATAAAGCGATCAAGCCTGTTCTCACTGAACTGACTGCTATTAAGACTGAGCTCATCCACGTGGGGCAGAGAGTGGAGAACTTAGAATCCACAACGCAGGGACTGGTCAGACACTCTACCGAAATGGAGGAATATGTAGCGATGCACACTGCTGAGCTTAATAGAGCGTTCCTCCTACTTGAAGACCAAGAAAATAGAAGCAGGCGCAGAAATATCCGCATAAAAGGACTGCCAGAAGTTTGGGCGGCAGAATCACTAAGGAAAGTGGGCATGGAAATATTCACAGATTTACTGGGCCAGGAGCTGGCTGCCCAGATTACTATTGAACGTATTCATAGAGCTTTAAGACCTGTGCCACAGCCTAATGAAAGACCACGAGATGTCATCTGTGGAATTTTATCGTTTGTTGATACAGCGCGCATTTTGGCGGCAGCCAGAGAGAAGACCCAGCTGGTCTATGCAGGCGCAGAAATCGCCATTTACCAGGACATTGCGGCCTCCACGTTGAACAAACGGCGCGTCCTGAGACCCCTGTTAGAGGCCTTAAGAGCTCACAAGTTGCCTTATTCTTGGCTGTATCCCTTCGGCCTGTCGGTGTTAAAGAATGGGAGCGCATAATCATTCATACCCCTGCAGACTTGGATAAGGCCTGGTCCGCTTTGGGAATAACACCAATCCAAATTCCAACATGGATGCCAGTAGCCCCACCAGACGCATGGCGACCATTGCAGGGTGATGTGGAGAAGAGGCGTCCAGAACCCCGTAGGAGCAAGCTGATGAAGACGCGGATAGACATGGATTTTGAGGCTACTTGACCTATCTTTGTGTGTTCTGAAGAAATATTCAAGTTGTCCCACTCTTTTTCTTTTTTGTGGGCTTTACCGTCCTAGTACTAACACTGAAGTCCCCACGGCTGATTAACATTGTGGTTAAAGGACCCCGGTCTATTTTTACCTATAGCAGCGTGGTGACTTTTCTGTTTCACTGCATGTGTTCTATATATGTCGGGGGCCTGTCTCTATTCATGTTCAGGTTTTAGGTTTAATACTCTATTAGCTACTTCGACTAATCTTGGCTTTCTGCCTGTGTCCCTCCCGCTCTGTCTATTTGATTGCATTCTTACCAGAATTTTTGGGTGTCTCTGTATATTGGGGCCCATAGGATGCCTGGGTGGGGGAACGGGACATTTATGACATAAAATATTTGTCTTTGAGCACAACCCCCCCCCCCCCATAACTGGAGGTCCATCCTTTTGGTGCACTCGTGTTGACATGCTTGCATTAATTGGGAGGACTTTGCCAGTTTTTTTTGCTAATAATATTTAGTACTACACGCTCCTTATTATTCCTTTGAAAGGGATTGTTCCTGAGGTATCTTCACACCTCACGGATTGAGTAGTGCCTCTTAGGGGCAGTTCTGAGAGCTAATTTACATTGTTTATGTTAATGTTCAGTTCATAGGCTCTTGGGCCTTTACATTTATTGGACTTCTTCTACTTCTTATTTTTGTTTCTATTTTTCTCTTCTCTTCTTCTCTCCTCTTCTGTACACCTTCCTTTTTTTCTTCCTCTCCTCTAACCACCCTATGCCTTCCTCCCCCCTCCTTGCTTTGGCCTCTTTACCTCTCCTTCTGACTGAAAGGGAGCACAACAGTTTCTAAGAAGCTAGCTGTTGGATCCTCGGATTTAGTCATCATGAGAGATATAAAGGTAATGACTTTTAATGTGAAGGGTCTGAACTCCCCGTGTAAGAGGAGCCAGATTATGCTAATGCTACGTAAGGCGCACTCTGACATAGTGTTCCTTCAGGAGACACACCTCCGAACGGGTAGGTTGCCGAAGTTGCCTTCTCACCCATACAAGCAGTGGTATCACAGCACTCATCCTACCTCGGCATCCAAAGGCGTTGCTATAGCAATACATCACACGGTACCTTTTATTTTAAAACAGCAGCTGGCGGATGCAGAGGGAAGGATGCTCCTTCTTAAAGGGGAAATAGCCTCTAAAAATTCACTTTAGTCAACCTTTACGCACCTAATGTAGCTACGGTGTCCTGGCTGATTAAGACGCTAGACACTGTTAAACTTTTCATGGAAGGAACTATAGTGCTTGGGGGAGATCTGAACTTGGTTCTTGATCCCTTTGTAGACTCCTCTACGACTAAGTCACATATAGCACAAAAACATATTAGTCGCCTACATAGTAAGCTTCAGGAGTTGCAATTGATTGATGTTTGGCGCGCACTTAACCCTACAATGAAAGATTATTCCTTCTATTCCAATCCGCATAAATCATATCAAAGATTGGATTATTTGTTGACCTCCGTGTCTTTGTTGTCCGCTTTCAGCACATCTGAGATAGGTGAAATCACAGTATCGGATCACGCCCCGTGCTCAGCCATCTTCGCCTTGGACTCCATGGTCAAAAGGGATTGGAGCTGGAGACTTAACGAATCTCTACTGAACAATGCAAAATACTGTAAGCAGGTTAGATCTCATCTTGACCTTTATTTCGAGAGTAACTCCCCCGCACACAGTAAGCACACAATGATTTGGGAAGCCCATAAGGCTTATATTCGAGGAGTCTTTATTGCAATAGGCACCAAAGTTAAAAAAGAACAGCAGAAGTTGCTAGACTCACTCCTGGCGCAGATAGCGACGGCGGAGCGATTAAACAAACAGTCGATTAGCAGAGAGTTTCAGGGAGAATCAGGGGAGCACCCAGAAATTTTGTCTAGGGGGGGTCCGAAAAGAAAAAAAATTGTGCAGCGCCAAAAAATTGACCCCGCCCATTTTTCTAAGACCATCCTACATATAATAGGCCACTCCCAACAAACACTGTACAGCTGAAATGATATTGATGAGGATGACGGTAAGAGTCTCACCCTCATCCTACATAGACACACTGTACCTAATACTCCACCATACAGGGCCCAACATAAAGTTCCTGTACTCACACTGCCCCCCACGTAGCTCCGAAGCAGGAGCTGTTGCAGTTTCACTTCCTCCCTCCTAGTCCTGAAGGCACCAAAAGTGGAGTGGAGGAGGAGCTGCGCGATATTAAAGGTGTGTAGGTCCGGGTGGAGGAGCCCGGGTCTACACATCATACCGAGTGGATGGCGTGTCCTGGCTGCACTGCCTGCTTCACATTATACAATGGACAACAGCAGGCTACAGCCAGGAAGCTCCTCCGCTCTTCTCTCCTCCCCAGATCTTGCTCAAGGCTTGTGATTCCCCCACCATCCGCCACCCGCCCCTGGCCTGCCACCCCTTGGGCCGTCCTCACGTAGCTCTGAATCCTCCTTTTGCAAATGGCAGGAGGAGAAGCCCGTGCATCTCCTATCCTACATAGCGCCACATACCTCCTACATCCAGTGATGTCACCTTTGATGTAGACGTTCTCTTTTCTCATCTTCTCCATTCAGACCAGACCGCCATGATGATTTTTCACCCATCTCCTGTCTCTGCAGAGATTGACAAACAGACATTAGTTTCCCACTTTTCCATCATCTTCATATCTTCTGAACACCCCATCCTGCCATCCCCAATACTGTTCCCGCTGTGCTCCTCAATACTATACTGCAGAAACTATCCTGTACCACACAGATAGTGCCCCCTTCTACAAATATTGGCACACAGTGCTCTAAAAAAATAACTGTGCCCAGTAAATAGTATCCCTGACACTAATAGTATAAGCATATTGTCCCCAAAAATAATTGTGCTAAGCTGATACTGTGCCAGGGTGCCCACCAAAGTAACAGTGCTCACCAAATTCCCACCAATAGAAATAATTCCCTGCCTGAGCACACTTAGTAATAATGCCCTCATAGTGCCCATACTAGTGTGATCATGTTCGCCATGGCCCCCCAGTAGTAGTAAAGCTCACCATAATGCCCCCTAGTAGTAATAATTCTCCCTATAATATTACAGTACAAGAAATATACCTGCTTAGTGCCCGCAGTTGAGCTAATGTCCCCATAATGTATGCCAGTATAAAATACCTCTATATAGTGCCCCAGTAAATGCCCCGTAGTGCTCCTCTCCCACTTAACCATAGTGCCCGATAATTTGCCAGTATAAAATACCCCATCTTAGTGCCCCCAGCACATGCCTCCATGGTGCTTCTCTCCCCTTCCCCATAGTGCCCCCTATAATATGCCAGCAAAAAATGCCCTTTGTAGTGCCCCAGCAGATGCCCCTATAGTGCTCCTCTCCCCCATAATGTGCCAGTAGAAAATGCCCCTTCTTTGTGCCCTTTATATTGTGTCAGTAACAATTCCCCTTCTTAGTGCCACCACATGCCCCCATAGTGCTTCTTTCACCCATAATGCCCTCATAATGTGCCAGTTAAAAATGCCCCTTCTTAGTGCCACCAGATGCCCCCATACTGCTCCTCTCCCCCATAGTGCCCCCATAAAGTGCCAGTTAAAAATGCCCCTTCTTAGTGCCACCAGATGCCCCATAGTGATGCCCGGCCCTATAGTGCCTCCCATGTGCCAGTAAAAATACACATTAGTGCCAGCCAGATACCATAGTGCATATAGGGGATATTGTGGCAGTAAAAAATACCATAGTGACCCCAAATAATGCCCCTATAGTGCCACCAGATGCCCCATAGTGCTGCTCTCCCCTATAGTGCCTCCCATAATGTGCCAGTGAAAAATGCCACCTTAGTGCCACCAGATGCCATAGTGCCCCCCATAATATGCCTATAAAAGCCCCTTTAGAGCCCCCAGATGCCCCCATAGTGCTCCACTCCCCCATAGTGCCCCAAATAATGCCGCTATAGTGCCACCAGATGCCCTAATAGGGCCCCTCCAAAATAAGGCAGTAAAAATGCCCTCAAAATGGGATAGAAATAAATAAATAAATGCCCCCATAATGCTCCACTCCCCATGGTGTGGTGCCCCGCCCAAATAATGCCCCTATAGTGCCCCCCAAATGGGGCAGTAAAAAAATCCACAAGATTTAATGGGCTACAAATAAATGCCCCCAGATGCCCCCATAGTGCCCTCTACCCAAAACGGGCCAGTGAGAAATGCCCCATAGTGCCCCCACAAAACAAAATGCTACCAGGTGCCCCTAAAATGTGCCACCATTAAAAAAACAAAAAAACACTAATACTTACCTTCATGAGGTTAGCAGCAGACCTCTTCCGGCCGCTGCTGTGCTGCCCGGCTCAGGCGGCGCGATGATAATGATGTCATCGCGCCACCTGAGCTGGCCTCTGATAGGCTGCAGGCACTAGTGCCTGCAGCCTATCAGAAGAACAGGGAAGGGAGACGCCTCTCCCTCCCCTGCCACAGCACATTGATCTGTATCGCTGTCCTGAGGACGGCAACACAGATCGATGAATATAGAGATGAACGCTTCCGCAATGGAAGCGCTCATCTCCTACTGCCTCCCCACCGCCGTCTGCAATTGGAACCAGGGCCGCGCCGCCTGTTGCGATCGGCGGTGCGGCCCTGAGTGATTTAAAAAAAAATTGGATCTGGGTTCTAGGGGGGGTCCAGACCCCTAAAACCCCCCCTGTCGGTGCGCCCCTGGGGAGAATTAACCAAGCTTAGACAACAGCTTCGTGAACATCTGTCTCAGAGGATTGCGAAGCAGATGCTGTATTTCCAGCATAAACTGTATGCGCATGAAAATAAAGGAGGGAAACTCATGTCCGCGCTTCTTAAAAAAGCTAAGAGCTCCTCTCATATCGCACAGGTGAAAGATAAAAATGGAGTTACGCATAAGGACACTCCCAATATTGCTGAAGCCTTCCAGGAGTTCTACTCCTCATTATATAATTTACATTTACACCCTGGCCCTGAAGAAGACGCACAGCGGCGCTGTTCCATTGAAACCTTCCTAGCGAAACTTCACCTCCCTAGAGTCCCAGACCATATGGCCCCCTCCCTGACTGCCCCAGTTACTACTGAGGAAGTTAAGAAAGTAATAAACAGCTTTCCTCCGGGGAAAAGTCCGGGACCGGATGGTTTTCCGCTACTCTATTACAAGAAGTTCCAGGATATCCTGGTTCCGAAATTTACAGAGGTTTGTAATGCCCTCTTAAAGGGAGACTTGTTGCCTAGACAGGCGCAGGAATCTCAAGTCACTTTAATCCCTAAAGAGGGAAAAGACCCGCAAAATTGCGGAAGCTAACGTCCAATCTCCCTGCTAAATTTGGATCTGAAGGTGTGGGCTAAGCTAATGGCCACGAGGCTTAGTGTGATTCTACCTGTTCTGATCCAACCTGAGCAGTCCGGTTTTGTAAAAGGGCGAGAAGGGAAAGACAATTCGTATAGAATATTTCACTCCATCCACTTAGCACATACTAGGAAAATACCACTAGTGTTACTGAGCGTCGACGCCGAAAAGGCGTTTGATAGAGTGAACTGGTCCTTTATGAAAGCGGTTCTGGAGAAGTTTGCTTTACCGGAAGCATTCATTGCTGCCATTTTTACCTTATATCAGCAACCCCACACACGTCTGAAAGTGAATGGCATACTGTCTCGGACATTTGAGATTACGAATGGCACGAGACAGGGATGCCCCTGTCTCCCGTCTTTGTTTATTTTAGTGGCGGAAACATTGCTACAAGCAGTGCGGCAGCATGATGGTGTTGTTGGTATTAGGTATGGCCCCAATGAACTGAAATGCACTGCTTTCGCAGACGACCTGCTATTTCTAGTATCTAATCCAGAAGTGGGCCTTGGGCTACTAGCAGACACTATTGAGGAATTTAGCAGGAGCTCTGACTTCAAGATTAATCACACCAAGTCGGAAATTTTGAATATTACTCTTGGCGACCTTCAGGTTACCGCACTTAAGAAATCACTACCATTTCATTGGTCCGCTGGACCGATTAAATACTTAGGTGTCCACATTCCGAGATATCTTACAGACTTGTACTCTTGCAATTACACACCACTTCTGGAATGTGTTAAGCAACTACTACAGAAATACAATCTAATTACCCTCTCTTGGATGGGTAGGAAGAATGTCATCAAAGCCTATATTATGCCCAAAATATTATACATAATGCAGCTGGTGCCCATCAGTCTTCCGGCTAGCTTCTTCGCTGGTTTGAAGCAGCTCCTTTTGAGGTTTCTCTGGAATGGAAAGCGCCATAGACTGCCGTATAAACTCCTAATTAAACACAAAAGGAGGTTTGGGATTCCCAGATGTGGAACAATATTATAAGGCCATTCAATTGAATAGATGGTTGGAGCTTGCGGAACCTAAAAGGAGGGTAGATGTGAGAGATATCTGTAGACATAGCGTAGGCCCCTCCTTCTTGACTAATCTGTGGTTACCACACAATAGTAAGGAACAAAGTCGCGAGACATGGACCCGCTATTTAATGGTGTCATGGACACATGGGTAAAAGCAGGATGTAAGCTAGCTCCGTCACTCTCCCATTATTACCTGGATCGTTGCTACCAGATGTTATAGGTCTGAAGGGACAGTCTACGAAGGCAGCATGGAACGTCTACTCAAACGTCACTGCTCAAACTCTCCTTAGTGATGTTGAGGGAGCTGCTCAGAAATTACGAAATATTTCTGACTCCCTGCCTCTAGTTCTTTCTTGGCGGAGGGACAAGTAAAATCTGTGTGCGGGGCAGTGAAAAGGAAATGGCCAGGAAGTAGATCCTTGACTGCTTTTGAAAAACTTATCCCTTGCTCGGTATTGGGGTTTAGGAAGGTCTCTGCTCTCTATTCCATACTAAGCACCATGGAAAACGAGTCGAAACCTTCCTTCTTGTTGGAGTGGGAAAAAGAGCTTGGAGTAGAACTGAGTCGACAGGAAATAGAAGGGGTATTGGCTAACTCTCATGGTTTCTCACAATGTGTAAAACTACAGGAGAACCACTATAAGCTTCTCACTAGGTGGTATAGGACTCCACAGTTCTTGTTCGACAGGGGTCTATCACCTACTCAGATGTGCTGGAGGTGTGATAGGGGCATAGGTTCATTGTCTCATATATGGTGGACTTGCCCACAAATTCAGAAATACTGGAAAGAAGTAACAGAAATGATCGAACAGGTTACGATGGAGAGACTTATGCTTACGGCTGAGATGGTGATTTTAGCTAAGCCGAGTGGTCATTATACTCCTCTAGGAGTAATCTAGTATCACACCTGATAGCAGTGGCAAAATCCCTGATTCCTCTACACTGGTTGAGTAGTTCGCCCCCACTGCACAGGAATGGCGGACGAAAGTGTGTCAAATTTCTAAGTTTGAGGAGATGACTAGCTGGCTTCAGAGGTCCCATGATAAGTATCAAAAGATCTGGGGTGCCTGGAACTCGACATTTGAGTTTGACCTAACGCCCATTCTTGGTATCTATATGTCTCCCCACTAGGTGTGACTTGTGGAACAAGAATGACGTACTGGCTACATGTGTCGGTGGAGAGGCTGAGAGCCTCACCTCCCCCTCTACCTCCCCCTACTTACCTTTCCCTCCTCTCACGTTTCTTTGCCCTTTCCTTTCTCTTTTTCTCTTTCCCAATCTTCTTCTCCTAATATAATTTTAAGCCACTCTTCTTCTTTTCTTTTTCCTGATGTTTTATGTGATATACCTTAAATACCTGGCCTCACTTACCGAGGCTGGAACTCAGACCTCCTGAGAGGCTATGACCTACAATGAGATGGGCTGTTACAGGTTGTCTTTACATGCCTTGAGTTGCGTTATGACTGTCCACATCAATGTCGCTCTTTCATGCGATGTACATCTCTCTTGAAAAATTTATAAATAAAGAATTTAAAAAAAAAAAAAGTCCTACACACCCCATAATGGTATCAACTAAAAGTTAAGATCGCCCCGCAAAAAATAAGCCCCCATACAACGCCATACACTTATTTACAAATACGTTATAGCGGTCAAAACATCGCGACAAAAAAAAAAAAAAATTTTTTTTCACTATCAAAACGCAAGAAAAGCTATACATATTGGGTATTGCCGGATTCGTACTGACCTGTAGAATAAAACTAAATGGTCAGTTTTATCGCAAATCAAACGTCGTAATTTAGAAACCCGTAAAACTGTGGTGAAATTGCTTTTTTTTTGCAATTTCACCCCATTTGGAATTTCTTTCCCGCTTCCCACTACACCATATGCATTATTAAATGATGGCGTTGGAAAGTACAACTTGTCCCGCAAAAAATAAGCCCTCATATGGCCATGTGAACGGAAAAATAAAAAAGTTATGGCTCTTGGAAGGCATAGAGCGCAAAACGAAAACGCAAAAATGAAAAAACCCTCTGTCCTTAAGGGGTTAAAAAAAAATATAGTTACAGAGGCTGGTCAAACTTCAGGTTGTCAATCTGAACCTCTTCAGGTCTTGGTAGAGTTCAGTGTCTGAGACACACACAAACTGCAGTGGGGGAAGTCTCCAAGTTATACTCTTGACTAGAGATGAGCGAATTTCTCAAAAATTGGATTCGGCCGGTGCGACAAATTTGTTTTGAATAAATTTGGTTCGATGCGAATTTATTTGCGGTGAATCACGTTAAAAACTGCTATTTCTTGGCTGCAGAGAACCTTTATAGTGGTGTAGAACACTGTGCCTCGCAGTTACACGCAGAGGGAGACTGCTGTGGTAGTGAAATAATACTGAGAGTCAGTATGACATGCAGATGACAGGCGTCTTAGAATCACTGCACACTTCACTTACAGTCACAAGGCCAAAACTGACCAAATAACTCAAGTATGGACTCAGCCTTAGAGGTCGATGTTAGCGTCAAGAAGAAACGCACTCCTTTTACACCCTCGTCAGCTGATTCCATATAGATGTCTACAAAACCTGTTCTTTTAAACGCTTATACAAGTATTTCCCCCCTGACAGGAGAGGGTGTCAGTAGTAAGTTTGTGTTGACGTCACTGATTATTTTGCCCTTCCTCTGATCCATCAGAACACTAAGCCACAAAAAACGGATCCTGTCTGTGGAGCATCCGCCTTCACTCGGTCAGCATTTGCTCAGTAATCGATCAGTATTGCTAATGCTAAAAAATCAGGAGTGGATCCAAAACAGAGATGCCACATGAATGGAATATTTGCATGTCTTCTGTGTTTTGTACCCACTCCTGCTTTGGGCTACCAAATCATAAGTCAATTCTGATGGGACCATATAGGCCTTACAACTGTTACACAGACAGGATCCGTTGTGCGTCTCATTTTTCCTTCCTTCTGAAAGAAGAGAAGAAAGGTCAAATAAATCATGATGTCGGCACGGCCAAAAGGCAAAATAGTGGCCCAGTCATGAAGTGGGGAGAGTGGGAACAGCATGAGAAGTCCACAGAGTTGCCCTATGACATGGCAAGGTGACATAGTGTTCAGGTGGCAGCAGCATTAGGAGACCACAGAGTGACAAAGTGACATAGTGTGGCGGTGGCAGCAGCATCAGGAGACCACATTGACACGGTGACAGAGTGGGGAGGTGGGTTGCAATACGAGTACCAGCTGAAGAAGGTAGGTGAAAGAAAGAGCACTTGGCATCAGATGTGTTGCATCAGGCGGGTTGCAGCATCAGAATAGTAGCTGAGGCAGGTAGCCAGAAGAAACCGGTCTCTTTTGTCAAAGTGTTGGTCTAGTCTGATGCATCAGGCATTGGTGGGTGAATAATCTTGACAAAGGTCAGTCTCTCCACATTTTGGGTGGACAGGTGAGTTCTTCTTGGGGTAACTATGGCCCCCGCCACACTAAACATCCGCTATGATTCCACACTACTGGGCGGGTAGGACAGCTTTTCCAGGGCAAACTCTGACAGTTGCAGCCACAAATCCAGTTTGGCTGCCCAGTAGTCCAGCGGATCTTTAATACGGCTGGCATGGTGCACTCCAAGTATGCCACCACCTGCTGGTTCAGGTTCTGCTGTATGTCTAGCTGCTGGTGAGTAGTTTCTTCACTATGTGGGTGAACAAAGGTGATCATCAGCGACTCTAGACTCAGGCTGCTACTGATGGAGCAAGTACTGCTCCTGCCACCCCTCCTCAGCAGCCATGGCAGTGGAACGTGAGTGCAGAGGGTCCCCTGGTCAGACCTGCGAGAGGATGGTTGATGGCGCAGATAGGCTGCTCCCAACTGACTACATAGGATGTCTCTGTAGCAGTTCAATTTGTCCACCCTCTCAGTGGGTGTAAAAAGGCCCCCATTTTGGACCGGTAGCGAGGGTCCAACAAGCTGGAGAGCCAGAAGTCATCTCTCTGATGAAGGGTTACAATTCGGCTGTCACTACGCAAGCAAGTAAGCATGCATCGGGTCATTTGTGCAAGTGACTCGGAGGCACTCCCTGCCTCCATCTCCACTGCATACTGCCACGGTGTGTCTGGTTTGCCTGCCACGTCTTCCTCATCGCCCTGTAACCTGTGTAGAAAAACCACCCATTTCACTACACATTGCTTGTGCTCCAATGTACTCTGCCTCCTCCAGTTCAGCCCCAACAGGGCTCATGTGGCCATGAGATCTAGGCGCCACGTCTACAGTCCCCCTGACCAGCCATTGTTACCACCATCTGTTCCAGGACATGAAGCAGTGGAATGATATCATTCCTCCCGTAGCCCTGGCGACTGACAAATAATGTGACTTCCTCAAAAGGCCTGAGCAAACAGCATGTGTCACGCATGAGCTGCCACTGGCTGCCATCAAAGTTACACAGGGGAGTACTCCTGTCCGCTTGGTTCATCAAGAAATCGTTGATGGCCTTTCTTTGTTCGCAGTGGCGTACCTCTAATAGAGCAGACCATGCAACTGCTATGGGGCTTGTAGGGGAAGGGGGCCCGGCTGTGGAGGAAAGGCCCGACCCCTGTATTACAATTAGCACAACAGCTCCGTCCAGAGTCATGGCCAGGGCCTCTGGCTCCGCCTTTCAGCTCCCCTCATTGTTTCTCTGGTGCACGATGTGCCCAAGCTTCCCCCCTCCCCCCCAGCAAGGGCCGGATCCTACCATGTGGAGATGCCTCTAGCCTCTAGCAGCAGCCTGCACATGTCCTCAGGGGCTGCACTGCTGAGGAGAGGTCCATTTTTCAGCAGCTACAGCAAGATGTGCTGCTGCCATCAGAAGCCTCCCCCGTGCTCCCCTCCCCAAATTTTCCCTGTCCTGGCACATTGCAGAGTCCTCCTCTGCTGTTATGTATTCCATGTGCAGCAGTCCGGACAGAGTAAGGAGGAAAGAGAGCCTGCTGCACTGCCTGCTGAGGATAAGATGTCCTCCCAACAATCCTGACTGTTTACCCTGGAGACCTGCACAGAAGGTAAGTGTGTGCCAGTGTAATATGTTAGAAGGCCGGTTTATTGGCCTGTATTTGTGGGAGAGGCGTAAGTAGCACATTTATACCAGGCAGGCGCCTCCGTTAGGTGTGTCGACGGTGCTGCATAGTTGTGTGCAGTCTGAGCCACCTGTTGCAGCACATGAGCTGAATCTGCAGCTTCCATACCCAGTCAGCGTCCAGTATCCAGGTCGTTCCGGTCGGATGAGGGTTTGCGGCAAGCTCGTGCAGCACCGTCCTGTTACAGTCCGGCTGGCAAAGTGTCGGCTCCTTTGGGGAGGAGGGGCAGCATTGCATCGGAGCGATCTTCCTGGCAGCCCACGTTTGGCGCCCACGCGGCAGTACGGTTAGGCAGTAGGGGTCAGCGTGACTCCGTCTCGTTTTCTCGCAGGCTTCTATCTCTTGCACAGGTCACCTTGCTTAGTCTGCGTATATCTGTATGTCTTTCTTGTCTGCTTTCACTTTGATGCTCGTCAGCAAACCTCTCTCGCTATCCGCTATTATTTCTGCAGACAGACTTAAGCCTTGTTCACACTGACATCCAGCATTATCCCCTTACTTGCATTATAGAGGGTGAGGCAGCTGATTAATCCAGGTGGAGCAGAGTTGCTGTTTACAAAGTGTTATTGTTTCCTTTAGTATAAATGCTATTTTGTGATATGTATTGAAGTAGACAGTAAGCTCCTCTGTGTTGAGGTATCTTCCCAGCAAACCTCTCTCACTATCCGCTATTATTTCTGCAGACAGACTAAAGCCTTGTTCACACTGACATCCAGCATTATCCCTTTACTTGCATTATAGAGGGTGAGGTTCAGGCAGCTGATTAATCCAGGTGGAGCAGAGTTGCTGTTTTCAGAGTGTTATTGTTTCTTTAGTATAAATGCTATTTGGCGATATGTATATTAAGTAGACGGTAAGCTTCTATGTGTTGAGGTTTCTTTCATTTGTCTTGTTTCATTTGTTTTGGAAATGCAAAATATGTGTGTGCTACTTTAAGGTCGTGAACCTGAGTTTGTGTACTTAAAAAGCACCTGTGCTGGGCACCTTCAGTTCAGAGTGTTAGCTGGTCACTGGGGGAGCTACTTGCTACAAAGATAATTGCAGAGACCCATGTGGACCTGTTATTTTGCCTCGTTTTGTTGCTTTATTTGTGCTAAAAATAGATAGGAGCGTGGCTTTCACTGAGAACCGAGTTTAGTTTGTTTTTTATGGCATATACACCCACCTATCTACTGGGCGCATGTGCTGATGGTGGTAACATTTGCATGTACTCGCCTATAGCAACGTGGTGTGTTGCAGGTGGTTTATATTACTGCATGCCTCACGTCAGTGTCAGCATACTACCACAGTGATTGGCTTTACATGTCATTTGTTGCTTTTGAGATCCCGTCACAGCTCGCCATTTTCAGTTGATGTGGTCAATCACATCTGGTGCTTAGGTAGTAGAAAGGAAAAGGGGAAACAAAAAAAATAAATCACATTACAGGTGGATTCTCCATTAGGTTACAGGCTTTGCTATTTGAAGTTTTATTTTAGGTTGTTATAGGTTCTGAATGTTGGGTAAGTCACTTTTTCATCAGGTTGCGGTATCACAACATCAGACCTGACCCGTCACTCAGACCTCGGCGGTTTCAACCATTTCGTTGGTTCTGATGCCTGCAGGCATCACGTCAGTGTCGGAATACTACCACAGCCAGGAGCATCTTTGCATGTCATTTGCTTTTTCAGGTCGCGTCACAGCTCGCCATTCTCAGTTGGTGTGGTCAATTACATCTGTTGCTAAGGTTGCAGGGGAAAAAAAATAAGACTAAAAACTAAAATTAAATGGAAAATTAAGTATATGTGAAACTTTATCAGCTTACAAACTCGCTACTTGACGTTTCTTCAAAAACTCCTATAGGTTCAGAGTGTTGGGTAAGTCACGTTTTCATCAGTTTGCGGTATCACAACGTCAAACTGAACACGTCGCTCAGGTCACGGCAGTTTCAACTATTTTGTTTTTCTGATGCTTCCGCTGGCACTGGTTTTGTTGACATTTCTTGGCCCCCAATATAATCATTTCCTTTCCGACTTTCCATTCAGGGTGCCCGGTTCGTGTATTTCAGCAATTACTGACAGCAGTAACAAACCAAGGCCTTGCAAGTACTTTGTTGCGGTTTACACGGCCCACTCGCCACTGGTGTTGTGCGCGAGTATTCTCATGGCGAGTTTGATCTGATATATAGTGATTTCGAGGTTTTCGAATATGTCATACTTGACCCCATATTCACAATTACGTATATTCGCTTTTGAGGTGGATAGTGAGTGATAGGGAAACTGTATCTTGAAAAGAAAAAAAACTATTCAGACATAATTTCCCGAACCTAAGTAGCTTTTTTTACACTTTCCACTATTCCTGTCACAGTAAAGATTTAATAGGTAAAACTGTCCTGCCAATGTTCGTCACTCGAATAATTGCATTAATCTATTCGCGGTTTGCATTCCCTTACCTACCCAGCGTTAACAGGTTGTGTCAGACTCCAGTACGCTGAGTGTATTGTGGAAATCCGTACATGTCTTTTCGCCCCCTTCTATTCACTCAAATGACTCCCGCTATTTCAAGCTTTCTATACGTGTATTATTAATAACAAACAGTTATAAGCGCACGCGAAGATTACTTAAAATAATTAATCGCTAGTCATGATATTGCATGCGAAATAACGAATATTGCTAAATCACGAATGTGATGCGGGTTCGTTGCATGTCGCGAGGTCGAATGTGGGTCTTTGCGCTCATCACTACTCAACACCTCTCAGTCGTGCGGCATGTCCGCATGCCGGTGTCCAAAGTAGGGTTGAAACCGACAGCTATCGGTCCTTTCCTTCAGGTGAGATGCGGCATATTCTGCCTCTAGGTACGAAAGTTCCGGCCCATATTATCCGGAAGCTAGGTCAGTGGCGCTCTGCATGTTCATTAGGTTCACACCTCAATCTAGTCGAGTGATGTTCTTGCATTCCAGGTTGGTCTTGTTAGTGTTGTTGCTAGCACTGGTTTCGTGCTATGTTTGGCCCCCAATATAATCATTCTCTTTCCGATATTCCTTTCAGAGTGCCCGGCTTCGTGTCTTTCAGCATTTACTGGCAGCAGTAACAGACCAAGACCTAAGAGTACTCTGTTGTGGTCCTCATGGCACCACTCACCACTTCTCAGTTATGTCCTATGCCGGTGTCCAATTTTAGGGTCCAAACCGACAGCTATCGGGCCTTTCCTTCAGGTCAGGTGCAGCATGGGCTGCCTCTGGGAACAAAAGTTCTGGCTCATGTTATCTGGAAATTAGGCGCTCTGAATGTTCAGTAGGTTCATACCTCAGCCTAGCTGAGAGATGTTCTTGCACTCCAGAGGTTGGTCATGTTAGTGTTGTTGTTACGTACTATTGTGTATGTTTTAGTTATTGGATTTTGGCCCCCTTCAGGCATTCCTACTACGCAGCGGTTAAGGCATAACTCAAGCCGCTTAGCTTAGTTAGGTAGGCAGGTAGATGGTCACGTGTCATGTAGCCCCGACCACAAGGTAGAAGGCCAGTTTTGACATTGGGGGGAATGACAAGATGACAAGAGAGACAAAGAGAATGACAAGAGGGGGAGAATGACAAGAGGGGGAAAGAGAATGACAAGAGGGAAAGAGAATGACAAGAGGGGAGAGAGAATGACAAGAGGGGGAAAGAGAATGACAAGAGGGGGAGAGAGAATGACAAGAGGGGGAAAGAGAATGACGAGGGACAAAGAGAATGACAAGAGGGGAAGAGAATGACAAGAGGGGAAGAGAATGACAAGAGGGACAAAGAGAATGACAAGAGGGGGAGAGAATGACAAGAGGGACAAAGAGAATGACGAGGGACAAAGAGAATGACAAGAGGGGGAGAGAATGACATGGGGGAAGAGAATGACAAGAGGGGAGAGAATGACAAGAGGGACAAAGAGAATGACGAGGGACAAAGAGAATGACAAGAGGGGAGAGAATGACATGGGGGGAAGAGAATGACAAGAGGGGAGAGAGAATGACAAGAGGACAAAGAGAATGACGAGGGACAAAGAGAATGACAAGAGGGGAGAGAATGACATGGGGGGAAGAGAATGACAAGAGGGGGAGAGAATGACATGGGGGGGGAGAGAATGACAAGAGGGGGATAGAATGACAAGAGGGGGGAGAGAATGACAAGAGGGGGAGAGAGGATGACATGGGGGGGAAGAGAATGACAAGAGGGACAAAGAGAATGACAAGAGCGGGAGAGAATGACAAGAGGGACAAAGAGAATGACAAGAGCGGGAGAGAATGACAAGAGGGACAAAGAGAATGACAAGAGCGGGAGAGAATGACAAGAGGGACAAAGAGAATGACAAGAGCGGGAGAGAATGACAAGAGGGACAAAAGAGAATGACAAGAAGCGGGAGAGAGAATGACAAGAGGGACAAAGAGAATGACAAGAGCGGGAGAGAATGACAAGAGGGACAAAGAGAATGACAAGAGCGGAGAGAATGACAAGAGGGACAAAGAGAATGACAAGAGCGAGAGAGAATGGCAAGAGGGACAAGAGAATGACAAGGGGGGAGAGAATGACAAGAGGGAGAGAGAATGACAAGAGGGACGAAAGAGAATGACAAGAGGCGAGAGAGAATGACAAGAGGGGACAAAGAGAATGACAAGAGGGGAGAGAGAATGACATGGGGGAAAGAGAATGACAAGAGTGGGAGAGAGAATGACATGGGGGAGAGGAATGACAAGAGGGGAGAGAATGACAAGAGGGGGGAGAGAATGACAAGAGGGGGGAGAGAATGACAAGAGTGGGAGAGAATGACAAGAGGGACAAAGAGAATGACAAGAGCGGGAGAGAATAACAAGAGGGACAAAGAGAATGACAAGAGCGGGAGAGAATGACAAGAGGGACAAAGAGAATGACAAGGGGGGGAGAGAATGACATGGGGGAGAGAATGACAATGACTGTAATGTTGAATATCATCTCCATTCCCTAGATCTTTCCAGATGTCCTGAGATCTATTTAACCTGGAGTAAAGAGATCAGGAAGGTTGAGAATTTATAATTTTATTTCACGAAGGAACAATAAGCTCTTACATGCGCCATAGCTGCCAGGTGCCTGCTGTTTCATACAGCAAACAGCAGCTAATGCCCGTGACTGGCGGTAACAATGATTTTAGACTTTTAACCCTTCAGATGTTGTGGTCAAACAGGAGGATCAGGGGAGCCGGATGCATTGTGCGGCAGCCTCAGTCCTCTGTAATGAACTGAAGCTGCCGCATGTTAGCTCCTATGAAGACCCTGCCTGTGGCAGGGCTTCATAGGAATACATTGCAACTCTCATACACTCCAATGTTGGTGTATGAGAAAAGCAATCTGATAATTGTGTTTTATAATTCGCTATGGAAAAATTATTCGCTATAAAATACAAAAAAAAAAGTTTCAAAAATCTAAAAAATCATCCCCTTTCAACAAAATGTAAATAAAAAATGGAGACTATAAAAAAAATTACACATCATCGGTATCATGGCGCGCGAAAGCGCCCATACTTTTAAACTATAAAATATTTTTCAGATATGGCAAAATGGAAAAAAAGTCAAAATGGTACATTAGACGTTTTTTGTCTCTTCGCCTCCCACAAAAAAGGTAATAAAGTAAAATTAAATAAAATAAATTTTAAAAAGTGATAAAAAAATACCCCAGAATGGTATGAATGAAAACTAGAGATCATCCCTTAAAAAATGAGCTCTCCCACAGCTCCATACACATAACTACAAAAGAGTTATAGAGGTCACAATATGGCGATGAAAAGGAAAAAAAAAACATCTTATTCAAAGGTTTTTTTTTCAGTTTTAAAATGCAAGAAAAACTAAACATATGTGGTATCGCCATAATCGTACTGACCAGGAGAAAGAAAGTGACAGGTAAGTTTTACCATTTAGGGAACACCGTAAAAACAATACATGAAACTGTTGCGTAATTACATTATTTTTACAATTTCACCCCACATGGAATTTTGAAAATGCAAAAATCCTCCGGGGCTGAAAGGGTTAACTGCAAGGTTTAAAATATAAGTCATGAACAGAATATATGTCTTCCTAAACAGGATTTATCAGATGTTTTATAGAATCCGTTATGTGACATCAATTAAGCTTTTATATCCAAATATACAACCTGAAATGAAAACAATGTCTATGACCCAGTGATATATTGTTTCGTTATATTGTGGCCATATGGCTTCTCTTTTCTGTGACTTCACTAAAAACCCCTAATTATGGCTTTAGGAAAAAAAAATCTCATTCTGAATGCAGCTTCTCTCATGTGTGATTCCACTTATGTTTTAGAAGACTTGATTTATGTAAAAAACGTTTCCTACATTCTGACATGAATATGGCTTCACTCCTGTGTGAAATCTCTCATGTGTAACAAGATTGGATTTCTGTGTAAAGCATTTCCCACATTCTGAACATGAATATGCTTTTTATCCTGTGTGAATTCTCTCATGTATACCAAGATGTGATTTTTGTCTAAAACATTTCCCACATTCTGAACATGAATATGGCTTCTCTCCTGTGTGACTTCTCTCATGTATAACAAGATATGATTTATATGTAAAACACTTCCCACATTCTGAACATGAATATGGCTTCTCTCTTGTGTGAGTTCTCTCATGTGAAACAAGATATGCTTTAGCTGTAAAACATTTCCCACATTCTGAACACGGATATGGTTTCTCTCCTGTGTGAATTCTCTCATGTACAACAAGATTTGATTTTTGTCTAAAACATTCCCCACATTCTGAACATGTATGTGCTTTCTCTCCCGTGTGACACCTCTGATGTGTAATAAGATATGATTTATATGTAAAACATTCCCCACATTCTGAACATGAATACGGCTTTTCCCCAGTGTGAAGTCTCCTATGTGTAACAAGAGCTGATTTCTGTGTAAAACATTTCCCACATTCTGAACATGAATATGGCTTCTCTCCTGTGTGACATCTCTGATGTAGAACAAGACCTGATTTCCGTGTGAAACTTTTCCCACATTCTGAACATGAATAAATTTTCTCTACTTTGTGACATCTTCGGTGTGTAGAAAGTCCTGAGCCGTTTGTGGATTCTTTGCCACAATCAAACCTTTTAATCCTTTTCTGACTTGTTTTTTGGTCAGAAGAAGGTTCCTCATAATTAGGAGGATTATATGACAGATCTGTACTGTGAAGTCCTGGACGTACATTAAGGGTAATGAGGTTTTCTTCTGAAGAGCGCAGCATGATATCTTCATCTAGTGGTAACATGACATTTTTACATTTCTTACTGGGATTTTCTGTTAAGATAAAAATAAAATTTGTTTACATTTTTTTCTTTGCAGACTACAGAGTAGACAGACTTATAACATTCCAATTAGCCTAGAAGTTGATCCAGCAGGAAGGAGAAGTGTTCATTCATTTAGAATCCATTCCTGACTATTGCCAAAAACACTGCCCTTGTGATCCCAGCCTCACAAAGCGTCTATAACTTCCTGACAAAGTCCAGGATTCTGGTTTACACCGGGTCAGGACTTTTATTACATACAGTAAATAATGACTTAACAAAACAAAAAAATGTGAAAAGCCCGACCATGTCTGGAAACGAGCCGAGCTCTCTGCCAACACGTTTTGCCTTTCAGCAACTAGACATCATTTGAATAACACAAGGAGCATCATGGTTGCAGCTGGTGAAGTGGGGCCTAATGGTTTGGGGCTGGTGGAGGGGGGCATCACGGTTTGGAGCTGCTTTGCTTCCTCGTGGTCTGGACACCCTGCAACCATTGGGTAAATAACTGGGCAGATTTACTAATCCTGTTTAAAACCTACAGAGTAAATCTAGAGATGGAGGAGCTTGGGCTGGAGGAGAGATCTGCTGCACAGCTACACAAGTCTGTCTACCTCTATACCACCTAGTGGTTGGCTTTTCTGTTACAATGCAGCATCTTTAAGCCCCGCCCCTGCAGAACTTGTCTGTTTCACATTTTATTGAGACATCAACGGTCTTACATAACACTGACGCCAGTTTTACCATCGATGACAAACAGTCGTACAGAGGCGGACATTGCCTATAAACTCCATGTATAATCTACAACATATATACAATGCAGAATACGGAATTTACAAGACGTCTCTATAGTATAGTCTACTATACTGCACATGACGGCTCTTACCCTGTGATATAAGAGGCTGGTGCTCCTCCATTACATGTCACTGCACACACGTGTATACACTGCACATGACGGGTCTTACCCTGTGATATAAGAGGCTGGTGCTCCTCCATTACATGTCACTGCACACACGTGTACACACTGCACATGACGGCTCTTACCTTGTGATATAAGAGGCTGGTGCTCCTCCATTACATGTCACTGCACACACGTGTATACACTGCACATGACGGCTCTTACCCTGTGATATAAGAGGCTGGTGCTCCTCCATTACATGTCACTGCACACACGTGTATACACTGCACATGACGGCTCTTACCCTGTGATATAAGAGGCTGGTGCTCCTCCATTACATGTCACTGCACACACGTGTATACACTGCACATGACGGCTCTTACCCTGTGATATAAGAGGCTGGTGCTCCTCCATTACATGTCACTGCACACACGTGTATACACTGCACATGACGGGTCTTACCCTGTGATATAAGAGGCTGGTGCTCCTCCATTACATGTCACTGCACACACGTGTATACACTGCACATGACGGCTCTTACCCTGTGATATAAGAGGCTGGTGCTCCTCCATTACATGTCACTGCACACACGTGTATACACTGCACATGACGGCTCTTACCTTGTGATATAAGAGGCTGGTGCTCCTCCATTACATGTCACTGCACACACGTGTATACACTGCACATGACGGCTCTTACCCTGTGATATAAGAGGCTGGTGCTCCTCCATTACATGTCACTGCACACACGTGTATACACTGCACATGACGGCTCTTACCTTGTGATATAAGAGGCTGGTGCTCCTCCATTACATGTCACTGCACACACGTGTATACACTGCACATGACAGCTCTTACCCTGTGATATAAGAGGCTGGTGCTCCTCCATTACATGTCACTGCACACACGTGTATACACTGCACATGACGGCTCTTACCCTGTGATATAAGAGGCTGGTGCTCCTCCATTACATGTCACTGCACACACGTGTATACACTGCACATGACGGGTCTTACCTTGTGATATAAGAGGCTGGTGCTCCTCCATTACATGTCACTGCACACACGTGTATACACTGCACATGACGGCTCTTACCTTGTGATATAAGAGGCTGGTGCTCCTCCATTACATGTCACTGCACACACGTGTATACACTGCACATGACGGCTCTTACCTTGTGATATAAGAGGCTGGTGCTCCTCCATTACATGTCACTGCACACACGTGTATACACTGCACATGACGGCTCTTACCCTGTGATATAAGAGGCTGGTGCTCCTCCATTACATGTCACTGCACACACGTGTATACACTGCACATGACGGGTCTTACCTTGTGATATAAGAGGCTGGTGCTCCTCCATTACATGTCACTGCACACACGTGTATACACTGCACATGACGGCTCTTACCTTGTGATATAAGAGGCTGGTGCTCCTCCATTACATGTCACTGCACACACGTGTATACACTGCACATGACGGGTCTTACCTTGTGATATAAGAGGCTGGTGCTCCTCCATTACATGTCACTGCACACACGTGTATACACTGCACATGACGGCTCTTACCCTGTGATATAAGAGGCTGGTGCTCCTCCATTACATGTCACTGCACACACGTGTATACACTGCACATGACGGCTCTTACCTTGTGATATAAGAGGCTGGTGCTCCTCCATTACATGTCACTGCACACACGTGTACACACTGCACATGACGGCTCTTACCTTGTGATATAAGAGGCTGGTGCTCCTCCATTACATGTCACTGCACACACGTGTACACACTGCACATGACGGCTCTTACCCTGTGATATAAGAGGCTGGTGCTCCTCCATTACATGTCACTGCACACACGTGTATACACTGCACATGACGGCTCTTACCTTGTGATATAAGAGGCTGGTGCTCCTCCATTACATGTCACTGCACACACGTGTATACACTGCACATGACGGCTCTTACCTTGTGATATAAGAGGCTGGTGCTCCTCCATTACATGTCACTGCACACACGTGTATACACTGCACATGACGGCTCTTACCTTGTGATATAAGAGGCTGGTGCTCCTCCATTACATGTCACTGCACACACGTGTATACACTGCACATGACGGCTCTTACCTTGTGATATAAGAGGCTGGTGCTCCTCCATTACATGTCACTGCACACACGTGTATACACTGCACATGACGGCTCTTACCTTGTGATATAAGAGGCTGGTGCTCCTCCATTACATGTCACTGCACACACGTGTATACACTGCACATGACGGCTCTTACCTTGTGATATAAGAGGCTGGTGCTCCTCCATTACATGTCACTGCACACACGTGTATACACTGCACATGACGGCTCTTACCCTGTGATATAAGAGGCTGGTGCTCCTCCATTACATGTCACTGCACACACGTGTATACACTGCACATGACGGCTCTTACCCTGTGATATAAGAGGCTGGTGCTCCTCCATTACATGTCACTGCACACACGTGTATACACTGCACATGACGGCTCTTACCTTGTGATATAAGAGGCTGGTGCTCCTCCATTACATGTCACTGCACACACGTGTATACACTGCACATGACGGCTCTTACCCTGTGATATAAGAGGCTGGTGCTCCTCCATTACATGTCACTGCACACACGTGTATACACTGCACATGACGGCTCTTACCCTGTGATATAAGAGGCTGGTGCTCCTCCATTACATGTCACTGCACACACGTGTATACACTGCACATGACGGCTCTTACCCTGTGATATAAGAGGCTGGTGCTCCTCCATTACATGTCACTGCACACACGTGTATACACTGCACATGACGGCTCTTACCCTGTGATATAAGAGGCTGGTGCTCCTCCATTACATGTCACTGCACACACGTGTATACACTGCACATGACGGCTCTTACCCTGTGATATAAGAGGCTGGTGCTCCTCCATTACATGTCACTGCACACACGTGTATACACTGCACATGACGGCTCTTACCCTGTGATATAAGAGGCTGGTGCTCCTCCATTACATGTCACTGCACACACGTGTATACACTGCACATGACGGCTCTTACCCTGTGATATAAGAGGCTGGTGCTCCTCCATCATGGCCTCCTTGTACAGATCCTTGTGGCCTTCTATATACTCCCACTCCTCCATGGAGAAATAGACAGTGACGTCCTGACACCTTATAGGAACCTGACAACACAATGACACCGTCATCACCCAGACCCTCCAGTGCTGTTACTGGAGAATTTCCCAGCATTCCCAGCAGTGTCACCTCTCCAGTCAGCAGCTCCATCATCTTGTGGGTGAGCTCTAGGATCTTCTGCTCATGTATCAGGGGTGAGGGGAGGCTCTGTGATGGGGTGAGGGGTCCTGCTCCGCCCTCCTGACTCCTGGAGATGGATGATGGGAGTCACACAGTCCCCCGATGTCTTCTTCACTATTGTGTACTCCTGTGGATGGAGAGAGACACTTAGGGAATAAACCCTTCAGGGGCCATGTGCTCTCCTCCGGCCTCTCCTCCTGGTACAACGTGCCTACTTACCTCCTCATGGCTCCTACATGACTATTGGTCACTGGTCACATGACACATCACTCACCATACTGGGGGCTGATCTTCAGGTTCTCCGTCACTTGGAAGGTCTGGATGCCGTTCTCCAGGACCCTGGACTCTTCCTATCACTTCCTATGATGGATTCTCCTTCCCGATGTCTGACTTGTTACAGAATACAATACAGAGGAGAGAAATCTAGAGAAGTTTACCTCTCCGCTCAGCAGGGAGATGATCTCCAAGGTGAGGTCTAATATTCTTCTGCTGATCTCCTTCCCGTCCATCCTCGGTGGCTCATTCAGGAGAAGGCTCGTATTGCCGGTTTTCTTCATCCTCCAAATAAAGGAATAAAGGTTAATCAGTGAGTCCCATGTCCCCGATAATGAGGCCGAGAGAAAGTACAACTCATCCCGCAAAACTCAGACCCTCATAAAGCTGCACTGACGGGAAAAACCCTGAGCTCCGTGTGTATCTAAGCTCCTGGCAGTGCAGTGTGTATCTAATCTCCTGGCAGTGCAGTGTGTATCTAAGCTCCTGGCAGGGAAAACCTCATTTACACGGAGCAGATTCTCTCATCCAGCACAGAATGATGACAACCCCCACTATCCCCACTACTCCTCCCATCATACTAAGCTGAGGAGCGGAGAAGGATTCCTTGTGTGTAATGGAGGAGAATCTCCAGAGGTGACATGTCTGAGCTCTCCACCACACTGTCTCCTCACAGCTCATCTTACCTGCAGGCTGGAGGAATGGCTGATACCAGAGAGAACAAGAGCCCTGACTACCGACCAGGATGCGAGTGGAGTTGTTAGAACGAGGTCTGTGACGTCACTGGTCACATGCTCCTTCATGGTCACATGGTCAAGTGTGGGAAGTGCTTATAAACCCAGACTGCAGGAGCTTGTGAAGTAGGAGGAGCTGTGTGTGCCCGGATGTGCTGCAGACCTAGAGTCCATAGGAGAGCATACATGAGGAGGCAGGTGGTGTATTCTGGGGACATGAGGGTGCAGATCTATGGAGGGGGGCGGCATGTGGTGTATTCTGGGGACATGAGGGTGCAGATCTATGGGGGGGCATGTGGTGTATTCTGGGGACATGAGGGTGCAGATCTATGGGGGGGCATGTGGTGTATTCTGGGGACATGAGGGTGCAGATCTATGGGGGGGCATGTGGTGTATTCTGGGGACATGAGGGTGCAGATCTATGGGGGGGCATGTGGTGTATTCTGGGGACATGAGGGTGCAGATCTATGAGGGGGCATGTGGTGTATTCTGGGGACATGAGGGTGCAGATCTATGGGGGGGCATGTGGTGTATTCTGGGGACATGAGGGTGCAGATCTATGGGGGGGCATGTGGTGTATTCTGGGGACATGAGGGTGCAGATCTATGGGGGGGCATGTGGTGTATTCTGGGGACATGAGGGTGCAGATCTATGGGGGGGCATGTGGTGTATTCTGGGGACATGAGGGTGCAGATCTATGGGGGGCATGTGGTGTATTCTGGGGACATGAGGGTGCAGATCTATGGGGGGGCATGTGGTGTATTCTGGGGACATGAGGGTGCAGATCTATGAGGGGGGCATGTGGTGTATTCTGGGGACATGAGGGTGCAGATCTATGGGGGGGCATGTGGTGTATTCTGGGGACATGAGGGTGCAGATCTATGGGGGGGCATGTGGTGTATTCTGGGGACATGAGGGTGCAGATCTATGGGGGGGCATGTGGTGTATTCTGGGGACATGAGGGTGCAGATCTATGGGGGGGCATGTGGTGTATTCTGGGGACATGAGGGTGCAGATCTATGGGGGGGCATGTGGTGTATTCTGGGGACATGAGGGTGCAGATCTATGGGGGGCATGTGGTGTATTCTGGGGACATGAGGGTGCAGATCTATGGGGGGGCATGTGGTGTATTCTGGGGACATGAGGGTGCAGATCTATGGGGGGGCATGTGGTGTATTCTGGGGACATGAGGGTGCAGATCTATAGGGGGGCATGTGGTGTATTCTGGGGACATGAGGGTGCAGATCTATGGGGGGCATGTGGTGTATTCTGGGGACATGAGGGTGCAGATCTATGGGGGGCATGTGGTGTATTCTGGGGACATGAGGGTGCAGATCTATGGGGGGGCATGTGGTGTATTCTGGGGACATGAGGGTGCAGATCTATGGGGGGGCATGTGGTGTATTCTGGGGACATGAGGGTGCAGATCTATGGGGGGGCATGTGGTGTATTCTGGGGACATGAGGGTGCAGATCTATGGGGGGCATGTGGTGTATTCTGGGGACATGAGGGTGCAGATCTATGGGGGGCATGTGGTGTATTCTGGGGACATGAGGGTGCAGATCTATGGGGGGCATGTGGTGTATTCTGGGGACATGAGGGTGCAGATCTATGAGGGGGCATGTGGTGTATTCTGGGGACATGAGGGTGCAGATCTATGGGGGGGCATGTGGTGTATTCTGGGGACATGAGGGTGCAGATCTATGGGGGGCATGTGGTGTATTCTGGGGACATGAGGGTGCAGATCTATGGGGGGGCATGTGGTGTATTCTGGGGACATGAGGGTGCAGATCTATGGGGGGGCATGTGGTGTATTCTGGGGACATGAGGGTGCAGATCTATGGGGGGGCATGTGGTGTATTCTGGGGACATGAGGGTGCAGATCTATGAGGGGGCATGTGGTGTATTCTGGGGACATGAGGGTGCAGATCTATGAGGGGGCATGTGGTGTATTCTGGGGACATGAGGGTGCAGATCTATGGGGGGGCATGTGGTGTATTCTGGGGACATGAGGGTGCAGATCTATGGGGGGGGGGGGCATGTGGTGTATTCTGGGGACATGAGGGTGCAGATCTATGGGGGGGGGGCATGTGGTGTATTCTGGGGACATGAGGGTGCAGATCTATGGGGGGGTCAATCTATGAGGGGGGATGTGGTGTATTCTGGGGACATGGGGGTGCAGATCTATGGGAGGGGGTCAATCTGTGAGGGGGGGGGGCATGTGGTGTATTTTTGCAAAACTTGTAATTTTTTCATATGCAAGTCTGTATCTCATGTATAAAACTGTAAATGGTTCTGAAATGTTGGTAACAAACACTTTATTAATGACGGTTTCTCCCTTTTTTTTCTCTTTGGTTTTGGGGCTGAAAATAGACGACCAGATTCTATTCCTCAATAAAATGGATTGAACATCGAGCTAATAGGTGAGCACTCAGCAACTGGCAGAAATCAGTTTGGTAAATTTAATAAAACACATAGGTTAAAAAATATATAAAACAATACATTCATCATCCCATCCACATCTAAAGACTATATCAATGCTAAATGGTCAGCAGCACGGAAGATAGTCTCTTGATATGCGCCTGCAAAATTCAGATGTAGTAACTGATTCCTCACTCATTAAGTTGTAGCATCAGAATTTCCTTGTGGGTGTTCAAGTGTCTTGAGTATTGCACTAAAAAGAGCCCTGAATCACCAATATAAAATAATTTCCCTGATTCAATATCCACCTTCCCAGTGGTTGCCCTGTCCCAGATATTTCTGATGGGGTTCGGTGTATTCAGCTTCTCCTTATATAGATATCGAGTGCTCTCCAATCAATGTCTCTGTATCTCCAAATGGTATCATCAACCTAGTGACACTAACATCAGTTCATATAGCACATCGATGCTTTCAACCGTAGGGGATACACTCTTACCTCCCTCCATGGTTTCAGGGATTAAAATATACGGTGATCGGCAGTCACTGTTGGCGTCTGTCGACGCGCTTACCCGGCAGACAAACCCGTAGTCTCGCGGTGTTTGGTGCGATAATCTCGCGATGCTTGATGTAATAGCTCAGTCTTTCTCCAATGCCGTCTTGTATAGCTGCACTGTCTATTCCTCGTTTCTCAGAAGATGTCAGCAATTCCCATTAGGTGCGGTCGTGTTCTCGGATATACCGTCTCCGGCATGACAGACGCCCTGCAGTTACATCTGTGCACACAGGACAAATGGGATTTATTAAAAAGTTTTTAAATAAAGCATATATTTAATAAATCAAGTATGTGACTCTAGTTTGTGTGTGTGTGTTTGTGTGTGTGTTTGTGTGTGTGTGTTTGTGTGTGTGTGTTTGTGTGTGTGTGTTTGTGTGTGTGTGTTTGTGTGTGTGTGTGTTGTGTGTGTGTGTTTGTGTGTGTGTGTGTTTGGTGTGTGTGTGTTTGTGTGTGTGTGTGTTTGTGTGTGTGTGTTTGTGTGTGTCAGGCGGGACATGGGGCAGCTTGAGCTCTCAGTTCCTCCATGCGCCTGATGTCCCGCCTGCCCGCTCCGCCCACTTCATGATTACAGAAGGCGCGCGGGGCAGGAGCATGGAGGGACTGCGCATTAATAGTTAGTAATCACAGGCACAGTAAGTTAGGGGTAATGAAACAGAATATAGCCGCTGCGGGGCCGGTGTATGAGTCACGCTGCACCGGCCCCCGCAAGTGTAATCTGGATGACACTAATGGGGGGGGATCTGTGGATGACATGTATATAGCATAAGATGCTATATATGTGTCATCCACATAGCCCCCTAACAGCCTCATCCACAGATGATCCCCCCCCATAACAGTGTCATCCACAGATCCCCCCCATAACAGTGTCATCCACAGATCCCCCCCCCCATAACAGTGTCATCCACAGATCCCCCCCCCCCCATAACAGTGCGTCATCCACAGATGCCCCATAACGGTGACATCCACAGATCCTCCATAACAGTGTCCTCCACAGATCCCCCAAAAACAGATCCCCCTGGAGGCACATTGGTTTGAAAACGCTATTTTATTCCCATTTATTAATTTATTAACACTTGTACAAAGGAAAAGAAAAGCCGTTATTCATAGCAACCAAATTCCAGCTTTAATTGTTTTCATTGCTATCAGTAACTGCGCCGCTGTTTATTCGAGGTATCGGTAATTGGTATCAGCGAGTACTTAAATAAAAGTATCGGTACTCGTACTCGGTCTTAAAAAAATGGTATCGGGACATCCCTAATAAATTATATATATATATATATATATATATATATATATATATAAAAATTTTTCTTTTTTTTTTTTTTACACTAAGGGATGGCTTGCCTTTGGGGGTCATTCTCACATATCTCTGCCAGACACCACGTTTAAGGTCCAAACACTGTGCTTTATTGCGGCATATCCATGTGATCATAATGGTACAAAATAAACTCCTGCCCGTCCAGGCGCCACCTATACAACATCTGCCCCTACCTTACAGTGTGTGAGCACATATGGCTTTCTCACCCTCACAGTCCTGTAAACTACAGGCCAGGTACCTGTTCAGTACCTTTGGGGAGGGGGGTTGTGGTAGTAGTCCTCCCAACTCTGACCCTAGGGACCCTTCCACTGCAGGTGTCACGGCGTTCATCCCCCCCCAACCCACGGGCCTCACCTGGGTGAGGGAACCTGTAATGGATTAGGGGGTGTGGACTGAGTCTCCCGCTACCAACCTGACTCCCAGTCCAAAGAAATCCAGCCCTGACAACTTTAACCAATCTCCAGCAGTGATGCCTTACTGATGCAGCACTTTTCTGGATTTCAGCTTCCTCACCCAGTGACACTGAACCACCGGGTGAGATACACCCCCAAGTTCACATCACCAAATATATATATATCTAATTGCAATAGGGCCCATACAGAAACACTTACATATTCTTCTGCCCCCTACATGGTAACCAGAGCTCTGAACATTGGCAGGAATGGAGGGGGAGGTGGTAGAGGAGGCCGACTGCGCACCCGCCTCACTACATTCATATAACATTTTATGTGAAATCAAAGAAAATGGTGGACGAGGCTCTTTTCTATGGAAAGGTTTTTAGTCAGTTTTTATATCTGCAGCATGAAGACAAGCTTCGGATATCAAACACTCAGTGGCATCAGATTGCATAAAAAAAATATACAAGAAAATAATAAAGGTAAATTCTTAATAATAAAACTATTTACTTAATTGAGAATGGAAGGTATTTAATAACCTCAAGTACAGGAGAACCTCTTCCCAACAACTCCTCCTTTCTAGCTTTATAGTTATTGGGCAGGCTAGATTTATCACCTGGGGGTTACGGGACCTCCCGCTAACAACTCCATTCTAGCATGCTCCACGCTGAACAGGCCAGAATACTGAGACTAGAAGGGAGTTGTTAGGAGGTCCCGTAAACCGCCCCCCGGAGTCAGACATCTAGTCTGCTCACTAACTATGAAGCGGGCTAGAGTGGAGTTGTTGGGAGGCGGTTCTCCTGTTCTTGATATTAAAGTCTTTACATTCTCAAGTAAACTCTTTTTTAGAACAATGATTACAGGAGGAGGAAGAACTTCTTCTAAAAACTCTACAACATATACTACTGGCTTCTGACCTCTACAGCTTATATTACTGATAATAGAGGAGGACCTCCTTCTAACATCTCTACAGCTTATATTACTGATAATAGAGGAGGACCTCCTTCTAACACCTCTCCAGCTTATATTAATGATAGTAGAGGAGGACCTCCTTCTAACATCTCTATAGCTAATATTAATGATAGTAGAGGAGGTCCTCCTTCTAACATCTCTAAAGCTTCTATTACTGATAATAGAGGAGGACCTCCTTCTAACACCTCTACAGCTTCTATTACTGATGATAGAGGAGGACCTCCTTCTAACACCTCTACAGCTTATATTAATGATAGTAGAGGAGGAGGACCTCCTTCTAACACCTCTACAGCTTATATTACTGATAATAGAGGAGGACCTCCTTCTAACACCTCTCCAGCTTATATTAATGATAGTAGAGGAGGACCTCCTTCTAACATCTCTACAGCTTATATTACTGATAGTAGAGGAGGACCTCCTTCTAACATCTCTAAAGCTTCTATTACTGATAATAGAGGAGGACCTCCTTCTAACACCTCTACAGCTTCTATTACTGATAATAGAGGAGGACCTCCTTCTAACACCTCTACAGCTTATATTAATGATAGTAGAGGAGGAGGACCTCCTTCTAACACCTCTACAGCTTCTATTACTGATAATAGAGGAGGACCTCCTTCTAACACCTCTACAGCTTATATTACTGATAATAGAGGAGGACCTCCTACTAACACCTCTACAGCTTATAGTAGAGGAGGACCTCCTACTAACACCTCTACAGCTTATATTACTGATAATATAGGAGGACCTCCTTCTAACACCTCTACAGCTTATATTACTGATAGTAGAGGGGGACTCCTTCTAACACCTATGCAGCTTCTAGCCATGATAATAGAGGAGCACCTCCTTCTAACAACTCCATTATAGCTGATTTTATAGCGAACAGGCTAGATTACTGACTACAGGAGGAGGACCTCCTTTTAATATCTCTAAAGCATATCCTACTGGCTCCAGGAGGAGGCCCTCCTCCTAACATTCCTATTCTACCATATTACTGGCTCAAGAAGGAGGACCTTATTTCCTCCGCTATTCTAATAAGGGTCCATGCACATAAACATATGCCATTTTCATAGATGGCATAGCTTCATAGTTTACTATAATGCAGTGCACGTCGGGCCACCCGCGGGACTACCGTCCCAGACTCGTATTATCATGGGACATGATTGATGCCGCTCTGGGACATATGGCCTACTCATGAACACTATGTCTCAGAAGGCAAATGTCTGTGTTCATGGGCCCTAACATGCAGTTGTTAGGAGGAGATCCACACTCTGTAGTCAGTAATATATTAGAATGGAGTTGTTAGCAGGAGGTTCTTCTCTATTATCAGTAATATAAGCTGAAGAGTTGTTAGAAGGAGGTCCTCCTTATTATCAGTAATATAAGCTGTAGAGGTGTTAGAAGGAGGTCCTCCTCTATTATCAGTAATATAAGCTGCAGAGTTGTTAGGAGGTCCTCCTCTATTATCAGTAATATAAGCTGCAGAGGTGTTAGAAGGAGGTCCTCCTCCTGGAGCCAGTAATATGGTAGAATAGGAATGTTAGGAGGAGGTCCTAACATTCTAATCTAGTCAATAATCTAGCCTGTTCACTATAGAATCAGCTAGAATGGAGTTGTTAGAAGGAGGTCCTCCTCTACTATCAGTAATATAGGCTGTAGAGGTGTTAGAAGGAGGTCCTCCTCCTCTATTATCAGTAATATAAGCTGTAGAGCTGTTAGAAGGAGGTCCTCCTCTATCATCAGTAATAGAAGCTGTAGAGGTGTTAGAAGGAGGTCCTCCTCTACTATCAGTAATATAGGCTGTAGAGGTGTTAGAAGGAGGTCCTCCTCTATTATCAGTAATATAGGCTGTAGAGGTGTAGAAGGAGGTCCTCCTCTATTATCAGTAATATAGGCTCTAGAGGTGTTAGAAGGAGGTCCTCCTCTACTATCAGTAATAGAAGCTGTAGAGATGTTAGATGGAGGTTCTCCTCTATTATCAGTAATATAAGCTATAGAGGTGTTAGAAGGAGGTCCTCCTCTACTATCAGTAATATAAGCTGTAGAGATGTTAGAAGGAGGTCCTCCTCTATCATCAGAAATAGAAGCTGTAGAGGTGTTAGAAGGAGGTCCTCCTCTATTATCAGTAATATAAGCTGTAGAGATGTTAGAAGGAGGTGGTCCTCTATTATCAGTAATAGAAGCTGCAGAGGTGTTAGGAGGAGGTCCTCCTCTACTATCAGTAATATAAGCTGTAGAGGTGTTAGAAGGAGGTCCTCCTCTATTATCAGTAATATAAGCTGTAGAGGTGTTAGAAGTAGGTCCTCCTCTATTATCAGTAATATAAGCTGTAGAGGTTTTAGAAGGAGGTCCTCCTCTATTATCAGTAATATAAGCTGCAGAGGTGTTAGAAGGAGGTCCTCCTCCTGGAGCCAGTAATATGGTAGAATAGGAATGTTAGGAGGAGGTCCTAACATTCTAATCTAGTCAATAATCTAGCCTGTTCACTGTAGAATCAGCTAGAATGGAGTTGTTAGAAGGAGGTCCTCCTCTACTATCAGTAATATAGGCTGTAGAGCTGTTTAGAAGGAGGTCCTCCTCTATCATCAGTAATAGAAGCTGTAGAGCTGTTAGAAGGAGGTCCTCCTCTATTATCAGTAATATAAGCTGTAGAGCTGTTAGAAGGAGGTCCTACTCTATCATCAGTAATAGAAGCTGTAGAGGTGTTAGAAGGAGGTCCTCCTCTACTATCAGTAATATAGGCTGTAGAGGTGTTAGAAGGAGGTCCTCCTCTATTATCAGTAATATAGGCTGTAGAGGTGTTAGAAGGAGGTCCTCCTCTACTATCAGTAATAGAAGCTGTAGAGATGTTAGATGGAGGTCCTCCTCTATTATCAGTAATATAAGCTGTAGAGGTGTTAGAAGAAGGTCCTCCTCTATTATCAGTAATATAAGCTATAGAGCTGTTAGAAGGAGGTCCTCCTCTACCATCAGTAATAGAAGCTTTAGAGGTGTTAGAAGGAGGTTCTCCTCTATTATCAGTAATATAGGCTGTAGAGGTGTTAGAAGGAGGTCCTCCTCTATTATCAGTAATATAAGCTGTAGAGGTGTTAGAAGGAGGTCCTCCTCTATTATCAGTAATAGAAGCTGTAGAGATGTTAGAAGGAGGTCCTCCTCTATTATCAGTAATAGAAGCTGTAGAGGTGTTAGAAGGAGGTCCCCCTCTATTATCAGTAATATAAGCTGTAGAGGTGTTAGAAGGAGGTCCTCCTCTATTATCAGTAATATAAGCTGTAGAGATGTTAGAAGGAGGTCCTCCTCTATTATCAGTAATATAAGCTGTAGAGCTGTTAGAAGGAGGTCCCCCTCTATTATCAGTAATATAAGCTGTATAGTTGTTAGAAGGAGGTCCTCCTCTACTATCAGTAATATAAGCTGCAGAGGTGTTAGAAGGAGGTCCTCCTCTATTATCATTGCTATAAGCTGCAGAGGTGTTAGAAGGAGGTCCTCCTCCTCTATTATCAGTAATATAAGCTGTAGAGGTGTTAGAAGGAGGTTCTCTTCTATTATCAGTAATATAAGCTGTAGAGGTGTTAGAAGGAGGTCCTCCTCCTCTATTATCAGTAATACTGAATACTCCTTCTAACATGCCTACATCTTCTATTACTGATAATAGAGGAGGACCTCCTTCTAACACCTCTCCAGCTTATATTACTGATAATAGAGGGGGACCTCCTTCTAACAACTCTATAGCTTATATTACTGATAGTAGAGGAGGACCTCCTTCTAACATCTCTACAGCTTCTATTACTGATAATAGAGGAGGACCTCCTTCTAACACCTCTCCAGCTTCTATTACTGATAATAGAGGGGGAGGACCTCCTTCTAACATCTCTACAGCTTCTATTACTGATGATAGAGGAGGACCTCCTTCTAACACCTCTCCAGCTTATATTACTGATAATAGAGGAGGACCTCCTTCTAACACCTCTACAGCTTATATTACTGATAATAGAGGAGGACCTCCTTCTAACACCTCTACAGCTTATATTACTGATAATAGAGGAGGACCTCCTTCTAACACCTCTACAGCTTATATTACTGATAATAGAGGAGGACCTCCTTCTAACATCTCTACAGCTTATATTACTGATAATAGAGGAGGACCTCCTTCTAACACCTCTACAGCTTATATTACTGATAATAGAGGAGGACCTCCTTCTAACACCTCTACAGCTTATATTACTGATAATAGAGGAGGACCTCCTTCTAACACCTCTACAGCTTATATTACTGATAATAGAGGAGGACCTCCTTCTAACACCTCTACAGCTTATATTACTGATAATAGAGGAGGACCTCCTTCTAACATCCTCTACAGCTTATATTACTGATAATAGAGGAGGACCTCCTTCTAACATCTCTACAGCTTATATTACTGATAATAGAGGAGGACCTCCTTCTAACACCTCTACAGCTTATATTACTGATAATAGAGGAGGACCTCCTTCTAACACCTCTACAGCTTCTATTACTGATAATAGAGGAGGACCTCCTTCTAACAGCTCTACAGCTTCTATTACTGATAATAGAGGAGGACCTCCTTCTAACACCTCTACAGCTTATATTACTGATAATAGAGGAGGAGGACCTCTTTCTAACACCTCTACAGCCTATATTACTGATAATAGAGGAGGAGGACCTCTTTCTAACATCTCTACAGCCTATATTACTGATAATAGAGGAGGAGGACCTCCTCCTAACACCTCCACAGTTTATAATACTGGTAATAGAGGAGAACCTCCTTCTAACACCTCTACCGCTTCTATTACTGATAATAGAGGAGAACCTCCTTCTAACACCTCTACAGCTTATATTACTGATAATAGAGGAGGAGGACCTCCTTCTAACAGCTCTACAGCTTCTATTACTGATAATAGAGGAGGACCTCCTTCTAACACCTCTACAGCTTCTATTACTGATGATAGAGTAGGACCTCCTTCTAACACCTCTATAGCTTATATTACTGATAATAGAGGAGGACCTCCTTCTATCACCTCTACAGCTTATATTACTGATAATAGAGGAGGACCTCCTTCTAACACCTCTGCAGCCTAAATTACTGATAATAGAGGGGGACCTCCTTCTAACACCTCTACAGCTTATATTACTGATAATAGAGGAGGACCTCCTCCTAACACCTCTACAGCTAATATTACTGATAGTAGAGGAGGACCTCCTTCTAACACCTCTATAGCTTATATTACTGATAATAGAGGAGGTGGACCTCCTTCTAACACCTCTACAGCTTATATTACTGATAATAGAGGGGGACCTCCTTCTAACACCTCTACAGCTTATATTACTGATAATAGAGGAGGACCTCCTTCTAACACCTCTACAGCTTATATTACTGATAATAGAGGAGGACCTCCTTCTAACATCTCTACAGCTTATATTACTGATAATAGAGGAGGACCTCCTTCTAACACCTCCACAGTTTATAATACTGATAATAGAGGAGGAGGACCTCCTTCTAACACCTCTACAGTTTATATTACTGATAATAGAGGAGGACCTCCTTCT
>CM065589.1:10780228-10804215 GCA_033119425.1 Bufotes viridis | reverse complement strand
TAATTCTGCATTTGAGCAGCAGGATAAAATAAATTATTTTAGTTTTTTTGACAAAAATGACATTTTTTTCTCCCTCCCTATTTCAGTCTCAAACCTCTCGATATGAAGAAGCTTCTCTAATTGCTCAGTGAGAACTGAGCCCTGTAACCATTATTATAGGAGACACCTATTTAGCACTAAGCTAATGGAGTGGAATAACAGGGGCAGAGGTGTCACCCCCGACTGTTGAGGTCCTTAAACCCTTCAGGACCTGAGGGTTTTCCGCTTTTGTATTTCCGTTTTTTACTCCCGGCCTTCCAGGGGTGAGAACCTTTTCATTTTTTTGTTCACATAGCGGTATGAGGGCTTGTTTTTTGCCTGACAAGTTGTACTTTACAATGGCGCCATTTAACATTGTATACAATGTAGTGGGAAGCTGTAGTGGGGAAAAATGCAATTCCGCTACAGATTTATTCTGACCCCCAATTTTTTTTTTTGAGTTACATCTTTGGAGCTCACTTTTATAGGAGAAAATGGGCCTCTGAATTGGAGGAGAGCACACTACTCATATGTGGCATGCACTCTGGAAATATTGAATGGAATAGTGATAATTGTACTTTTTCAGTTTGCACACACTAATTTACCATAAGTCCTCCATGAAGTAACACTTTTGTGAGAGCATTACTGGCAATTCCCTCTTATCTGAGGAATACTCTCATGTCCGAGGCCTAATCTGATCTGCTCCGTATCTAAGGAATACTCTCATGTCCGAGGCCTAATCTGATCTGCTCCTTCTTATCTAAGGAAAACTCATGTCCGAGGCCTCACCTGATCTGCTCCGTATCTAAGGAATATTCTCATATCCAAGGCCTCACCTGATCTGCTCCGTATCTAAGGAATACTCTCATGTCCAAGGCCTCACCTGATCTGCTCCGTATCTAAGGAATACTCTCATGTCCAAGGCCTCACCTGATCTGCTCCTTATCTAAGGAATACTCTCATGTCCAAGGCCTCACCTGATCTGCTCCTTATCTAAGGAATATCCTCATGTCTAAGCCTTCACCTGATCTTCTCCGTATCTAAGGAATATTCTCATGTCTAAGCCTTCACCTGATCTTCTCCTTATATAAGGAATACTCTCATGTCCAAGGCCTCAACTGATCTGCTCCTTATCTAAGGAATATTCTCATGTCTAAGCCTTCACCTGATCTGCTCTTTCTTACCTAAGGAATACTCTCATGTCCAAGGCCTCACCTGATCTGCTCCTTCTTACCTAAGGAATACTCTCATGTCCAAGGCCTCACCTGATCTGCTCCTTATCTAAGGAATATTCTCATGTCCAAGGCCTCACCTGATCTTCTCCTTATATAAGGAATACTCTCATGTCCAAGGCCTCAGCTGATCTGCTCCTTATCTAAGGAATATTCTCATGTCTAAGCCTTCACCTGATCTGCTCCTTATCTAAGGAATATTCTCATGTCCAAGGCCTCACCTGATCTGCTCCTTCTTACCTAAGGAATACTCTCATGTCCAAGGCCTCACCTGATCTGCTCCTTATCTAAGGAATATTCTCATGTCCAAGGCCTCACCTGATCTGCTCCTTCTTACCTAAGGAATACTCTCATGTCCAAGGCCTCACCTGATCTGCTCCTTATCTAAGGAATATTCTCATGTCCAAGGCCTCACCTGATCTGCTCCATATCTAAGGAATACTCTCATGTCCAAGGCCTCACCTGATCTTCTCCTTATATAATGAATACTCTCATGTCCAAGGCATCACCTGATCTGCTCCTTATCTAAGGAATATTCTCATGTCTAAGCCTTCACCTGATCTGCTCCTTCTTACCTAAAGAATACTCTCATGTCCAAGGCCTCACCTGATCTGCTCCTTCTTACCTAAGGAATACTCTCATGTCCAAGGACTCACCTGATCTGCTCCTTATCTAAGGAATATTCTCATGTCCAAGGCCTCACCTGATCTGCTCCGTATCTAAGGAATACTCTCATGTCTAAGCCTTCACCTGATCTGCTCCTTATCTAAGGAATACTCTCATGCCCAAGGCCTCACCTGATCTGCTCCGTATCTAAGGAATACTCTCATGTCCAAGGCCTCACCTGATCTGCTCCGTATCTAAGGAATACTCTCATGTCCAAGGCCTCACCTGATCTGCTCCTTATCTAAGGAATACTCTCATGTCCAAGGCCTCACCTGATCTGCTCCTTATCTAAGGAATATTCTCATGTCTAAGCCTTCACCTGATCTTCTCCGTATCTAAGGAATATTCTCATGTCTAAGGCTTCACCTGATCTGCTCCTTATCTAAGGAATATTCTCATGTCTAAGCCTTCACCTGATCTTCTCCTTATATAAGGAATACTCTCATGTCCAAGGCCTCAACTGATCTGCTCCTTATCTAAGGAATATTCTCATGTCTAAGCCTTCACCTGATCTGCTCCTTCTTACCTAAGGAATACTCTCATGTCCAAGGCCTCACCTGATCTGCTCCTTATCTAAGGAATATTCTCATGTCCAAGGCCTCACCTGATCTTCTCCGTATCTAAGGAATACTCTCATGTCCAAGGCCTCACCTGATCTTCTCCTTATATAAGTAATACTCTCATGTCCAAGGCCTCACCTGATCTGCTCCTTATCTAAGGAATATTCTCATGTCTAAGCCTTCACCTGATCTGCTCCTTCTTACCTAAGGAATACTCTCATGTCCAAGGCCTCACCTGATCTGCTCCTTATCTAAGGAATATTCTCATGTCCAAGGCCTCACCTGAGCTGCTCCTTATCTAAGGAATATTCTCATGTCTAAGCCTTCACCTGATCTGCTCCTTCTTACCTAAGGAACACTCTCATGTCCAAGGCCTCACCTGATCTGCTCCTTCTTACCTAAGGAATACTCTCATGTCCAAGGCCTCACCTGATCTTCTCCTTATATAAGGAATATTCTCATGTCCAAGGCCTCACCTGATCTGCTCCTTCTTACCTAAGGAATACTCTCATGTCCAAGGCCTCACCTGATCTGCTCCTTATCTAAGGAATATTCTCATGTCCAAGGCCTCACCTGATCTGCTCCATATCTAAGGAATACTCTCATGTCCAAGGCCTCACCTGATCTTCTCCTTATATAAGGAATACTCTCATGTCCAAGGCATCACCTGATCTGCTCCTTATCTAAGGAATATTCTCATGTCTAAGCCTTCACCTGATCTGCTCCTTCTTACCTAAGGAATACTCTCATGTCCAAGGCCTCACCTGATCTGCTCCTTCTTACCTAAGGAATACTCTCATGTCCAAGGCCTCACCTGATCTGCTCCTTATCTAAGGAATATTGTCATGTCCAAGGCCTCACCTGATCTGCTCCGTATCTAAGGAATACTCTCATGTCCAAGGCCTCACCTGATCTGCTCCTTATCTAAGGAATATTCTCATGTCTAAGCCTTCACCTGATCTGCTCCTTCTTACCTAAGGAATACTCTCATGTCCAAGGCCTCACCTGATCTGCTCCTTCTTACCTAAGGAATACTCTCATGTCCAAGGCCTCACCTGATCTGCTCCTTATCTAAGGAATATTGTCATGTCCAAGGCCTCACCTGATCTTCTCCTTATATAAGGAATACTCTCATATCCAAGGCCTCACCTGATCTGCTCCTTATCTAAGGAATATTCTCATGTCTAAGCCTTCACCTGATCTGCTCCTTCTTACCTAAGGAATACTCTCATGTCCAAGGCCTCACCTGATCTGCTCCTTCTTACCTAAGGAATACTCTCATGTCCAAGGCCTCACCTGATCTGCTCCTTATCTAAGGAATATTCTCATGTCCAAGGCCTCACCTGATCTGCTCCGTATCTAAGGAATACTCTCATGTCCAAGGCCTCACCTGATCTGCTCCTTATCTAAGGAATACTCTCATGTCCAAGGCCTCACCTGATCTGCTCCGTATCTAAGGAATACTCTCATGTCCAAGGCCTCACCTGATCTGCTCCGTATCTAAGGAATACTCTCATGTCCAAGGCCTCATCTGATCTGCTCCTTATCTAAGGAATACTCTCATGTCTAAGCCTTCACCTGATCTTCTCCGTATCTAAGGAATATTCTCATGTCTAAGGCTTCACCTGATCTGCTCCTTATCTAAGGAATATTCTCATGTCTAAGCCTTCACCTGATCTTCTCCTTATATAAGGAATACTCTCATGTCCAAGGCCTCATCTGATCTGCTCCTTATCTATGGAATATTCTCATGTCTAAGCCTTCACCTGATCTGCTCCTTCTTACCTAAGGAATACTCTCATGTCCAAGGCCTCACCTGATCTGCTCCTTATCTAAGGAATATTCTCATGTCCAAGGCCTCACCTGATCTTCTCCGTATCTAAGGAATACTCTCATGTCCAAGGCCTCACCTGATCTTCTCCTTATATAAGGAATACTCTCATGTCCAAGGCCTCACCTGATCTGCTCCTTATCTAAGGAATATTCTCATGTCTAAGCCTTCACCTGATCTGCTCCTTCTTACCTAAGGAATACTCTCATGTCCAAGGCCTCACCTGATCTGCTCCTTCTTACCTAAGGAATACTCTCATGTCCAAGGCCTCACCTGATCTGCTCCTTATCTAAGGAATATTCTCATGTCCAAGGCCTCACCTGATCTGCTCCTTATCTAAGGAATATTCTCATGTCTAAGCCTTCACCTGATCTGCTCCTTCTTACCTAAGGAATACTCTCATGTCCAAGGCCTCACCTGATCTGCTCCTTCTTACCTAAGGAATACTCTCATGTCCAAGGCCTCACCTGATCTGCTCCTTATCTAAGGAATATTCTCATGTCCAAGGCCTCACCTGATCTGCTCCGTATCTAAGGAATACTCTCATGTCCAAGGCCTCACCTGATCTTCTCCTTATATAAGGAATATTCTCATGTCCAAGGCCTCACCTGATCTGCTCCTTATCTAAGGAATATTCTCATGTCTAAGCCTTCATCTGATCTGCTCCTTCTTACCTAAGGAATACTCTCATGTCCAAGGCCTCACCTGATCTGCTCCTTCTTACCTAAGGAATACTCTCATGTCCAAGGCCTCACCTGATCTGCTCCTTATCTAAGGAATATTCTCATGTCCAAGGCCTCACCTGATCTTCTCCGTATCTAAGGAATATTCTCATGTCTATGCCTTCACCTGATCTTCTCCGTATCTAAGGAATATTCTCATGTCTAAGGCCTCACCTGATCTGCTCCTTATCTAAGGAATATTCTCATGTCTAAGGCCTCACCTGATCTGCTCCTTGTAACGGATCGACGGGCACCCTGACTGGGTACCTCCGTTGAAAGATGCTCCTAGCGCTTCTTGAGGATTCCAAGCGCTCTAGACGACACCACAACCACCGAACCTGAGAATCATACGAATCCTCTCAAGCCTCTGAATGCTGTAGACAGTTGAATAGGAACCATACGAATAGGTTTGCACTCCAAGCAGTCAGACTGGAACAGCATCCAATAACTCCTCCCCCAATAATGAGACGACACTTCACTTTGAGGGTTAAACAGGAACTCTTCTTCTTTTATTGAGGGCTACCTGCCCGGTATTTATCCAGGTCTCCCACCTGGTGGACACTCCCCTAGGGGACCAGAAGGAAGACTACGACACGAGATACAGCAGCCAATCACACACAATGGGACAATACAGACACCCCCAGCATATCCCTCCCCTCTGCCTGTGATACAATCACCCTACACAGGCTAATGTAATCATCACAGGCAGGAGAATACACAATGTCTTCTGTCCTGGAGACAATTGAGGAGTCATTCAATTATCTCTCAGGACAAAGGGAAATCGCCAATACACATGTGGGGACAATAGGACAGACATCACTATTCAATACACAATGTCCCACCCTTTACAGTACACAGACATTTAACATATCCCCAGATGGCTTGGATTTGAGCGCTCAATATATCCAAGGATAGAGGCAGACTCCATTGAACACATGGTTGCAAAAGGACATAAAATTACACAATGTTACAATTACTACATCAAACATATACATGCAACATATCCCCAGATAGCTTAGGTCTGAGCGCACATTATTGAATGGCGCTCAGACCGCACATATCCAGTTCAATTGCCATGGAGCTAAAGTCTTTCCCATAGTCTTTCATTATACGAATGGGCTCCATAGCAGAGCTATCTGGGGTATCACCGCTCAAACAGGACAAGCATACATGGGGCCATAGTCGCAGGGCAGGAGGCGAGCAAGCAGTCCCCTCCAGGAAACTGGGGCAGACTCTGGTACAGGGTCCAGTCCGCTACACTCCTTATCTAAGGAATACTCTCATGTCCAAGCCTTCACCTGATCTGCTCCTTATCTAAGGAATACTATCATGTCCAAGCCTTCACCTGATCTGCTCCTTATCTAAGGAATACTCTCATGTCCAAGGCCTCACCTGATCTGCTCCTTATCTAAGGAATACTCTCATGTCCAAGGCCTCACCTGATCTGCTCCTTATCTAAGGAATACTCTCATGTCCGAGGCCTCACCTGATCTGCTCCTTCTTACCCAATGAATATTCTCATGTCCAAGGCTTCACATGATCTGCTTCTTCTTATCTAAGGAACATTCACATGTCCAAGGCCTTACCTGATCTGCTCCTTCTAACTTAAGGAATACTCTCATGTCCAAGGCTTCACGTGATCTGCTCCTTTCTACCGAAGGAATATTCTCATGTCCAAGGCCTCACCTGCTCTTTCTAGTTAGTGGTTATCCAGTTATATTATTGATGACCTATATTCAGGATAGGTCATCAATATCAGATGGCGGGTCGACACCGGCACTCCCTGCCGATCAAGCTGTTTGAAGCAGAATGCTGCCAGCGCTGCCTCCTTCGTCATTAGCTTAGCATGCTGGCCGTTGCATCTGCAGCGGTGAGCAGGTGTACATACACCCAGCCGCTCCATTCATTTCAATGGGACGGCTCTGTAGTATAGAAACGAGCCGTCCCATTGAAATGAATGGAACGGCTTGGGTGTAATTACATCTGCTCACCGCTGCAGATGCAACGGCCAGCATGTAAACAATGACGAGGAGGCAGCGCTGGCACGGCGCTCGCCTTCTCTTCAAACAGCTGATCGGCGGGGGTGCCGGGTGTCAGACCCCCGCTGATCTGATATTGATGACCTATCCCGAGGATAGGTCATCAATAAATATAACTTGGATAACCCCTTTAAGGAATACTCTCATGTCCAAGGCTTCACGATATTTGCTTCTTCTTATGTGAGGAACATTCTCATGTCCGAGGCCTCACCTGATCTGCTCCTTCTTACCTAAGGAATACTCTCATGTCCAAGGCCTCACCTGATCTGCTCCTTCTTACCTAAGGAATACTCTCATGTCCAAGGCCTCACCTGATCTGCTCCTTATCTAAGGAATATTCTCATGTCCAAGGCCTCACCTGATCTGCTCCTTATCTAAGGAATATTCTCATGTCTAAGCCTTTACCTGATCTGCTCCTTCTTACCTAAGGAATACTCTCATGTCCAAGGCCTCACCTGATCTGCTCCTTCTTACCTAAGGAATACTCTCATGTCCAAGGCCTCACCTGATCTGCTCCTTATCTAAGGAATATTCTCATGTCCAAGGCCTCACCTGATCTGCTCCGTATCTAAGGAATATTCTCATGTCCAAGGCCTCACCTGATCTGCTCCGTATCTAAGGAATACTTCATGTCCAAGGCCTCACCTGATCTTCTCCTTATATAAGGAATACTCTCATGTCCAAGGCCTCACCTGATCTGCTCCTTATCTAAGGAATATTCTCATGTCTAAGCCTTCATCTGATCTGCTCCTTCTTACCTAAGGAATACTCTCATGTCCAAGGCCTCACCTGATCTGCTCCTTCTTACCTAAGGAATACTCTCATGTCCAAGGCCTCACCTGATCTGCTCCTTATCTAAGGAATATTCTCATGTCCAAGGCCTCACCTGATCTTCTCCGTATCTAAGGAATACTCTCATGTCCAAGGCCTCACCTGATCTGCTCCTTATCTAAGGAATACTCTCATGTCCAAGGCCTCACCTGATCTGCTCAGTATCTAAGGAATACTCTCATGTCCAAGGCCTCACCTGATCTGCTCCTTATCTAAGGAATATTCTCATGTCTAAGCCTTCAACTGATCTTCTCCGTATCTAAGGAATATTCTCATGTCTAAGGCTTCACCTGATCTGCTCCTTATCTAAGGAATATTCTCATGTCTAAGCCTTCACCTGATCTGCTCCTTCTTATCTAAGGAATACTCTCATGTCCAAAGCCTCACCTGATCTGCTCCTATCTAAGGAATATTCTCATGTCTAAGCCTTCACCTGATCTTCTCCGTATCTAAGGAATATTCTCATGTCTAAGGCCTCACCTGATCTGCTCCTTATCTAAGGAATATTCTCATGTCTAAGGCCTCACCTGATCTGCTCCTTATCTAAGGAATACTCTCATGTCCAAGCCTTCACCTGATCTGCTCCTTATCTAAGGAATATTCTCATGTCCAAGGCCTCACCTGATCTGCTCCTTATCTAAGGAATACTCTCATGTCCAAGGCCTCACCTGATCTGCTCCTTATCTAAGGAATATTCTCATGTCCAAGGCCTCACCTGATCTGCTCCTTATCTAAGGAATACTCTCATGTCCGAGGCCTCACCTGATCTGCTCCTTCTTACCCAATGAATATTCTCATGTCCAAGGCTTCACATGATCTGCTTCTTCTTATCTAAGGAACATTCACATGTCCAAGGCCTTACCTGATCTGCTCCTTCTAACCTAAGGAATACTCTCATGTCCAAGCCTTCACCTGATCTGCTCCTTATCTAAGGAATATTCTCATGTCCAAGGCCTCACCTGATCTGCTCCGTATCTAAGGAATACTCTCATGTCCAAGGCCTCACCTGATCTTCTCCTTATATAAGGAATACTCTCATGTCCAAGGCCTCACCTGATCTGCTCCTTATCTAAGGAATATTCTCATGTCTAAGCCTTCATCTGATCTGCTCCTTCTTACCTAAGGAATACTCTCATGTCCAAGGCCTCACCTGATCTGCTCCTTCTTACCTAAGGAACCCCCGCTGATCTGATATTGATGACCTATCCTGAGGGTAGGTCATCAATAAATATAACTCATGTCCAAGGCCTCACCTGATCTGCTCCTTCTTACCTAAGGAATACTCTCATGTCCAAGGCCTCACCTGATCTGCTCCTTTATCTAAGGAATATTCTCATGTCCAAGGCCTCACCTGATCTGCTCCGTATCTAAGGAATACTCTCATGTCCAAGGCCTCACCTGATCTTCTTCTTATATAAGGAATACTCTCATGTCCAAGGCCTCACCTGATCTGCTCCTTATCTAAGGAATATTCTCATGTCTAAGCCTTCATCTGATCTGCTCCTTCTTACCTAAGGAATACTCTCATGTCCAAGGCCTCACCTGATCTGCTCCTTCTTACCTAAGGAATACTCTCATGTCCAAGGCCTCACCTGATCTGCTCCTTATCTAAGGAATATTCTCATGTCCAAGGCCTCACCTGATCTGCTCCGTATCTAAGGAATACTCTCATGTCCAAGGCCTCACCTGATCTGCTCCTTCTTACCTAAGGAATACTCTCATGTCCAAGGCCTCACCTGATCTGCTCCTTATCTAAGGAATATTCTCATGTCCAAGGCCTCACCTGATCTGCTCCGTATCTAAGGAATACTCTCATGTCCAAGGCCTCACCTGATCTTCTCCTTATATAAGGAATACTCTCATGTCCAAGGCCTCACCTGATCTGCTCCTTATCTAAGGAATATTCTCATGTCTAAGCCTTCATCTGATCTGCTCCTTCTTACCTAAGGAATACTCTCATGTCCAAGGCCTCACCTGATCTGCTCCTTCTTACCTAAGGAATACTCTCATGTCCAAGGCCTCACCTGATCTGCTCCTTATCTAAGGAATATTCTCATGTCCAAGGCCTCACCTGATCTGCTCCGTATCTAAGGAATATTCTCATGTCTAAGCCTTCACCTGATCTGCTCCTTATCTAAGGAATACTCTCATGTCCAAGGCCTCACCTGATCTGCTCCGTATCTAAGGAATACTCTCATGTCCAAGGCATCACCTGATCTGCTCCTTATCTAAGGAATACTCTCATGTCCAAGGCCTCACCTGATCTGCTCCTTATCTAAGGAATATTCTCATGTCTAAGCCTTTACCTGATCTGCTCCTTATCTAAGGAATACTCTCATGTCCAAGGCCTCACCTGATCTGCTCCTTATCTAAGGAATACTCTCATGTCCGAGGCCTCACTTGATCTGCTCCTTCTTACCCAATGAATATTCTCATGTCCAAGGCTTCACATGATCTGCTTCTTCTTATCTAAGGAACATTCACATGTCCAAGGCCTTACCTGATCTGCTCCTTCTAACTTAAGGAATACTCTCATGTCCAAGGCTTCACGTGATCTGCTCCTTCTTACCGAAGGAATATTCTCATGTCCAAGGCCTCACCTGCTCCTTCTAAGTTAAAGGGGTTATCCAAGTTATATTTATTGATGACCTATATTCAAGATAGGTCATCAATATCAGATCGGCGGGGGTCCGACACCCGGCACCCCCGCCGATCAGCTGTTTGAAGAGAAGGCGAGCGCCGTGCCAGCGCTGCCTCCTCGTCATTGTTTACATGCTGGCCGTTGCATCTGCAGCGGTGAGCAGGTGTAATTACACCCAAGCCGTTCCATTCATTTCAATGGGACGGCTCTGTAGTATAGAAACGAGCCGTCCCATTGAAATGAATGGAACGGCTTGGGTGTAATTACACCTGCTCACCGCTGCAGATGCAACGGCCAGCATGTAAACAATGACGAGGAGGCAGTGCTGGCACGGCGCCGCCTCTCTTCAAACAGCTGATCGGCGGGGTGCCGGGTGTCGGACCCCGTCGATCTGATATTGATGACCTATCCTGAGGATAGGTCATCAATAAATATAACTTGGATAACCCCTTAAGGAATACTCTCATGTCCAAGGCTTCACGATATTTGCTTCTTCTTATGTGAGGAACATTCTCATGTCCGAGGCCTCACCTGATCTGCTCCTTCTTACCTAAGGAATACTCTCATGTCCAAGGCCTCACCTGATCTGCTCCTTCTTACCTAAGGAATACTCTCATGTCCAAGGCCTCACCTGATCTGCTCCTTATCTAAGGAATATTCTCATGTCCAAGGCCTCACCTGATCTGCTCCTTATCTAAGGAATATTCTCATGTCTAAGCCTTTACCTGATCTGCTCCTTCTTACCTAAGGAATACTCTCATGTCCAAGGCCTCACCTGATCTGCTCCTTCTTACCTAAGGAATACTCTCATGTCCAAGGCCTCACCTGATCTGCTCCTTATCTAAGGAATATTCTCATGTCCAAGGCCTCACCTGATCTGCTCCGTATCTAAGGAATATTCTCATGTCCAAGGCCTCACCTGATCTGCTCCGTATCTAAGGAATACTCTCATGTCCAAGGCCTCACCTGATCTTCTCCTTATATAAGGAATACTCTCATGTCCAAGGCCTCACCTGATCTGCTCCTTATCTAAGGAATATTCTCATGTCTAAGCCTTCATCTGATCTGCTCCTTCTTACCTAAGGAATACTCTCATGTCCAAGGCCTCACCTGATCTGCTCCTTCTTACCTAAGGAATACTCTCATGTCCAAGGCCTCACCTGATCTGCTCCTTATCTAAGGAATATTCTCATGTCCAAGGCCTCACCTGATCTTCTCCGTATCTAAGGAATACTCTCATGTCCAAGGCCTCACCTGATCTGCTCCTTATCTAAGGAATACTCTCATGTCCAAGGCCTCACCTGATCTGCTCCGTATCTAAGGAATACTCTCATGTCCAAGGCCTCACCTGATCTGCTCCTTATCTAAGGAATATTCTCATGTCTAAGCCTTCAACTGATCTTCTCCGTATCTAAGGAATATTCTCATGTCTAAGGCTTCACCTGATCTGCTCCTTATCTAAGGAATATTCTCATGTCTAAGCCTTCACCTGATCTGCTCCTTCTTATCTAAGGAATACTCTCATGTCCAAAGCCTCACCTGATCTGCTCCTTATCTAAGGAATATTCTCATGTCTAAGCCTTCACCTGATCTTCTCCGTATCTAAGGAATATTCTCATGTCTAAGGCCTCACCTGATCTGCTCCTTATCTAAGGAATATTCTCATGTCTAAGGCCTCACCTGATCTGCTCCTTATCTAAGGAATACTCTCATGTCCAAGCCTTCACCTGATCTGCTCCTTATCTAAGGAATATTCTCATGTCCAAGGCCTCACCTGATCTGCTCCTTATCTAAGGAATACTCTCATGTCCAAGGCCTCACCTGATCTGCTCCTTATCTAAGGAATACTCTCATGTCCGAGGCCTCACCTGATCTGCTCCTTCTTACCCAATGAATATTCTCATGTCCAAGGCTTCACATGATCTGCTTCTTCTTATCTAAGGAACATTCACATGTCCAAGGCCTTACCTGATCTGCTCCTTCTAACCTAAGGAATACTCTCATGTCCAAGGCTTCACGTGATCTGCTCCTTCTTACCGAAGGAATATTCTCATGTCCAAGGCCTCACCTGCTCCTTCTAAGTTACAGGGGTTATCCAAGTTATATTTATTGATGACCTATATTCAGGATAGGTCATCAATATCAGGCTCGAGCCGGATCGCTCCGCACTACCCGATCAGCTGTTTGAAGAAGGCGAGCGCAGCGTCGTGCACCGCTACCTCGTCATTGTTTACATGCTGGCCGTAGCATCTGCAGCGGTGAGCAGGTGTACTACACCCAAGCCGCTCCATTCATTTCAATGGGACGGCTCTGTAGTATAGAAACGAGCCGTCCCATTGAAATGAATGGAACGGCTTGGGTGTAATTACACCTGCTCACCGCTGCAAATGCAACGGCCAGCATGTAAACAATGACGAGGAGGCAGCGCTGGCACGGCGCTCGCCTTCTCTTCAAACAGCTGATCGGCGGGGGTGCCGGGTGTCGGACCCCCGCCGATCTTATATTGATGACCTATCCTGAGGATAGGTCATCAATAAATATAACTTGGATAACCCCTTTAAGGAATACTCTCATGTCCAAGGCTTCACGATATTTGCTTTTTCTTATGTGAGGAACATTCTCATGTCCGAGGCCTCACCTGATCTGCTCCTTCTTACCTAAGGAATACTCTCATGTCCAAGGCCTCACCTGATCTGCTCCTTCTTACCTAAGGAATACTCTCATGTCCAAGGCCTCACCTGATCTGCTCCTTATCTAAGGAATATTCTCATGTCCAAGGCCTCACCTGATCTGCTCCTTATCTAAGGAATATTCTCATGTCTAAGCCTTCACCTGATCTGCTCCTTCTTACCTAAGGAATACTCTCATGTCCAAGGCCTCACCTGATCTGCTCCTTCTTACCTAAGGAATACTCTCATGTCCAAGGCCTCACCTGATCTGCTCCTTATCTAAGGAATATTCTCATGTTCAAGGCCTCACCTGATCTGCTCCGTATCTAAGGAATACTCTCATGTCCAAGGCCTCACCTGATCTTCTCCTTATATAAGGAATACTCTCATGTCCAAGGCCTCACCTGATCTGCTCCTTATCTAAGGAATATTCTCATGTCCAAGCCTTCATCTGATCTGCTCCTTCTTACCTAAGGAATACTCTCATGTCCAAGGCCTCACCTGATCTGCTCCTTCTTACCTAAGGAATACTCTCATGTCCAAGGCCTCACCTGATCTGCTCCTTATCTAAGGAATATTCTCATGTCCAAGGCCTCACCTGATCTGCTCCGTATCTAAGGAATACTCTCATGTCCAAGGCCTCACCTGATCTTCTCCTTATATAAGGAATACTCTCATGTCCAAGGCCTCACCTGATCTGCTCCTTATCTAAGGAATATTCTCATGTCTAAGCCTTCATCTGATCTGCTCCTTCTTACCTAAGGAATACTCTCATGTCCAAGGCCTCACCTGATCTGCTCCTTCTTACCTAAGGAACCCCGCTGATCTGATATTGATGACCTATCCTGAGGGTAGGTCATCAATAAATATAACTCATGTCCAAGGCCTCACCTGATCTGCTCCTTCTTACCTAAGGAATACTCTCATGTCCAAGGCCTCACCTGATCTGCTCCTTATCTAAGGAATATTCTCATGTCCAAGGCCTCACCTGATCTGCTCCTTATCTAAGGAATATTCTCATGTCCAAGGCCTCACCTGATCTGCTCCGTATCTAAGGAATACTCTCATGTCCAAGGCCTCACCTGATCTTCTTCTTATATAAGGAATACTCTCATGTCCAAGGCCTCACCTGATCTGCTCCTTATCTAAGGAATATTCTCATGTCTAAGCCTTCATCTGATCTGCTCCTTCTTACCTAAGGAATACTCTCATGTCCAAGGCCTCACCTGATCTGCTCCTTCTTACCTAAGGAATACTCTCATGTCCAAGGCCTCACCTGATCTGCTCCTTATCTAAGGAATATTCTCATGTCCAAGGCCTCACCTGATCTGCTCCGTATCTAAGGAATACTCTCATGTCCAAGGCCTCACCTGATCTGCTCCTTCTTACCTAAGGAATACTCTCATGTCCAAGGCCTCACCTGATCTGCTCCTTATCTAAGGAATATTCTCATGTCCAAGGCCTCACCTGATCTGCTCCGTATCTAAGGAATACTCTCATGTCCAAGGCCTCACCTGATCTTCTCCTTATATAAGGAATACTCTCATGTCCAAGGCCTCACCTGATCTGCTCCTTATCTAAGGAATATTCTCATGTCTAAGCCTTCATCTGATCTGCTCCTTCTTACCTAAGGAATACTCTCATGTCCAAGGCCTCACCTGATCTGCTCCTTCTTACCTAAGGAATACTCTCATGTCCAAGGCCTCACCTGATCTGCTCCTTATCTAAGGAATATTCTCATGTCCAAGGCCTCACCTGATCTGCTCCGTATCTAAGGAATATTCTCATGTCTAAGCCTTCACCTGATCTGCTCCTTATCTAAGAAATACTCTCATGTCCAAGGCCTCACCTGATCTGCTCCGTATCTAAGGAATACTCTCATGTCCAAGGCATCACCTTATCTGCTCCTTATCTAAGGAATACTCTCATGTCCAAGGCCTCACCTGATCTGCTCCTTATCTAAGGAATATTCTCATGTCTAAGCCTTTACCTGATCTGCTCCTTATCTAAGGAATACTCTCATGTCCAAGGCCTCACCTGATCTGCTCCTTATCTAAGGAATACTCTCATGTCCAAGGCTTCACATGATCTGCTTCTTCTTATCTAAGGAACATTCACATGTCCAGGGCCTTACCTGATCTGCTCCTTCTAACTTAAGGAATACTCTCATGTCCAAGGCTTCACGTGATCTGCTCCTTCTTACCGAAGGAATATTCTCATGTCCAAGGCCTCACCTGCTCCTTCTAAGTTAAAGGGGTTATCCAAGTTATATTTATTGATGACCTATATTCAAGATAGGTCATCAATATCAGATCGGCGGGGGTCCGACACCCGGCACCCCCGCCGATCAGCTGTTTGAAGAGAAGGTGACGCCGTGCAGCGCTGCCTCCTCGTCATTAGTTTACATGCTGGCCGTTGCATCTGCAGCGGTGAGCAGGTGTAATCACACCCAAGCCGTTCCATTCATTTCAATGGGACGGCTCTGTAGTATAGAAACGAGCCGTCCCATTGAAATGAATGGAACGGCTTGGTGTAATTACACCTGCTCACCGCTGCAGATGCAACGGCCAGCATGTAAACAATGACGAGGAGGCAGTGCTGGCACGGCGCCGCCTTCTTCAAACAGCTGATCGGGCGGGGTGCCGGGTGTCGGACCCCGCCGAGTCTGATATTGATGACCTATCCTGAGGATAGGTCATCAATAAATATAACTTGGATAACCCCTTTAAGGAATACTCTCATGTCCAAGGCTTCACGATATTTGCTTCTTCTTATGTGAGGAACATTCTCATGTCCGAGGCCTCACCTGATCTTCTCCCTTTTAAAGGGGTTCTCCGCACTTTTAATTATGATGATCTATCCTCAGGATACGTCATCAATATCAGATCGTCGGAGGTTTGACACCCGGTAACCCCTCCGATCAGCTGTACAGGGAGAAGGCCGCGCTCCGTGTGCACATGCCGCTTCCTGTCTTTCTTCCTGCTTGCCATAGACATAGCAGCAGCGAGCAGGAAGAGACAATGGAGACGGCATGTGCACACGGCGCGCAGCGTTCTCCCCATACAGCTGATCGGCAGGGGTGCTGGGTGTCGCACCCCGACGATCTGATATTGATGACCTATCCTGGAGATAGGTCATCAATATTAAAAGGGAGGAGAAACCCTTTAATGTGCTGTGTGCATGGAGTGACTTTTATCTGCCTGGTTATAATTCTTGTGGAGCTCTAACCCTCTTGGAAGGACTAGTGAAATGTGTGCAGGTTAATAGGGGGGTAGACTACAAAATGCAGTGACAGACGGGGTGGGCGCCGCCGCCTTTCTAAATCTGGGAAATATGGGGAAATAAAATGGCATTAGCCTAAAGAAAAACGGAATATACCGAGCTCCACATTTACGTATAAAACAAAGTTGTATCGTGGAAATAAGAACTTTTCCACCACCGACTGTTACTTATTCACTGATTTAACTATTTATGCAAACGACCTGCTTTTTAAATCAGACCATACTGAAGTAACCCTGACAACCAGCAGCCAGTGTCAGAGCACCAAGCAAAAGTCGGTACAAACTCCACATGAAGTCTCCCTCCATCTCACAGAGATGACCCCGCCCCCTCACTGATCATATGACATTTAGGTCATTACAGGTCCTATACCATCTCTTATTCTCTTCGCTTCTGAGCCCCGCCCCCTGCACTGATCACATGACGGTGACATCACCCCAGGTCCTTCAGCTCTGGCAGTGCAGCAGATACTGGGCAGGTCCTGGTCGGTAGTCAGGGCTCTTGTTCTCTCTGGTATCAGCCATTCCTCCAGCCTGCAGGTAAGATGAGCTGTGAGGAGACAGTGTGGTGGAGAGCTCAGACATGTCACCTCTGGAGATTCTCCTCCATTACACACAAGGAATCCTTCTCCGCTCCTCAGCTTAGTATGATGGGGGGGAGTAGTGGGGATAGTGGGGGTTGTCATCATTCGGTGCTGAATCAGAGAATCTGCTCTCTGTGAATGAGGTTTTTACCACCAGGAGCTTAGATACACACTGCACTGCCAGGAGCTTAGATACACACTGCACTGCCAGGAGCTTAGATACACACAGAGCTCAGAGTCTCCTGCCTCCACACAGTGCACTGCCAGGAGCTTAGATACACACAGAGTTCAGGGTTTTTCCCATCGGTGCAGCTTTATGAGGGTCTGAGTTTTGCAGGATGAGTTGTACTTTTTCTCGGCCTCATTATCGGGGACATGGGACTCACTGATTAACCTTTATACCTTTATTTGGAGGAGGGATGAAGAAAACCAGCAATACGAGCCTTCTCCTGAATGAGCCGCCGAGGATGGACGGGAAGGAGATCAGCAGAAGAATATTAGACCTCACCTTGGAGATCATCTCCCTGCTGAGCGGAGAGGTAAACTTCTCTAGTTCTCTCCTCTGTATTGTATTCTGTAACAAGTCAGACATCGGGAAGGAGAATCCATCATAGGAAGTGATAGGAAGAGTCCAGGGTCCTGGAGAACGGCCCCCAGACCTTCCAAGTGACGGAGAACCTGAAGATCAGCCCCAGTATGGTGAGTGATGTGTCATGTGACCAGTGACCTATAGTCATGTAGGAGCCATGAGGAGGTAAGTAGGCACGTTGTACCAGGAGGAGAGGCCGGAGGAGAGCACATGGCCCCTGAAGGGTTTATTCCCTAAGTGTCTCTCTCCTCCACAGGAGTACACAATAGTGAAGAAGACATCGGGGACTCTGTGACTCCCATCATCCATCTCCAGGAGTCAGGAGGGCGGAGCAGGACCCCTCCCCATCACAGAGCCTCCCCTCACCCCCTGATACATGAGCAGAAGATCCTAGAGCTCACCCACAAGATGATGGAGCTGCTGACTGGAGAGGTGACACTGCTGGGAATGCTGGGAAATTCTCCAGTAACAGCACTGGAGGGTCTGGGTGATGACGGTGTCATTGTGTTGTCAGGTTCCTGTAAGGTGTCAGGATGTCACTGTCTATTTCTCCATGGAGGAGTGGGAGTATATAGAAGGCCACAAGGATCTGTACAAGGAGGCCATGATGGAGGAGCACCAGCCTCTTATATCACAAGGTAAGAGCCGTCATGTGCAGTGTATACACGTGTGTGCAGTGACATGTAATGGAGGAGCACCAGCCTCTTATATCACAAGGTAAGAGCCGTCATGTGCAGTGTATACACGTGTGTGCAGTGACATGTAATGGAGGAGCACCAGCCTCTTATATCACAAGGTAAGAGCCGTCATGTGCAGTGTATACACGTGTGTGCAGTGACATGTAATGGAGGAGCACCAGCCTCTTATATCACAAGGTAAGAGCCGTCATGTGCAGTGTATACACGTGTGTGCAGTGACATGTAATGGAGGAGCACCAGCCTCTTATATCACAGGGTAAGAGCCGTCATGTGCAGTGTATACACGTGTGTGCAGTGACCTGTAATGGAGGAGCACCAGCCTCTTATATCACAAGGTAAGAGCCGTCATGTGCAGTGTATACACGTGTGTGCAGTGACCTGTAATGGAGGAGCACCAGCCTCTTATATCACAGGGTAAGAGCCGTCATGTGCAGTGTATACACGTGTGTGCAGTGACATGTAATGGAGGAGCACCAGCCTCTTATATCACAAGGTAAGAGCCGTCATGTGCAGTGTATACACGTGTGTGCAGTGACATGTAATGGAGGAGCACCAGCCTATTATATCACAGGGTAAGAGCCGTCATGTGCAGTGTGTACACGTGTGTGCAGTGACATGTAATGGAGGAGCACCAGCCTCTTATATCACAGGGTAAGAGCCGTCATGTGCAGTGTGTACACGTGTGTGCAGTGACATGTAATGGAGGAGCACCAGCCCCTTATATCACACGGTAAGAGCCGTCATGTGCAGTGTATACACGTGTGTGCAGTGACATGTAATGGAGGAGCACCAGCCTCTTATATCACAAGGTAAGAGCCGTCATGTGCAGTGTATACACGTGTGTGCAGTGACATGTAATGGAGGAGCACCAGCCTCTTATATCACACGGTAAGAGCCGTCATGTGCAGTGTATACACGTGTGTGCAGTGACATGTAATGGAGGAGCACCAGCCTCTTATATCACAAGGTAAGAGCCGTCATGTGCAGTGTATACACGTGTGTGCAGTGACATGTAATGGAGGAGCACCAGCCTCTTATATCACAAGGTAAGACCCGTCATGTGCAGTGTATACACGTGTGTGCAGTGACATGTAATGTGGGAGCACCAGCCTCTTATATCACAAGGTAAGAGCCGTCATGTGCAGTGTATACACGTGTGTGCAGAGACATGTAATGGAGGAGCACCAGCCTCTTATATCACAGGGTAAGAGCTGTCATGTGCAGTGTATACACGTGTGTGCAGTGACATGTAATGGAGGGGCACCAGCCTCTTATATCACAGGGTAAGAGCCGTCATGTGCAGTGTATACACGTGTGTGCAGTGACATGTAATGGAGGAGCACCAGCCTCTTATATCACAAGGTAAGAGCCGTCATGTGCAGTGTATACACGTGTGTGCAGTGACATGTAATGAAGGTGCACCAGCCTCTTATATCACAAGGTAAGAGCTGTCATGTGCAGTGTATACACGTGTGTGCAGTGACATGTAATGGAGGAGCACCAGCCTCTTATATCACAGGGTAAGAGCCGTCATGTGCAGTGTATACACGTGTGTGCAGTGACATGTAATGGAGGAGCACCAGCCTCTTATATCACAAGGTAAGAGCTGTCATGTGCAGTGTATACACGTGTGTGCAGTGACATGTAATGGAGGAGCACCAGCCTCTTATATCACAGGGTAAGAGCCGTCATGTGCAGTGTATACACGTGTGTGCATTGACATGTAATGGAGGAGCTCTACAGTTTCTTCTCACATTACATTAGAGGCTACGTGTTCTTTATGTGTCTGTCATATCCATAGGGCTCCAGTCACATAATGGGAGCGTGTCCTTCTGGCCTCCATTAAGCCGGTATAGTAGACTGCACTGCTCTATTAGAATCGTCCTGTAAAATCCGTGTTCCGCAGCGTATACATTGTAGATTATACATGGAGCTTATGGGCAATGTCCTCCCCTGTGTGACTGTGACTTTCCAGTTGTTCTCCTGCCCTTCATGTCTGGGATCCTCTAGTCACTCCACAAGCAGAGAAGATACAACCTGCTACACGTGACTTATTAAAGCCACATTCAGAGGAGAGGGACAGTCACAGAAATGTCTGCAGCTGATCTGCCATGTGTGAACGTGCTCTTAGATAACCAGTGGCTGATCTGTGCTGCTCTTATAATCTGTCCAATGTGGGATTGTAAGGTTCTGCCATATGGAAATAGCGAACAACAGGCGAGTTCTTCAGGGAGGGGGCTTAAGATGCTCCATTGTGACACAAAAGCCAATCACTAGGTGGTATAGAGAGAGACAGAAGTGTGTCGCCGTGCAGTAGATTTCTCTTTTAAAATGAGCCCTTGTGGTAAATGTGGAGCATCTTTAGACTGTTGAAACTGTTTAGATTAGTAAATCTGCTCAATTGTTCCCCAATGGTCGCAAGCTTTTCCAGACCTTGAGGCAGAAAAGCAGCATCAAACCATGAAGCTCCCTTTCACCAGGCCCAAACTGTGAAGCTCCCTTTCACCAGGCCCAAACTATGAAGCTCCCTTTCACCAGGCCCAAACTGTGAAGCTCCCTTTCACCAGGCCCAAACTGTGAAGCTCCCTTTCACCAGGCCCAAACTGTGAAGCTCCCTTTCACCAGGCCCAAACTGTGAAGCTCCCTTCACCAGGCCCAAACTGTGATGCCCCCTGGCCCAAACTGTGATGCCCCCTTTCACCAGGCCCAAACCGTGATGCCCCCTTTACCAGGCCCAAACTGTGAAGCTCCTTTCACCAGGCCCAAACTGTGATGCCCCCTGGCCCAAACTGTGATGCCCCCCTTTCACCAGGCCCAAACCGTGATGCCCCCTTTCACCAGGCCCAAACTGTGAAGCTCCCTTTCACCAGGCCCAAACTGTGGAGCTCCCTTTCACCAGGCCCAAACTGTGAAGCTCCCTTTCACCAGGCCCAAACTGTGAAGCTCCTTTCACCAGGCCCAAACTGTGGAGCTCCTTTCACCAGGCCCAAACTGTGATGCCCCCCTTTAACCAGGCCCAAACTGTGATGCCCCCTTTTACCAGGCCCAAACTGTGAAGCACCCTTTCACCAGGCCCAAACTGTGAAGCTCCCTTTCACCAGGCCCAAACTGTGAAGCTCCCTTTCACCAGGCCCAAACTGTGAAGCTCCCTTTCACCAGGCCCAAACTGTGAAGCTCCCTTTCACCAGGCCCAAACTGTGAAGCTCCCTTTCACCAGGCCCAAACTGTGAAGCTCCCTTTCACCAGGCCCAAACTGTGAAGCTCCCTTTCACCAGGCCCAAACTGTGATGCCCCCTGGCCCAAACTGTGATGCCCCCCTTTCACCAGGCCCAAACCGTGATGCCCCCTTTTACCAGGCCCAAACTGTGAAGCTCCCTTTCACCAGGCCCAAACTGTGATGCCCCCCTGGCCCAAACTGTGATGCCCCCCTTTCACCAGGCCCAAACCGTGATGCCCCTTTTACCAGGCCCAAACTGTGAAGCTCCTTTCACCAGGCCCAAACTGTGGAGCTCCTTTCACCAGGCCCAAACTGTGAAGCTCCTTTCACCAGGCCCAAACTGTGAAGCTCCCTTTCACCAGGCCCAAACTGTGGAGCTCCCTTTCACCAGGCCCAAACTGTGATGCCCCCCTTTAACCAGGCCCAAACTGTGATGCCCCCTTTGCCAGGCCCAAACTGTGAAGCACCCTTTCACCAGGCCCAAACTGTGAAGCACCCTTTCACCAGGCCCAAACTGTGAAGCACCCTTTCACCAGGCCCAAACTGTGAAGCTCCCTTTCACCAGGCCCAAACTGTGAAGCTCCTTTCACCAGGCCCAAACTGTGAAGCTCCCTTTCACCAGGCCCAAACTGTGAAGCTCCTTTCACTAGGCCCAAACTGTGAAGCTCCTTTCACCAGGCCCAAACTGTGAAGCTCCCTTTCACCAGGCCCAAACTGTGAAGCTCCTTTCACCAGGCCCAAACTGTGAAGCTCCCTTTCACCAGGCCCAAACTGTGAAGCTCCCTTTCACCAGGCCCAAACCGTGGAGCTCCCTTTCACCAGGCCCAAACCGTGGAGCTCCCTTTCACCAGGCCCAAACCGTGGAGCTCCCTTTCACCAGGCCCAAACCGTGGAGCTCCCTTTCACCAGGCCCAAACCGTGGAGCTCCCTTTCACCAGGCCCAAACTGTGGAGCTCCCTTTCACCAGGCCCAAACTGTGGAGCTCCTTTCACCAGGCCCAAACTGTGGAGCTCCCTTTCACCAGGCCCAAACTGTGGAGCTCCTTTCACCAGGCCCAAACTGTGGAGCTCCCTTTCACCAGGCCCAAACTGTGGAGCTCCTTTCACCAGGCCCAAACTGTGGAGCTCCCTTTCACCAGGCCCAAACTGTGGAGCTCCTTTCACCAGGCCCAAACTGTGGAGCTCCCTTTCACCAGGCCCAAACTGTGGAGCTCCCTTTCACCAGGCCCAAACTGTGGAGCTCCCTTTCACCAGGCCCAAACTGTGGAGCTCCCTTTCACCAGGCCCAAACTGTGGAGCTCCCTTTCACCAGGCCCAAACTGTGGAGCTCCCTTTCACCAGGCCCAGACTGTGGAGCTCCTTTCACCAGGCCCAAACTGTGGAGCTCCTTTCACCAGGCCCAAACTGTGGAGCTCCTTTCACCAGGCCCAAACTGTGGAGCTCCCTTTCACCAGGCCCAAACTGTGGAGCTCCTTTCACCAGGCCCAAACTGTGGAGCTCCTTTCACCAGGCCCAAACTGTGGAGCTCCCTTTCACCAGGCCCAAACTGTGGAGCTCCTTTCACCAGGCCCAAACTGTGGAGCTCCTTTCACCAGGCCCAAACTGTGGAGCTCCCTTTCACCAGGCCCAAACTGTGGAGCTCCCTTTCACCAGGCCCAAACTGTGGAGCTCCTTTCACCAGGCCCAAACTGTGGAGCTCCCTTTCACCAGGCCCAAACTGTGGAGCTCCCTTTCACCAGGCCCAAACTGTGGAGCTCCCTTTCACCAGGCCCAAACTGTGATGCCCCCTTCCACCAGGGCCAAACTGTGATAAAACCGTGATTCCCCGCTCTATCAAGCCCAAAACGTGGTCCTCCCTCCACCAAACTCAAACCATGATGGCCCCCTGTACAAAGCCCAAATTGTGAATCCCATCTCCACCAGACCCAAACTCTGATGCCTTCCATCCAGATGGTCTCGGGTATACTTGAGACAGGCTTCAATGCATCTTTGGACGCCATTCTTGTCCAATGTTTTTCTAATAGTTGATACATGAACAGAGGTTTCTGCACTTTGTGGAGTCTTCTCCAGGTCTTTTGCTGTTGGGATTTTGTTTTTAGGATTGCCCACTGTTCTCTTGCAGTGATCTTTTCAGGACACCCACTCCTAGGGAGAGCTTCAGCAGTCCTGAATGTTCCCCATTAGTAGATCTTTTGTTTAACTGCACAGTGACGTACATCTAGGTCTTTAGCTTTTGAATCCTTTTCCATCTTCGTGTGTTTCTGTAAGGCCACGTTCACATCTCTGGTTAACTTTTCTGGTGGGCTGTTCTGGCAGAGAGCAGCCTGCCAGCGGCCACCGGATCTGGAATTGCCATATTCAACAGATCATCACCAGATCCATATTGATTATAATGGGATCCGTTAGTGATCCC
>CM065589.1:10752838-10779728 GCA_033119425.1 Bufotes viridis | reverse complement strand
ATGTCAACAAGCATTGAGATAAAATACATCCAGCCGCATTGATCTGCCCGATCTAGGTTTCGCCTATTTGCTTCTTCAGGGGTGAATGTCCCACCCTCCATAGGGATAGGAGTTGGTAACTCCTCCCTTCATCAATACTTTTTGCGGTGGTGATCCCACACTTTAGATTTCACAAATACAAATAAAACTTATACAAATATATAAAATACATAGGAAATGCCCCATATCTCATTTTCCATACATTTCTAAAAGTCCCACTTTCTTTCATGATCACCAAACTTACAACTAACAATCTCTCTTTCTCACCCCTTTTCATTCATAAAACCAACACATGATAAATGTCAACCAATGAAGATTTACGCTGAGAAAAAGTGCATCCTCTACTATCTTTCAGCTCCTGTTTCATTCATAAATTGGTCACATGATCTATCTCAGCCAATTAAAACTCTTCATCTTTTATCTACTCTAGTAAACAAGGTTTTAAATCAAAGTCGATATTCAGCCCTTGTGGCTGCAAGGTCCCCAATTTATAAATCCATTCCACCTCCAGGCAGTTGATATTTGCTACTGGTTCTCCCCCACGCCACTTTACTATTTACTTTCTCAATACCAACAAACTTCAACCCTTTCGGGTCTTTGTTATGCACTTTTTTTAAATGTGAGGACACACTGTGACTTTCAAGGCCCCTCCTAATGTTTCTAATATTTTCTTGTATTCGTGTTTTTAACTTGCGCATGGTCCGTCCCACATACTGGAGGCCACACGGACACTCCAGTAGGTAGCTGACCCCCTTCTGTTCGCACATCACTTCACCTTTAGATTTAAAAGTCAAATCTCTTCTGTTAGATTTTATCATTTGTATACTTTTCTTCTTATTCTCTTGTGTGCTGTTCTTGCATGGAAGGCAAAAACCGCACCAAGTGAATTGTTTTTTTTATTTCTTTCTTTTTTATTTTTGTGATAATGTAACTGTGCACTAGACGATCCCGTATATTCTGGGCTTTTTTATATACCAATTCGGGTCTCCTTGGAATCATAGGTCCCAAAGTGGGTCATTTTTTAGAACTGCCCAATCTTTCCTGAAGGCATTTTTCATGGGGCCTGTAATAGCAATACATTGAGTAAAAAAGTTAAATCTGAATTCCTTATCTTCCTTATTATCGGTTGTCACTTTCATTTTTTCACTCATAAACGTTTTTGGATTATCAAACTTTGTTCCTTATAATAATAATAATAATAATATTTTTATAGCGCTTTTCTTCCTGGGGACTCAAAGCGCTGTGACCCTGCGTTCTGCAGTCTCAAAGGCTCAGGAAAAGAGGTGGGTGTTTAGCCTTATCTTAAAGCTGTCCACAGAAGGGGCCTCTCTGATTGTGGGAGTGAGATTCCACAGTAGGGGTTGCATAAGAAAATGCCGTGCACCAAATGATTTTAAGTGGATCCTGGGAATAACCAAATTCATCTTATTAGCGGAGCAGAGGGGCTGTGTAGGGGCATATAGCTCCAATAGATCCGCTATGTATTTGGGTCCCCTGTGGTTTAGTGCCTTGAATGTCATCAGGCAGATCTTAAAATGGATTCTCCAATTTACTGGCAACCAGTGAAGAGTTTGCAGTACTGGGGAGATGTGTGAGCCACGTGGGGCATTGGCTAGGAGTCTGGCTGCTGTATTCTGTACTAGTTGTAAGGGGCGCAGAACTTTATCCGGGGATCTGATGAATAGGGCATTGCAGTAGTCCAGGCGGGAGGATACAAATGCATGAATTAGTGTAGGCATGTCTTCCACTGGGATAAGGTGTTTAATTCTCGCTATATTTCTCAGATGGAAGAAAGAGGATTTGACGACAGCTGATGCCTGTTGTCTGAGTGTTAGCTTTCCACCCAGGATCCCCCAGGTTTCGCACAGAGTCTTTATACTGCACGGTATCTCACCCAATTGCTAGTTTGAAGTGTGAGGACTTTTGGACTTTGACCATTATGTGTGGACCGCCTACTACCAACACCTCTGTTTTGTCAGAGTTTAGCCTCAGCCAGCTGGTGTTCATCCAGTTTTGTAATTCCACTAGACAGGCAATGATGGATGCTGATGGGCTTGAGTGCCAGGTTTGAAGAACAGATACAGTTGTGTGTTGTCTGCGTAACAATGGTAACCTAGTCCATAGTTCTGGACAATTTTGCCCACTGGGAGCACGTAGACTGCAAAGAGTAATGGCGATAACACCGACTCCTGTGGGACTCCATAAGCAAGTGGCACAGGATTAGAGTAGAGGGTCACTTGCTGTGACCTGCTAGATAGGAAGGATTGAAACCAGCTGAGAACAGCACCCCCTAGGCCACAGTAATTAATTAATCGCTGGATTAATATTTCATGATCCACGGTATCAAAAGCTGCAGACAAGTCTAGAAGAATCAGAATTGAGCACTTACCGTATTTTTCGCCCTATAAGATGCATCGGCACGTAAGACGCACCTACGTTTTTGAGGAGGAAAATAAGAAAAAAAAATTTTGAACCAAAAAGTGTGCCTAATGGTGTTATATGGGATTTGTAAATGGCACTGTTATGGGGGGTCTGTGGATGGCACTGTTATGGGGGTCTGTGGATGGCACTGTTATGGGGGTCTGTAGATGCACTGTTATTGGGGACTGTGGCTGGCACTGTTATTGGGGACTGTGGCTGGCACTGTTATTAGGGGACTGTGGATGGCACTGTTATTGGGGACTGTGGATGGCACTGTTATTGGGGACTGTGGATGGCACTGTTATGGGGGTCTGTGGATGACGCTGCTATAGGGGGGATCTGTTGATGACACATAAATAGCATTTAATGCTATGTGTCATCCACAGATCCCCCATAACAATGTCATGCCATCCACAGTCCCCATAACATGCCATCCACAAATCCCCATAATAGTGCTATCCACAGAATGACCCCCAATAGGGAGCAGGGGCCGGCATTTAGCTCTGTTATTACCCTAACTGTAGGAAACCTAACTGTAGGGAATGCTGTAGGCTGATTAAGTTAACAGTAGTCTTTTGTCCAGGCTTTACTTACTGTACTACTTTAACTTTCCGGCAGGCAGGAGGCTGGGCCGGCGGCCCGGCGCTGACAACGTTACTCACTATGCCACGCGCCGGCTCCGCCCATTTTATGAATGAAGAAGGCGGAGCAGGCGCAGTACGTAGTGAGTTATGTTGTCAGGGCCCGCCTGCCAGCTCAGCCTCCTGCCTTCTGCCTGCCGGAAAGTTAATACAGTAAGTATAGCCTGGATAAAAGACTACTGTTAACTGAATCAGCCTACAGCATTCCCTAGTTAGGCTTCCTACAGTGAGCGGGCCCGGTGTATCAGGATACAGTGACTGCACCGGGCCCGCTGTAATTACAGAGCTAAACGCCGGCCCCTCCTCCCTGCCCGCTGATACACCCGCCGACCGCACTGCACAGCGGTCGGCAGTATACAAACTGCAGCATTCGCCCCATAAGACGCACTGCCTTTTCCCCCACACTTTTTTGGGGGAAAAGGTGCGTCTTATAGGGCGAAAAATACGGTACCTTTGTCTCTTGCAGTAAGTAGATCATTCTTTACTTGGACTAAAGGTTTTGGTTTTATTACATCATTTTCAACAAAAATAGTAATATCTAAAAATTTTATGTACTCAGATCTAATTTCACTTGTGAAGGTCAGATTCCAACTGTTGTTATTTATACCAGCTATGAAGGTTTCCAAGCCCTGACATTCTCCTTCCCACATTATTAAGCAGTCGTCGATATATTGCTTCCACAGGGTAAGATTATTTTTTACAGAAATATGTGGCACAATAAAAAATAAAAAATCTTGGACCATGTTCAGAACAAACATGGTTAGCTACGGTAGACATAGCCTCATCATATACCATCATTCTCAAAGAATTGGGACTTAAAGCTGTCAGGGAGCAATTTGAAAATGATTCAGCCATGTCCAAAGAGCAAGCGGATTTTATTTGTAAATGCCTTGATTTTTGTTTGAGTCACAACTATTTTTGGTTTCAAAATACTTTTTAGCTACAGCGAACTGGGACGGCGATGGGGTCGAAAAAGAATCCACCGAAACTGTACAGACATTAGAGATTATAAGGAACTAAGTTTGAAAATCCAAAAATGTTTTGAGGAAAAAGGGTATGATAGTGAGGATTTAAAAAGATGCAGTGAAAAAATAGAAGAGAATGAAAAAATGAAAGTGACAACTAATAAGAAAAGAAATAAGGAAGATAAGGATTTCAGATTTACCTTCTTTACTCAATTTAATGCCCTAGGCTACATGAAAAATTCCTTGAGGAAAAATTGAGCGTTTCTGAAAAATGACCCCACTTTGGGACCTATGATTCCAAGGGGACCCATAGAAACATAGTATATGAGACCGAAAAAAGGCATTTATCTATCCAGTTCGGCCTGTTATCCTGCAAGTTGATCCAGAGCTGTTGTCGAAATTCGCTTGCGTCAGACACACATATCCAAGCTGCGCTAAAAGTGCTCCAAAGTACGCCAGCCACAAAGAATTTCTCCTGTGCTTAAAAGCCCGTGTATCAAGCTCCTTTTCCTTACACAAAAGTAAGGAAAGGTCACACTCCTCCAGAGTCAGATAAGTTGTTTCATCATAGAGATCCTGCTGAGCATTTCTTCCTGCCCAGTCTCTTTTCTTTATTTAAATAGCCACAAAGGGGTAACAATAGAAGGGGGCAGGCCCGTCACCCGACCACTTCCCTCATGTAGAGTAACAAACATACAGGAAGTGATGATATAGAGGAAGATGAGAAACCACCATCACTTAGCCAGCTAACAAAACACATGTATACAATAATCTCCCATTACCACTGGAGTGAACTTCATCCAGCCTTGCTCAGTGATCAATGCCCAATAAAGTTTACTATGATTCTCATGCGTGCTTATTTACAGGGACAACGTCATTATCTCCAGAGGTTGATCAGGCTCACTAGAGACAACAACCACATGTTTCTTTTCATATATTGTTCTCTTAACAAATGCATCCACACCAAGCCAATAAATCTGCGCCCTGCTCGCCGCACAGCAGTCTCCCCCGGCCCACAGCCCAGCGCATAGCACATGGACCGTTTGCCAAAGGAGACCTCTGCGCCTGGCGGCTGCGTCTCCTCATCCACAGAAAGATATCTACTCCAATGGTTTACCCTGACACTGAGAGACATGATGATAATATACAATATATAAAAAAAAGACATCATAATAAAATTTCCACAACAGTCCCTCCTCTTTGTCATATGCTCCCCGGTGTCCCTCGATGAATCTCAATCTTCTTTAAAAAAACTGTCTCTTTTCTACGAGAAGTCCTGAATCCATAAAACAAAACAGATGATGGAAAACAGAAAGTCAATCTTGACACGTAGTTTTTTCTTCAGGAGGTGGCGTTGGTCGCCGGCTGGTTTGGAATCCTTTGCATCTGGTCCATGGTTTAGTCTTCAGGCGTCTTGTCTATTCGGAATTCGGTAACTCGGTCGATTAGACATCAGGAACATCTCACTCCGGCGTATAGAAGGAATGGAAAAAACAAACAACATAAGTACATGTCCTTTAGCCCTGATCTAGTGGAAAACCAGTGAGCCCCAAGACCTCCTAGTCAGCTGTAATGTAAGATGCAAGGGCAAGCTTCACCAGGACACATGAACCTCTGGCATTAAGGGAAAATACCTTATAAGTGGCTAACCTGCATAGGAAATAGTATGGACCCGTCAACTCCACATAAGAACTTCTCACGGTCACGGGCCTCCAGTAATAACTGAATAGACTGGGGGATCGCTCCTCAGTCTGAATGTCACACCTTTCTTTCCAGCAGATATAATCTGCTCTATGGGTGTTATTAAAGAGATTGGGGGATCATTAGTAAGGTTGACCGTTATACCTTCCTCCTAACTGGAGGATCCCACAAACCTATCCCCTTTACCACATCCGCCTATCTGCCTGGACACCCATACTGGATTAACAAGCAAGGAGCCGGAGCCAGAGCTACTATATTACCTTCTAGGAATGTATCGTTATATGCTATCAACAAATGTCTCCTTGTGGCCCTTGCTAGTTTGAGGTGTGTTTTCCTCCCTAAAAACTAACCTAAACAAATAAAAGAAAGTGATACTCTTCATTCTTTGACATAGTTGAGCAGCTTCTTGCAGTGACTGGTTTGGATCCAGTTGTCTCGTCCCTCGAACTTCAGAGAGGTTGGCGTCATTAGCAGCACCTGGAAAGGCCCAAGAAATCTCGGTTCTAGTCCCGTCCTTGGATGTTTCTTTAGCACGACCCAATCACTTGGTTGACTAGAATGAACACTGGTTATGTCAGGGTCTGGGAGAGACTCATGAACATCGGGTGATAACCCATGGGGCTGCCTGGGGGCAACCCTGATGGACATTCAGACCTTGGATCGGCCTTGATTTTTTTTTTCTTTGCAAAAATCTGACCCAAGTACCGTCAAAGAAAAGGCAGTCGTGATGGTACTCGACGTGATTCCCTACTAGGTTAGAAAATTGATTGACAGTTAAGAGGTTAGAATGGTTAGTAAAAAGTTTGAAAATTGTTGTTTTCTGCACCACTTTTCCCCCCTTCTCATCGTCCTCAAAACCAGGAAGAAGATAAGCTGAATTCAACATGGTGCATCGTCTCACGGTTAGATGGAGAGATGAGGGAAGGATGAGAGAGAGAAATGAGGGAAGGATGAGAGAGAGAGAGGGAGATAAGAGAGAAAGATGAGGGAGGGATGAGAGAGAGTTAACTGCATTGGTGACAGCAGAGACATCTGAAAAAACTGCAACAGTCTAGGTGGATCTAGCCTGCCTTTGAGCAGAGTTAGCTCAAAAAGAGCCTCTTCCGCTACAGGAACTGGATAAAAAATCCCGGCTACCCCCCCTCCCTTCCCCAGGCCAGGTGTACATAATGCAGTTCCTCTGAACTGAAACCACCCTCTGTATCCCCTGCTGGTTTACCATTATTGTCTTCTGAAGCCACATCTGAGCTACATCTTTCCAGAGGGATACCCCAAGTGGTACCCTTAGGCTACCCTTGGACTATCTATGCCATTCTTTAACCACTCCCGGACCGCCGTACGCAGGATTGCGTTCTCGCGGCGGCCGGGCTCTTCTGATCCGACGCATCTAGGCGTCATCTCGCGAGACGCGAGATTTCGCGTAGATGCGCCCGCGCATGCGCAGATCGCGCACTGCAAAAGGCGCAGGGCCACTTAGTCATCAGCCTGCCAGCCAATCGGCATCGCTGGCGGGCTGATGACTTTTAAAAAAACGAATGAGAAGCCATTTAACCCATCATATTTGTAAATATGATGGATTAAATGGCTTCTGTGCTCTCTCCTGGGTCCTTTTCGTCGGTTGGACCCAGGAGAGAGCACACCTTACTGTGAGTACACCAAGCACCACACATAAGCCCCTGATCAGCCCCCCATCACCCAAATTAACCCCTTGATCACCCCTTTCATCACCTGTCAATCATCTAGTGAAAGGGAAAAAGTGATCAGTGTAAACTGTCACTTTTTTTTTTTCCACTAGGATTGACTTTTAGGTTTAGATTACTTTAGGCCCCTTTGGTAGGTAGTTAGCGTTAGCGCCCAGCCCACCGCACCGCAGTCACTGGTTCGCTGATTAGCGTAGCGCTAATCAGCGTTTGTACTTTTATAGTATCTGTAAGTGATCAGAACTGATCACGGTCAGATATATAATAGTACTAGTGTCACCTTAGTTCGCCCTCCACCCAAAACGCAGTGTTTGCCCGATCAGGCCTGATCGGTCGCCCACACCTGCGTTCACCCACGCCCGCCCGCCGCAGTGACAAAAATTTTTTTTTGTAATCACTGCACAATCCCTTTACAAGCGCTGCGGCGATAAAAAATCAGTTTTGATTTTTTTATCAATCGCAGCGGCTTCTGTACTTCGCTACACTCTCAATTGTAAGACAGGCTTGCTTTTTTCTTGGGTAGTCTCAGGGAATACCCCCAAATTTAGACGCCCAAATGTCAAACAAGGGGTATTCCTCTGAAGAGGCCTACAGGATTCTGACCCAGTCGGATGAGGAGTGGGAACCCTCATCTGACGAATCCAGCGGGTCAGAATACGAACCTGTAGAGAGCAGTGGCAGTCTGACCCAAAGTTCTGACGAGGAGGTGGAGGTCCCTGATAGAAGCAGGCGTACCCGGCCCCGTGTTGCTAGACCGCAGGTTGCGCAGGATCCGCTTCAAGGGCAGCAGAGTGGGGCTGGCGCTGCCGGATTACGTGGTGAGGCATACACCAGCAGCGCAGCCCGTCCTGGACCTTCTACCAGCACTGCCGTACAACATGGTGAAGTGGCGAGCACCAGAAGGGCAGTTGAAGCTGGTACGGTGGCACGTGCAGTAGTTTCCCCGTCGCAGCCACCGCGCAGACAGGCCCGTAGAGCCCCTAGAGTCCCTGAGGTGCTGGCAAACCCTGATTGGCAGCCCCCTTCTTCAGCCGCACCAGTAGTTCCCCCTTTCACCGCCCAGTCAGGAGTTCGGGTGGAAACAGCTCAGATCGGATCGGCGCTGGGGTTTTTGAGCTGTTTTTCACTGCGGAGCTCTTTGACTTAGTCGTGGCAGAAACAAACAGATATGCCACTCAATTTATCGCCGACAACCCGGGAAGCTCCTATGCCCAGCCTTTCCGGTGGAAACCAGTCCAAGTTTCCGAACTTAGAACTTTTCTGGGCCTTCTCCTCAGCATGGGCATAACCAAAAAACATGAATTGCGGTCATATTGGTCCACGAACCCAATTCATAACATGCCCATGTACTCTGCTGCCATGTCCAGGACACGTTTTAAGACCATCCTGCGTTTCCTGCACTTTAGCGACAACACCACCTCCCGTCCCAGAGGCCACCCAGCTTTTGACCGGCTCCATAAAATTCGGCCCCTCATAGACCATTTCAACCAGAAATTTGCAGATTTGTACACCCCTGCTCAAAACATCTGCGTAGACGAGTCCCTTGTACATTTTACCGGGCGCCTTGGCTTCAAGCAGTACATCCCAAGCAAGCGCGCCCGGTATGGGGTCAAATTGTATAAGCTCTGTGAAAGGGCCACAGGCTATACGCACAAATTTCGGATCTATGAGGGAAAAGATCAGACCCTGGAGCCAGTAGGTTGCCCTGACTACCTGGGGAGCAGTGGGAAGATAGTCTGGGACTTGGTGTCACCCTTATTCGGCAAGGGGTACCATCTTTACGTGGACAACTTTTACACAAGTGTGGCCCTCTTCAGGCATTTGTTCCTAGAACAGATTGGCTGCTGCGGCACCGTGCGACCTAGTCGCCGGGGCTTCCCCTAACGGCTCATTACCACCAGACTTGCAAGGGGGCAGAGGGCTGCACTGTGTAACGAAGAACTGCTCGCGGTGAAATGGAGAGACAAGCGTGACGTTTACATGCTCTCCTCCATTCACGCAGACACGACAGTCCAAATTGAACGGGCAACCAGTGTCGTGGAAAAGCCCCTCTCAGTCCACGACTATAACCTCCACATGGGAGGGGTGGACTTCAATGACCAGATGTTGGCCCCGTATTTGGTTTCCCGAAAGACCAGACACTGGTATAAGAAGGTGTCTGTATATTTGATTCAATTGGCTCTATATAACAGTTACGTTCTCTACAGTAAGGCTGGGAGAACGAGATCCTTCCTCAAATTCCAGGAAGAGATCGTCGAGAACCTCCTGTACCCAGGAGGTTCCGTGGCCCCATCCACCAGTGTAGTTAGCCGTCTACACGAGCGGCACTTCCCCAGCGCTGTGCCTGGTACCTCAACCCAACCGCCACCCCGAAAAAGATGTCGTGTCTGTAGCAGGAGTGGAATAAGCGTGACACCCGTTATTTCTGTCCTGACTGTCCTGACCACCCTGCCCTATGCCTTGGAGAGTGTTTCCGGAAGTACCACACCCAGGTACACTTAGGGACATAGGGACAGCACTACACAGGTAGTTTTTTTTCACTCAGGCTCTAGGGTCTCTCAGGACACTAGGTTTTGAGAGACCCTAACACATAGGGAACGGTGCTGGTGTGCTACAGCAGAAGTTTGAAGCGGTAGAAACCTCTCCTTTCACTTGGGATAACGTGTATAATGTACTTCGCACCATCTCTGTGTGATTTACACTTTACACATTGTCCCATGGGAGAGGAGAGGTTTCTGCTAGGAAAATAAAGAGTGAGATGGTAAAAAAAAAAAAAATTTAAACAGGTAGCAAGAAAAAAAATCTTGAGTTAGTTCAGGTTTTTATGTTCATGTTTTACAATGTTCTGGTTTTATAAAAAAAGTTTGCAACGTTCAAGTTATGTGCCTGCTGCCTGTTTTTCTTCTTTTTTTTTTTTTCCCCATAACCACCCTTTATTTTCCAGGTAGACCAAAGGACCAACCGACGAAAACGCCGCAGCACTGATGTGAATTCTGAGAGAAGCATTGCGCTGCTGTCAGAAGACACGTGAAGTCGGTGTATGCGGCGCTGCAAGACGAGATTTCTCCTCTGCAGTACAGGTACGTTTGCCCAGGCATGTGAGCTGAGGAGAGGTGTTGGAGTTCATATGCTTTGGCAAACACTTTGTATCAAAAATCTGGCAAAGATGTCTTCCTCCACACCGATGGATTGATCGATGTGAATGGAGAAATCACGTTTGCCAGGACATAGGAGCTGAGTGGGTATGGATGTTTGGGCGGAGCCCCTATGTCCCGGCAATCGCCAGGCCCCTCTTTTTTTTCTTGCATATTTTTGGGCAGAGATTTTTTCATCCACATCGATCGATGCGAATGAGGAAATCTGTGCCGTTCATTTTTTCTTTCAGCCCAGAGGCTGAACGGAAAAAAAATCTCATTACCCGTATGCTCCATATAAAGAGAATAGCAGAAACTCCTAATGCTGGCCATACATGTAATGATTGCGGAGACCCTCAAATGCCAGGGCAGTACAAAAACCTCACATGTGACCCCATTTCGGAAAGAAGACACCCCAAGGTATTCGCTGAGGGGCATATTGAGTCCATGAAAGATTGAACTTTTTGTCACAAGTTAGCGGAAAGAGGAGACTTTGTGAAAAAAACAAAAAAAAATCAAACCCTGCTAACTTGTGCAAAAAAAAAAAATCTTCTATGAACTCGCCATGCCCCTCACAGAATACCTTGGGGTGTCTTCTTTCTAAAATGGGGTCACATGTGGGGTATTTATACTGCCCTGGCATTTTAGGGGCCCTGAGCGTGAGAAGAAAAATGCGTAAAAATACCGTCCTAAAAGGTACTCATTGGATTTAGGGCCGATTTGCGCAACTTGGCTGCAAAAAAGTGTCACACATGTGGTATCGCTGTACTCAGGAGAAGTAGGGCAATGTGTTTTGGGGTATACTTTTACATATACCCATACTGGGTGTGAAAAATGTCTCTGTAAATGACAACTTTTAAAAAAAATTTTATACAAAGTTGTCATTTACAGAGATATTTTTCACACCCAGTAGGGGTATAGGTAAAAATACGCCCCAAAACACATTGCCCTACTTCTCCCGAGTACGACGATACCCCATGTGTGCCACTTTTTTGCATCCAAGATGCGCAAATGGGCCCCAAATCCAATGAGTACCTTTACACTGGGTTCAGACCTGAGCGTTTAGAAGCCTATCGTTTTATGCGCGTTCAAGATGGGCGTTTAGGCGCGTTTTTTCAAGCGTTTTGGTAAATAGTGTAGGCGCGTTTGACGCGCGTTTATGTGATTGACTGCATAGTTGGCCAATGACCAATGATATAGTTTGGCCAATCTGAGTGCTTTAGAGGTGTGACATTCCATGGTGGCTGATTCAGCATGTTGCAAACTTTGTAAAACGCGCATCCATAGGCGCGTTTTACGCTGCACAAACGCCCGAACAACATGCCTATCGCGTTTCCCATTGAAGTCTATTGGCACCAAACGCTCGAAAAAAGCCCGAATTAACGCGAACATACTTGCTTATGCGTCGGACGTTTATAGGCGCCTACGAACGCGCATAAAAACGCGCAAGTGTGAACCACCCCTTAGGATTTTACAAGACATTTTTACGCATTTGGATTCCAAACTGCTTCTCTCACTTTAGGGGCCCCTAAAATGCCAGGATAGTAAAAATACCACACAAGTGACCCCATTTCGGAAAGTAGACACCCCAAGGTATTCGCTGATGGGCATAGTGAGTTCATGGAAGTTTTTATTTTTTGGCACAAGTTAGCGGAAATTGTTTTTTTTTTATTTTTTTATTTTTTTTTTACAAAGTCTCATATTCCTCTTGTGCTAAAAAATACAATTTTACATGAACTCACCATACCCCTCACAGAATACCTTGGGGTGTCTTCTTTCTAATATGGGGTCACTTGTGTGGTATTTTTACTGCCCTGGCATTTTAGGGGCCCCTAAACGTCAGAAGCAGTTTGGAATCCAAATGCGTAAAAAATGTCCTGTGAAATCCTAAAGGTACTCATTGGATTTAGGGCCCCTTTGCGCATCTTGGCTGCAAAAAAGTGGCACACATGTGGTATCGCCGTACTCAGGAGAAGTAGGGCAATGTGTTCTGGGGTGTATTTTTACATATACCCATGCTGGGTGAGAGAAATATCTCTGTAAATGACAACTTTGTATAAATCTTTTTAAAAAGTTGTCATTTACAGAGATATTTCTCACACCCTGCATGGGTATATGTAAACATACACCCCAAAACACATTTCCCTACTTCTCCTGAGTACGGCGATACCCCATGTGTGACACTTTTTTGCAGCCAAGATGCGCAAATGGGCCCTAAATCCAATGAGTACCTTTAGGATTTTACAGGACATTTTTACGCATTTGGATTCCAAACTGCTTTTTACAGGGCAGTAAAAATACCACACAAGTGACCCCATTTCGGAAAGAAGACACCCCAAGGTATTCTGTGAGGGGTATGGTGAGTTCATGTAAAATTGTATTTTTTAGCACAAGTTAGTGGAATATGAGACTTTGTAAAAAAAAGAAAAAAAAAATTACATTTCCGCTAACTTGTGACAAAAAATAAAAACTTCCATGAACTTACTATGCCCCTCAGTGAATACCTTAGGGTGTCTACTTTCGGAAATGGGGTCATTTATGGGGTATTTCTACTGTCTGGGCATTGTAGTACCTCAGGAAACAGGACAGGTGCTCAGAAAGTCAAAGTGCGGAAATTCACTTTTTTGCACCATAGTTTGTAAACGCTATAACTTTTACCCAAACCAATAAATATACACTTTTTATCAAAGACATGTAGAACAATAAATTTTGAGAAAAATTTATAGAGAAATGTAGTTTTATTTGATAAATTTTCCATCATAAAGTGAAAAATATCATTTTTTTGCAAAAATTTCATCAAAAAAAGTAAAATAGCAAAAAAAGTAAAAATGTCAGCAACAAAGAAATACCACCAAATGAAAGCTGTATTAGTGAGAAGAAAAGGAGGTAAAATTCATTTGGGTGGTAAGTTGTATGACGGAGCAATAAATGGGTAAAGTAGCGTAGTGCGGAATTGTAAAAAGTGGCCTGGTCTTTAAGGGTGTTTAAGGTAGGGGGGCTGATGTGGTTAAGGGGCTTTGTGGCCTTCACCCTATACCTAGATCTCATGTACTGAGCAGCCATCTGACCCTTTGAGGGGACTATTTCCCCCCCCCCCCCCGAACATGGATCTGCCACAACCTATCCTTGGTTAACCAAGCCATTACCAGTGTTGCCTGCGTCCAGGGACACTCTTTTGACTGTACACAGAGGCTACCGCCCGGCTCCTTTTTACGGTACGTCTATGTCGGACAGCTAGAAATCTCATGCAATGAGAGCGGCCTACTTCTACTATAAATGCTATTTCCACTCCCACAGGGCCTTTCGGCCTAAGCTCTTTTTGCTGGATTCCGAGTATCCCTCCTAAAGGGCTATACACACAGCTGAGCTACGCCTGTGTTTGGCCAGCTGAGGCTACCCAATAAATGGGACCCGCTTTTCTCCAGCTCAATGTGGCTCCTCCAGTATACAATTGTTAATGGGGATAGACTTCTGCTGTCTATTTACTAGTTGTACGATGTCTCACTACAACACCTGAATCACTGTCACCCAATGAAAAAAAAACTCCAAAACAAAAAAAAGTAACAAACAGTCTGGGCGTAAAAACAAAAACTACTCGCTGTGTAAAGCAATGCTATACCAATAAAAGCGTGTTATTCCGGCTTGCACAATACTCCTTTGGAAAGTAAATATACAAAGAAAGTTTTAAAAACAAATCCTTTCTTTTCTACTGCAAAACCCACAGTAATGCGATACTATACAAAACGCAGCAAGGTTCTAAAACACAAAACAATGGGGAAGGGGGCATGAACTGCCCTCTCAAGAATCAAAAATGCCCAAACAATAACATGAAAAAAAAGAAAAAAAATACACCACTGAAGCCTATTCTCTACCAAAAACTTCAGTTACAGGAAGTCTTGCTATATACATTGAAATTCTGTGAAAAGTAAATTTTAACTTAAAAAAACCACCTTTGGAACACATACAATTGTATAGGACTGAATTAACAGATCAATCTCTTGGAGGGTTCGCCTGAAACTGTAAACACTAAACATTAAAATGCTAATTTGCCCAGCCCCAAACCACCTTCAGATTCATAGTAGCAGGGAGAAAAGGTATATAGTCGGGTGGCACTACTGAAATACTTGAGATGTGTTCCACACAACAACACTGAGAGGGTTACACCGGGCCAGTGTCTCATCAGCTGTTTATGGTGCTCAGCCTTGACATGATAGATGAGTGTTTTCATGCATGAATGGAGGGAGAAGAGATAAGGCAGCACTCACCCAGCTAAATGACAGTAGTCCTTTATTGAATCTTCTTACATAGAAAAAGATGAAGAGGTAGCAGGGGCGGACATCTGGTAATGCGGCTAGACGGCCGCGACGGCCGTTTCGCGCTTCACTAGCGCATCGTCAGGCCATTTCTGAGTTCAAGCGCGACCTGCGCGCACTTAAGCCGTCACGCCGCTGCATCTCTAGGCAACAGACAACGCTCAGCCTCATTACCTCCTTCAGCAAAAACAGCGCTGGACAAGGTAATAAGACCAAGAGTGCTACAAAAATAGATACATTCTATTGACAGATACATAATGTGAGATACGCTATAACAGGAAGGAATAGCTTGCTCTATGATATTATATTATATACTCTTAAAACAAGGGAAAGGACTGCAGAGGAAACACCACAACTCACGGAGTCTGCAAATAAGGGGATATACTACAAAAAGACCGCCAGATCGTTTTTGTCATTCAGGCCGAGGGGGCCCATTGCCTCAGTGTAGATAATCCACCAGGCCTCTCTTTGTAACAGAATGCGATGGCGGTCACCGCCTCCCGGTGGTTCTTTGACCCATTCTATGCCGGCAAAGTTCAAAGATTGTGGATTGCCCCTCTGGCATGATCTGACATGGGAAATTAACTTCAGATTCATTTTACCAAAGAAGCAGGATTTAACATTACAAGGTCTCCAAAACCGGTTTCCAGGGAAAGGGAAAAGTCAATGTAAATTAGGTCTTAAAGTTTCTCTTTTTTTTTTTTATTTAATTTTATTTTATTTTAAATACAAACAGTAAAAATGGTTTACAAAGAAATCAATAACATCTCTTCATTTCCCCTTCTCTAGCACACAAAATTAGAAACACTGAGGAATTCCAGGAACCGATCTCACAGCCCATACAGTCCCTCTAACCCCAGAAACATTACTCTCTAATGGTTGTTTCAATGACTCTGGCTGCGCTAAGCACTGAGAATGTTCAACTTCTGTCCTCCTGCAGAGAGCAGACAATTCCCTTACAGCGCACTGTGCGAACATCAGGCTTTCAGACAACCATTCATTCTCCTTGCGCAGCTCAGTATTACATCTCACAGTACATTCATACTCAGCATTAGCTTCAGCTGTCTGCTGGACAAGAGTTCTCAATTTACCAATTACCACTTTTAAATCTTCCACTTCTACTTCCAAACTCAGCTTCAGCCTACAAGACTCCTGATATTTATCCGCTATCCACCCAGCAGCAAAAATCTGAGCATACTTGCCTTTCTGTTTACGCCATTTTCTGGAACTGATCAGGTTTGCTACACAATTCTGAGCCTGCAGCCATTGATCAGTAGATCCCTGCATAGCTTGAAGAATGGCCGCCGTTTTCTTCAACTTTGCAACTTCTTTAAAAATGCTTTCCATTATACAGGAATACAAACACCACAATGGTAGCTACAAAAAAAAAAAAAGACACTGCTATCGATCTCTAGGAGTTGTCCCAATACTTTTGACACAGAACTACAAAGCATCTCCTTTCTACACTGTGGTGCCCATATTAACTATGCCAAACAATTCTACAATTCAGTGTAACTGCCACAGATATACAAACATTAAGCAGAATCATCAACTATAGGACAATTTCACCGCTAAACTGCCACTAATGTTCACACAACGATTCCCGTATCAGACTGGTCACTGAGCTATACCATAACCGAAGACTCAACCTGTACATAGAAAGGTTACAAAAAGTAAAAATAACTATTCTGGACAAAACTGACATTTGAGGCAAAAACAAACAAATCACTTTCCATAGACACCAAAACTAAAAGCTAAAAGTGAACCAGCTCAAACTAAAATGAATTCCTTGTTAAAACCTGCAGCACCAATCTAACCAAGATGTCTGCCAAAGCCACATGGTCTTCACACAAAGGAAATCAAAGATGGCCGACAAAACCACTTGGCTTGACGCACAAAGGAAGACAAGATGGTGTCTCCAAAATCCAGCAATAGAAAAACCAGATTAAACAAAACAGTTTCCCTGAGCCCCTCCCCTGAAACCAGAGCAAACCTCCGCTCTCTGGGGGTGACAGGCTAACAGTATAAAAATCTTCTCTAAATGCTGTCTCTCCTGTGAAAACGCTAAAACAAAATGCTGCCTTTACAAACAAAAATCACCTCTTACAAAATCACAGTAACATAAAAGTTACACAAAAACAGAGAAGTTACAACAAAAAAACACCGGTCAGCACACACATCACAATCTGACCATACAATCTCTGTACAATCAACTCAGATCCACCAAAAACTACACAACGGAAAAGCACTTACCTCGTCCTTACACAAAGAGAGCGAAAACTTTATTTTACCAAGCAGAAATTCCTCTGACTCAGTAGACAAAATTACAGTTTACTCTCTCCCCTTTTATCTGCTGTGCAGGGGGAAAAAATCTGTCGGTTCCCTTGTTATACCTGGCTCTCCTACCTGGCTCGCAGTCGAAATTTACTTGCGTCAGACGCACATATCCAAAGTTGTGTTAAAAGTGCGCCAAAGTACGCCAACCAAGCTTAAAAGCAAATGTATCAAGCTCTTTTGTGTAAGGAAAGGCCACACTCCTCTAGAGTCAGGCAAAGTGTTTCATCGTAGAGATCCTGTTGAGCACTTCCTGCCCAGTCTCTTTTCTTTATTGAAATAGCCACAAAAGGGGTAACAATAGAAAGGGGAAGGCCGGTCACCCGACCACTTCCTTCATGTAGAGTAACAAACATACAGGAAGTGATGATATACAGGAAGATGAGAAACCACCATCACTTAGCCAGGACCCTGGTACTAATGTCAGGACTGAGACAACCTGTTCCTCCAAAAGAAAGGACAAACAGGAGTCTCCCTCAGGCCATAATACAAAAGACAGGGAAATGCAACACACAGAACTCAAACAAAATACAAAAGGGGAAAGGAAAGACTTAACTTCAAAGAAGCAATGGAAGCACCAGGAACTCCGCCAAGATCCACACACCAGCTATCCAAAACTAAAACTGAAGCTATAAACCACACAGCATAGTGGGAGAAGCAACTATGAATAAGGAAGGTTAAATGACCACAATTGCAAAATCTGAGGCAAGGGGTGTGGCTATTACCAGAAACAATACAGACACCTATTGATCCACAAGGAAACCTGTCAGATCAAACCACATGTTGCCAGTCTCACCCATCTCCTGCCACCTGTCGCGGGAACGTCCATGACAATGAGAGGCTGTTGCTCCTCCATTACATGTCACTGCACACAAGTGTATACACTGCACATGTCGAGTCTTGCCTTGTGATATAAGAGGTTGGTGCTCCTCCATTACATGTCACTGCAAACACGTGTATACACTGCACATGCTCTCAGCCGCTAATACTGTAGGAGCAGGCACAAGAGGTGCCAGACCCATGCCAAGCTTGGCTTCTGCTAGCTCTGTGCAAGCAACTCTCTTATGGCATTTTTGTCTTCACAAGGCCAGAACAGAAAACCACAGTCATGTGCAAAATCTGCAGGATTAAAATAAGCCATGGGCTATCAAACACAAACATAAGTACCAGAGCTCTACTGCAGCACATGAGGCGGCATCACCGGATCCTTTGGGAAAATAGAACTGGCCAGCATTCCCAATTAGAACAAGTCTGTCCTATGGAAGAGACTCGGCTACAACAGCTAGTGGCAGACGCCTCTAATAGCATAAAGTACCTAGGCATTATATCAAACTATATATTTGATATAAAATGTAAATATTTCATATAAGAGATAAAATGTCAATAAAATATGTAATCAGTCAGGAAATCCACTAGGCAGACATAAAAAACGCCTTTTCTTTATCTTGAGACTCTAAATTTAATTTATGAAATTAATAAGACGAAGGGGCAATCAATTATGCAAAAAGTATAAAATTTATTTACAAGTGAATAAAATTCTAAGACATACATTGACATAAAGGCATTAAAAGATTTTCGAACTGTAATACCACTAAACCGCCACTAGATGGTACTGTAACTAATCAATTAACAAACACATAAAATACCAGAGCTGCGTATAACAAATACATAACTAATCAATACACCAGGAAGAACTTTAGATTTTCTGCTAACCAACAGACTATAACACAATAAACATGGATGAATACCGGAAAAAAGAAAAGTTATCCCTCGCTCTGTCCCCTTTATGCTCTATCAAAATATATGATATCAGTTGGACAATTTATTTAACTCGGCTGGCTATCAAACTAACGGAATATAACTTCCAAAGGGTTTTAAACCTCTTCAAATAATGTCAGATCTTCTGTTAGCAGTATGCATTTCTGCTAAGAGAAATAACCTGCATTATTGTGGTGTCTAACACTATATATATCCCACAATCCGAGGATTTTTGGCTATGACCAAGTAAAAAAAATTATCGATATTATAGGTAATAAGCAAACGTACGTTACCAAACCATGGTTCATGGTTTTAACGGGAAAGTTTTCTATCATCCAAATAAACAATCCAAGTTTTTCTGGTATATCCTTCTTTTGTCTCGGGTGTTGGGTGTGCCTCGTGTCCCTCAAGGAATTTTGCAGGATGGAGGGATGGATCTTGAGATAGCTCTTTCCTGTTCAGCCGATGATGATGACCCTGTGTTTCTTCTTCCAACAATAATAATCCTCCCTGTTATTTCACGTTACCTCCTCCTGGATTATGATCTCCCAATCAACTAAGGAGGGTGTAACGTATGTTAATACCACTGTGATGTCATCTTAACCCTTGATATGCTAAATGGGATGCTGTCGATCTGCCTCCAGATGGCACTGTTGTACTGCAGATGAATATCACAACTTTAAACATTAATTCTAAATACCTAATAATATGTTCACATGAGCTTCTTAACCTCTCCAATATACATCAGTAAGGAAGATTTCTTCCTGACACTTTAATTACCCATAACCTAGACTTGTTGGAGTCACTGTCCTCTCCTATCTTTTTGAATTTATGTTAATGGGTAACGGGACAATGGGCCTTATTACTCGGCATCCAAACTTGTATGTTTTACTTGTCCACATGGATGAATAGCTACAGTCTGAAATAACATAGCTCTTCTGAGAAATCCAATTAGCAGAAACTTACTTCAGTGTTTCTGTATCTTCTACAGGATACATTCTAAATGACACATACATGGTACTATATATATATATATATAAATCGATACATTGTTACACATAAATGACACATTATATGAATCATTGGTTAAGATACGTTACAAATCTAAATATACTGCACAGAAATATATAGAATATAATTATGAATATATGGATTGGACATCACAAGCAGATGTTTCCCATAAGGTATGACCTCCTTTATGACCTTGTAATGAAGTAAAATAACACGTTGCTATTAGAAGGTTATCTCTCCCAGACACATGTCTGTAGGACCAATTACAATACTAACAGATAAACCACATCTGCTGGCAATAATTTTTAAGAAACAATACACTCTATATTCACTATGAACTTTTACCCAGAATGAACTTGGCATGAACTCATCTTGGCCTGTTATAATCATACAGAAAATTTTGTAACTCTGGTTCAGTCTGTCTTTACTCTTAAACGTGATGATCATCCATTTTATTTTCTATTATCAAATATCAATATATGATTATGAAAATGCACGACAAATCCCCCTTCATTCCAAAACGTTCTATAAAGTGTGAATATATTTGGAACGTTCAAAAGGGCTTTTCATATGTCTTCTTCGTGGGTCAAGGCGTGTAGACCTTGTTTATGGTGTTTAAGCCAAAGTTTACCTAAAGTCTTTTTAAAGAACCTTATCCAGTGCACCACTTGGATGGTCAGACATATAGTTCTTGTTTAAACTGTTTGTTACTTTTGTGACGATTTTTTGAATGGGATAATAATTCAGAGTGTAAGTTTGTGGTAACGACAGTATCTTGTACAATGGTATATAAATCCGATAAGTGTTTCTTTTGTTTTCCATCTCTGCATGTATACTTCGTATGTTACTTTTTAGTGAACCGATCTCCAGTTCCAATGTTTTGATGAAGATGGAATTGCCAACTGTTAGATCTATGGCAATGACAGTGCCCACTACGCTAAATATTATAGTGGCTATGATGGCAGAAATAAACCACTTCGGTCTTTGACTCATAAAAAACTGCTCTCTGGTCAAGGTCTTTCTCACTTGCTTCAGGATCTGCGTAATCCATTTTTGGGAATATCCAATGTGCGTCTGGTACCAGACTTGGATCTCCGGCGACAGGATCTCGGACACGTTGAATTGTTTTTCGACGAAAACGCGTGGATTCAGGCTGATGTAAATCTTTTGGGACAAAATCCTCTTGTTCGTCAGAATGAACCCCACGGTGTCCTGCAGCATGATTCAGGACGAAGGACCTGGCACAGCAATCAGCTCGGCGTGGAGCTCCTTCCCCAAGATCAGGATAACATAGATGATGGTAATCATCTTAGTTGGCATCTTGCACCTATAAAATATTGTATGACACAGTACAGTACATACATCTTTCATCCTGCAAGAAAAAAGGTTATACTGCCATATATTTTTGATTGTCATAGGCTCTTTTTCTTGAACAGAGTAAGTTCTGGTTTCAGAGGTGAGACATGAGATGTTTAGTTGTAGAGGAAACATACATGAGAATGGGTTAGTATGACCTAAAAGTGGTGGATAACACATAAAACTTGTACGTTTGTACGATACCAATCCTTGTTTCCGTCTTTAGCTGGAACCGTAATATCTTTTCACCTCTCCTCATTTGTCTCGAAGTCGTGAGCTAGGATGACATGTAGTTGGTTAATGTGCACCCATTTTTCTACAACTTCATCCCCCTTAGGGATTTTTATCTTGTAGACCACTGGTGACAACTTGTCAATAATGACATAAGGTCCTTACCAGAAAGGTAAGAATTTTCTCTCCTTCACTTGATCCCGAGCGAAGTTATAGAGATAAACCTAATCGGAAATTTGATAGGCTGGCCGATAAGCTATGTGTAGCTTCCTCTTTACCCCCAGTATTTCCCACATCTTTGTCATCACCTTACTAGTAAAATGACTTCCACAATCGGATTTGATGCGCTGGGAAAGACCAAACCGAGAAAATATATGGTTAATAAGCAGAGATACACACACGCTTCAACTGCATGTTTTGCATTGCAAACATTCCACCCATTTTGCGAACAAAAAAGTTACGGTTAGCATGTATCTGTTGCCTTTTGATTACATGGTTACCGGTCCAATGAAATCAATTTGGATGTCTGACCATAGCAAGGACATCCCCCTTTTCATCAGCGGTGCCCGGTGAGTGGGTCCTTGTGGCTGGAATTGAGGGCATATTAGACATCCTTGACACTGAGACTGGGATATCAAAACGCCTAACGCCTCAGACTTTTCGAAATTAATTTTGAAATTGGAGATTGCACCGAAGAGTTCAAAAATGTGTAGTACCTCAGGTACTGCTACTTCTGGATTGGATATTAGCAATAACGAATCATTGGCAAAAGCCACCATTTTGTGGGTGAAGTTTCCAATTTGTATTCCTTTAATCTTGGGGGACTGTCTAAATTTCAGGAGAAGGGTCTTGAGGGTAAGTATAAACAGTGTGGGCGATAAGGGGCACCCTTGACGCGTTCCATTTCTTATGTGGAAGGCGTCCGACAGAGTCCAGTTAACCAAAATACATGCTGAAGGAGACGTGTACATGGAGAATATTGATTGCACAAACTGCTCAGGAAAGCCAAAAGCCTCCAATGCACCTCACATTTATCTCCAGCTGACTCTGTTGAATGCCTTCTCAACGTCTGTGCCTAACAGGACAAGGGGAGTACTGGTCTTTTTGGGATAGGTGACAGCGTGAATGACCTGACTAACGTTTTGTCTACCTTCCCTTCCCAGTACAAAGCCGACCTGCTCTTCCCCCAAAAGCCCAGGCAGCAATTTAGAAATTTGACAGTTAAGAATCTTAGTTCACCATTTCAGATCTGTGTTGAGCAAGAAGATGGATCTAAAACTGCCACAAAGTTCTTTATCTTTACCTTCCTTATGAATGATGGTGATGTGGGCCTTTTGAGCCTATGGGGGAAGAGTGGCACCGTGTAACAAAGAGTTACAAAGGCAGACAACATGGGGAATTAAGATATCTTTAAATTTTTTTATAGTAAGAGATGGGAAGACCGTCTGGCCCTGGGCTTTTCCCCGACGGTATAGTTAGGAGAACCTTCTCCGCTTCCTCCACGGTGACTGGCAAGAGCAAGCTTTCCTTGTCTGCAGCAGAGATGCTAGGGACAGCGATCGAGCTCAGGAAGGCAGAAATACAGTCACTTAAATCTAGGTGTCCTCCCTCTACTGGCAAATTATAGAGCAAGGAATAAAAGGAGCAAAATTTCCGCGCAATGGCTGGCGTATTAGTTATTCTAGTCCCTTCTTTGGACTTGATCGCATGGATGAAGGACCTATTTCTCTGCGCTCTCAACGCTATCAGTTTTGAGCCTCTATTGCCATGGAGGTATTGCTTAAAACGCAACACTCGTAGAGATCGGGCTGTCCAGATATTCAACAGATCCTTCACCTGTGCGCGCAACTCCCTAAGTGAGGATTGAACCTCAGCAGTGGAGGATTTCTTGTGAAGATTCTCCAGAGTGGATATTTGAAGGAGCAAGGAATCTAGCATCCTCTGTCTCTGTTTTTTAACCATAGAGCCCAGGCTAATAAGCTCCCCCCCTAACTACTCCTTTATGGGCTTCCCAAAGTATACCTCTCTGAGTGTCCGGCAAGTCATTAACCTTAAAGTAGTCCACTAGCTTTCGGCCTATGAATTCTCTATGGGAGTCTTCTTGTAATAAAGTATCATTTAGCCTCCACATCCACATCCTAGAGGGCAACTCCGGGAATTTCAGCTTCATGCCCAAAGGTGCATGATCCAAAATAATGATGTTGCCTATGACAACTTCTGTAACAGCAGACAGCGCATGGTTAGAGAAAAACAAGTAGTCTATACGTTGACACGAATCATGCACCTGCGAGCGGAAGGTAAAGTCCTTGTCACCTGGGGAAAGATTCTCCAGACATCTGAAATTCCAAGGCAGCCAGTGCAATCCAGAGTTTTCGCAACTGCTTCTTGGAAGTAGATCTCCTCGAGGAGGTGGTATTTAAGGTATGATCTAATATCAGGTTAAGGTTGCCGCCCATTATCAGTAAACCCTCAGCGAAAGTCTGGAGAGTCTCCAACACATGTAGTAACCACCCAACCTGATTGCAGTTAGGGGAGTACAGATTTACCATAGTAACGACAGTATTCATAATCTTCCCCTTGATAAACAAGAAGCGACCATTCGGGTCTACTACTTTAGCTGACAGGGAAAATGGGAAGTTCGCTCCTAAGCCAATGGAGACACCTCTGGCGGCAGAGGAGAAGGTGGTATGATACCAGGTCGGTAAAGAATAAAAAAGGAGCACCCAGGCTCAAGGGCATATAGTAATGCCAAAAGGTGGCTCAGAGATAGAAGGCCTCGGGGGGGGGGGGGGGTTCATAAGTGAGGAGCAACCCAAGAATAGCACTCCAAGTACCCAGCCCGGAGATCTTAAAGCTAAAAACCTCAAACCTCATAGCAATCAAATGGAATAGTCAGAGTGTGAGAAATTCTTGTCAAAAGTATAACCCAATGTGTAACCGGGTCAAGTCGGAAGTGACAGTGAGAGAGGCCAACTACAATGGCAAGGCAGTAATATTGAGCGAGGAAATGAGAAAGTAAGAGGAGGAGAGGTTAGCAAGAAGGGGGGAGATGCAGGAAAGAGGAGGTAAGGGAAGGAAGAAAAAAGGAGGGGGAAAATAGTGAGGGGGAAAATAAAGGGCTATGAAGGTCCGACCCTATCTAGAGTCCTACATCACCCGACCCAGTAACCGGGTAAAGGAGCATCTCGTCGGCGTCGCAGTCTCTCATTATTTAAGATCCAATGTCGAATGTCCGGGCACCGGACCCTCAGGTAAGCTTCTTCCTCGCCACCTTGAAACCGGCGGAGACATGCCACTTCTGAGGCGCCGGGAGATGAGGAAAATCCGCTGGCACAGCAACAGGTAACCAAGACGGGATGTCCAGGGGTTTCACTTGCAATGCCTCCCAGATCTGGTGTAAATCTTCAGGGTGACGGATTGTAAACTGCCTGCCACCCACCAAAGTACTCAGTCCAAATGGGAATATCTATCTTATCGGTAACCTTTTCTCCCTCAGGATAGATGTCAGGGGTAGAAGTGCTCTGCGCTTGGCCAAGGTGCTGGCCACAAGGTCTTGAAAAATTAAGATCTTGTGTCCATCAAGTTGCACATCCCCACCATCCCGGGCAGCTTTAAGAACCACAGAAGTATCTAAAAAGTTCAGTAGGGCGCACACAACATCCCTCGGCGGTTCCCCATTTGGCGGTTTCGGCCTGAGCGCCCGATGTGCTCTTTCAATAGTGATGGCATTTGCACGTTCCTGGCCCACTAGTAGGCTGAAGATATGGCATACAGTGTTCATGAGATCCTCGTTCGGGATAGACTCGTGGATGCCTCTTAATCTTACATTTTTACGACATCCCCTCTTTTCCTGGTCCTCCATGTATGCGTTATTAATTTGCTGGCACATAGTAGTTAGTTGTTTATAGACTCCTGCGCCATGCTGTAGCAAGTGCGTTTGGTGTTCTTCCAGGGCCTCCACCCTGTGGCCAAGCTGCTGGAACTTATGTCAGAAAGTTCCCTTAAGACTGGGGATAAAGCTTGCGTCAAGGAGTGCTGGAGAAACGCTCTAGTAATAGGTAGCAAGCTGCGCTCACCTTAGGAATCAGAGCCTGCCTCGGAGCTGCCGCCATCCGAGACCTCATCCTCATGGTCTGCTTTGCCTTGCGCACCACGTGTCAACTTGTTTCCCATAGTGAAGTTTGGCTGCTGAAAAAGTAAATTTAGCCGTGCTGTAGGTGAGGAGCTCAGAGACACACGTCCTACACCATGCTCAGTCGGCTCCGCCCCCCCAGTTTTCCTGTTTTTGGAAAAGAACTGCACTTACGCTTTTGTCGGTGAAATCTGTTTCAACAAATAAAGGTTTTCCACCCTCTGAATATGCAAGGCATGGAGCCTGGATAAGTTTGGCCTTGAGCTCAGTCACAGCTTGCTTGTGATGCTTACTCCATTCCCATTTCACACCTTTGTTTAATTACTGCAAAAGAGGTTTTGGAATTTCGGTATAATTATCTATGAACTTACATGAGTAGTTCATCGTGCCCAGGAATAACCTCAACTCCTTGAGATTTGTAGGAGACTTTGTATTGGTCACTGCCTCCACCGTCTTTTTCTGTGGGTTGATTCCATCCGCAGTGACTTCATCATGACCTAGGAAATTAACCTTGGTCTGGCACCATTGAGCCTTCTGCAAAGAAAGTTTAACACCTACTTTCCTCAGCTGGGTTAATACATGCCTCAACACTGCAATATGTTCCTCAAAAGTTGTGCTTTTGATCAGGATGTCATCCACATAGGATAGGGTACCACGTTCAGCGGCATCAGGCATTGCCCTATGCATGAACACTGCAAACTAATGGCCCACATTGATGTACCCAAAGGGCAGTCGGGTCCATGCATGCTGTTGCTTTCCAAATATAAAGGCCAGTTTGTGCTGATCCCTTTTGTCCACCTTGATTGTCCAATATCCTTGTGCATAGTCAAGGGCGGTGAATATTTCGGATCCTTGTATTTGTGCCAAACATTGGTCAATATATGCCATCCGGACATATAAACACATTTGTTCAACTGCCTTAGGTCCGAGCAGAAACAAAATTGACCGTTGGGTTTGAGGACTCCAAATATCGGATGATGGAACAAACTGTGTACTGGATGGATGATACCCCTCTTCTCCAAGTTTTTGACGATTTCCGATAGTGACTCGTAAGCCGCCAACGGAAGTCGGTACTGTTTGACAAAAACAGGGGGTGCATTGGGATCTGTCTGGATTTTTGTAACGTGTGGTCTATTTCCCCGCAGTCATAAAAA